>JAZKJV010011173.1:0-600000 GCA_037367405.1 Ottelia alismoides | reverse complement strand
CGTACTTGAAATCTAACGCCCTACCTTCGTACATGTACTCTATCATTTCATGACATAGACGCCACAGTCAAGACTCTGCGCTGGCTATTGTGGACAATCTGACACATATATTATTTTCCATCCTGCTAGACATTCCTCTGGGATGCTATCCATGAAATATTCACAAATCCATCCATGTTGAAAATTTAATCAAACTATATCATTGTAATTATACCAATAAATTAGTTTATAAATTTTAAATCTTAAGTGTCTCATAGCCATTTCAAAATATCTTCTCATGGAATCTTTTTCCTTTCATAGAATTGTATAAAAGGAATTTTGTTGTTGTAAAATCTGTAAGAAGAATTTGCTAGTGGTTCTTGTATGTATAACAGTCAAGATCTTCTCTAGGTTTGTTATATTTACTCAGTTGTACAGTTCTTCGAGTTTAATAAACTCTTGTTCGATCCCATTTACCGCTAGATTCACAATATATTGCTGAAGTTATAATTCAATGAAATCATATTATGCCACGTAATATTCCATAATTTTTTAAAATATCAAGTAGAGTTCTTAAAAACTCACCATTCAGAAGATTTAAGTAAAAAGAAACGACACATGATCATCCTTGCTGCAGTATCTTGAGATCAACATGTCCATGAACATGTATATTATCTGTAATGGTAGAAATATACAATTGTTTTTCAAAAGTTTACATATAAGCAAATAACATACTTATACTTATTGAATCTTCCGTCATCCGTTTGTACAAGAAATTGTGGATTTCCCGCCCTTTGCAATTGCATTTTCCCAACGTAAAATATTAATGAGGGAAGGATCCGATTCGAGTTAAGTGATTAATTATGTGTCCTTGTGACTCAAATCAAATTCGCGATCAACTAGAAAATTATTCAAACCACTAATAAATCAAGTAGTGAAGATGAACGATTTTGCCACTTTTATCAACATGGTATAGCAACCTTGGTCAAACTCAAGGAGCACAATTAAAAACTAAGTAGGAGATTCAAAAATCAAATGATTTTTATTTATCGTTTTAGTTGTTTTAAAATTTTCAAAATTTTAATTTTTCAATATAAGAGAAATATGCCCAAGGGATAAAAATATACTTAAACAATATTTTTGTATTTTCAAATAGGTAAAAAATACTCATAAAAATAAAGTAAAAATATTTTTAGGTTATATATATTATAATATTTTGGAAATTTTCGGGAATTTTCAAATGTTTTGTGATTTTTTAAAAATCAAACAATGACAAACAAATAGTGCACCGTTAGAAGTGTTTTTCAATTTAAAAATTGAAAAAAATGCTTAAAACACCTGTAAGTGTTTTTATCAAAACAATATGAAGAAATATCTACAAAGAGGAAGTGAAAATGCAGTTTCTGGATTTGTTTTGTTGATTTTATATGATTTTTTGTTTTTTCGAGTATTTTACTAATTTTTAGATTTTTATAAGGTATTTTTCAACAAAATTTATATAGAATCTACAAGATGATAACAGACAACTAGAGAAATTTTGTGGAATTTTTCATGGATTTTTCGAATTTTTATGATTTTTCTAAAATATAGGGGTTTTTTGACTTTTTAATTTTGAAAAATAAAAGCAAATCAACAAGCTTCATCACCATAAATAGAATGTGCAAGTAGGAGTCATAGATGATTTTTATGCATTTTTTGGAGTTAATTGGCTATTTATTATAATAAATAAAAGACGATAATTAAAAATAATGCACAAGGACCAATATGCAAATAGTTTAAGTCGTAGGGTCTACTGGATAACATAATCAGAAAGTACAAGGGTCAAAGATGCATTTTGTTCAGGCAAAACATGCACCACACATGATCAACACTCACAAGGGCATAAATGCAATTTTCAGAACTTTTAATTCATTTCATAACCAGTTCGAAGTATAGGATAAAATGTGCAAATACACCAAGAAAATACGTATAGCTACATGATCTACAACTCAACTGGACTAAAGTGCAAATAAAAAAACATAAGATCCTGAATTCATAAAGTTTTTAACTATTTATTACAATTAATAGACTAAAGAAAAATTTGAAAAAGAGCGATAGCAGAAGTGAATATACCCTCTCAAAGGGATTCGACATGTGTGTTGCTTGGAATTTGACAGCTCTGGCTCAGCACAAACGGGTGGCTGGGGAGGATCCACTTATGATGAATGATCACTATCTGTAGTTACTGCTTTGGGGATGAGTGGCTGAGAATCACTCCTCCTAATGATCTGACTATCAGGGAGGTTTCCAAGATGAACGCACGAGATTAAACTGGAGCCCCCCAATCTAACGGTCAGGGAGGCATCAGGAAGAACTGAGAAGAACTCGCCTCTGGCGAGTTTCGGACAGCGACTGCGTGGGCTTGTCCACCTCCGAGGCCGCTCAGATGGGGAAAACATCATTGGTGACTATCTGCATCTACTGGTGTGCTCAATAGGGTCCATGACTTCGAGAAGCATACTGGAGATGCATAGGGTTCTTGGAGATTCTTGGAATGGCGTGCATATGCAAAATGACCTCGAGAGGAGGTTATCTTCGGTCTTGGTCCTACAAAGGGGAATTGCTCGGAGGGGGAACTCTGGCAAGGGGTTAGAACATCAAATGAACTAGGGGGAACATGTATGGTTCAGGTCCTACGTAGAGTGAAAGATTGGGCCTGAGTTTCGACCCAATCTGATGATTGGGTCGATGATTAGGATGCCGAGTGAGATGGAGAAGTGAATGACGAAATGTATGGGGTGTGTGTCGAGTCGAAGTGAATGGTTGATCGAGTGAAAGGGATGAGTATGGGTGTTCCACACAAAATGAAAGATGAGATAAAACGAACAACCTTGATCCGTAAATGGTACATGTGAGTGAGTGAAATTTCCTAGGATGGAGACGAAGGGCCACCAGGCTCAGAGCCTCGATGGGGTGGCGCAGCCAGAGGCTGAGCTCCTTGCGGCAGAGCACGACGGAGATGCCATCGGATCTAGGGCCCACTCACGTACAAGCCCTCCCTGCTAGCTCTCTCGCACTACTGTCACTCTGGGAAAGGAGTTGGGCACAACATAGGTGGTGGGTCAGCCAAATATGGAAGGAATGGACGAGATGCATGGGTTTTTTATAGGTGCCCGGGTTCGAGAAGGTTCGATCGAGAGAGCGCGAACCGAGGCACGAATCATAGAGATGGTGCTCGAGCATGGATTAGGGATCCGTGAAGTTCAACCGAGATGAAGGAGCAAGGGAAAAGTCGATCGGGTCAGGTCGCAAGAATTGGGAGAAGTCTGTGTTGAGCCCAATCCGAGGAAAAAGGGATGGGCATGTTGATTGGAGTCAACAATCCCCAATGGACAAATAGGAAGCGACAAAGAATTGAGACAAATTAGGCTACACGACAAAAATAGGGAAATAAGTGAATTAAATAAAAATAAAATAGTAAATGATTTTAAAATGAATATGGATAAAAAATTGTTATTTTTAGGACATTTTTCTATGATTTTAATTATTTTTATCAAATCATATATACAATGTATACAAATATAGGGCATTATATATAGGTATAGTATACCTATATATTTTATTCTTTTATTTTTATTTTATTATTTTTACACAAATATCCTTTATTTCATATTTTATTTATTTATAAAATAATTTGAGGAGCATGAAATGATTTTTATTTGTTTTTACAAATGAAATAAAAGTATTGCATAAATATGTATTTATACAATATACACAAGTGTGGCTTTTGTTCAATGAACTTTTGATTCTATTTTTATTTTATTCTATGTTTTATAATTTTTGTGTTGTTTTTATTTTATTGTTAGAAGAATCTAAAAGTGTTTAAAACACAATACGCACAAAGTATGAATGAAAATAATTAAATATAGATATTTACAAGTATAGGTACTCTGTGACTATACAATGCACCCAAAAAAAGCCAATTTTTACCTCACAATTCCAAAATTCATGAAACGACCCTATTCAAAAGCTAATTTAATTTAGAGTCCAAAAAGGTGATTTTGGAAGAATTTAAGTTCATATGGAGCCAGAATTCATCTGCTAAGTTCTTATTTTATGGATTTTTATCAATGGTATTATTTACAATTTGTATAACAATTTATTTTACAAATATTTTTATTATTAAGAAAATATTTTTATGTACAAATTTTATTAAGAAAAATGAATTTTTTGAGGTCTTTTTATTGATGAATAAAATAAATACATAGAAATGCATAATGATACAAGGACCATATTTCCTCGTACTTTATTCCTCGTCGACCAGGTCAATGATTCACCTTCTCTCGGAGTTTGGGTAAGTATGCACTCATTACATAATTACATCCTTCTTTCGTTTTTTCCCTCTTTATTATTTTATTTTTGGAAAAAGGTTTTAATTATACAATACTAACAATAGTATGTATAATGGTAATTTATTGGATTTACACAAATTCACAAGTGTTTTTGATAAACGATATGGCTAAAATAAAAGAATAAAGAATGAGAATCATATAATCATCAAGTATGTTGCATTTAATCTATTTCATATATATTCTAATATTTTTTTATTTTAAAAATATAATATATTGACATTTAAATATTAAAAATTCATCTAATTTCTTTCTTGTCAGATGGATGTTGGGAGAAATTCTTGAATTGTTTGTGTTGTCTCATCTGATACACTCTCGTGTTCAATAAAATCAGTCACGAGATCGTATAGATACTATTTTTTCATTATTATAAGTAATATTAGGTACAAATCATTTTAATAAATTTATAAAATTTAATTTGCATGCAGTGATAGGTTAGAAATCAATCATTCCATTTGAGAATGTAATTAGAAGTAAAAAGTGGTTGTAGTACATACCATGTTTGCGAAATACATCTGCATAATGTAAAATTAATATCTTATTTTTAAAATGCAAGTATATTATGTAAAAAAATAAATTATAATGGTTAATCTAACCTCAACTGTTAAATCGTTGAGGATTGATTCCTTATTTTTTTCTCTATCAATTTTTTTACCTTCCACTCTAATGTCTGCATCTTGACATTGAATGTTTATTTTCACAGAATCCTCTGATGTTTTCTTTGATTCTTAACTCTTTTAGCCTCCTTATAATTGAGCTCTATTGCACTATCACTTTATCCCTTTTTCTCTTCCTTGTAGTTGTCTCTGATGGCACAATTTCAATATATGCATTGTCATCTATTGTCAAATTGAATGAAGGAATTTCATTGTTCTTTTCTTATGCTTGCTTATTCGTATATGTGGATTACTCTACTGTCTGTGCATCACATATTTCTAAAATGAATTTTTCAAGTTCCTCCCCAAGTTCTATTTCATTCTCTTCAAAATCTCTCCCTTTCTTCTCATCTCCATAGGAACTTGTTGCATCCCTTTCTCCAACATATTTAGCTTGGTCTACATCAATCACATATCCCTTGTTTTTACCTGAGTTATCTATACCTAGGAAATCACTATTTTCAATGTTTTTTCTCTTTTGAACATCAAGTCTTTCGATTTTTTCATTCCTTATTCTCTTACCTCAATTTCTCATTCTCATGCAACAATTCAGATCTTGTTTTTCTACATAATTTTCTCCAGATGTTTCCTACATCTCTTTAATGATTTTTTTCAACTGTTCCATCTCAGATGCGAATGCTCCACACATACATTATTTTTGTTGTTTTGGCATCATCATTCTCAACACTGACATCCAACTTCATGGCACATAGTTCTCCCTTCTTGTATCTTCCCTTCCTTGTTGGTATATCTTTTGGTATTGTATCTCAATCATTGGCCTCCTCACTATAAAACGGTTCTTTGAAAATTTCTCAAATGGGAAAACATATTCGTTTGGTCCTATTTTGATGATTTCATTCTTGTGTATTTGTAAAGCTGGCAGTATCTACATCACAAAAACACACCTTTTTAGATTAATGATTATTTATATAATTATAGTTGTTAACTTTAATGTAAAAATAAACTTACAATATATCTTTTTGTAAATGATCAATTCTTACATGTTCATTGCTCAATGAAATCAAGGTTCTAGAAATACCTTTTATTAATCTAGCCCACTTCCTAATCCTTGATCTCAGATCTCTGCTCACAACAAGGTCTTAGTAGCAATACGCCATTATCCATACCTGCTAAAAAGTTGGATTAATATTTCTTCCCTTTTTATATTATTAATAAAATAAATTTAAGTAAAACATGCATACAAAAAAGCAATACATTCGGTTAGATAATCAAGTGTTACCCTTGTTGATCCCGCTCTTCTCTTTTGAACCTGATTCACTACATCATCCATATTGAATAAAATCATCCTCACAACTGTACCAAACCAGTTGAAGAATCTTAAATCCTCTAGAGATTCTACATAATGCATTAAATCTGTTGGCAAAGTGTAAGAACTGTATGAGAAAAGGAAGGTTGCGAACATCAAAAGAATTAAACGTATTACATACATAAATACTGAGTAACCATCTTCTTTCTATTGGAAACCATCTTCTCATCAAACAGATCATTTCAAATGATCACTTTCCATTGCAAGCGTCTGCCCTGACAGTGACTGAAAAACCATATCTAGGTAGGACCAAGATCGCTCCCATCACTAAAACTTATAATCTTATTCCCAAATCTAAAGTTCCTTCCTCCTTGAAACTGTTCAACCAGTCATTGAAATTTCTTCCTTTGAATTTCAATATATCCAATATTAACTAGTTATTTAAATGCTGTCTCCGAAAACAGTGCCTCCTTTTTATTTATTGGTCTATGCTTATCAATAAACTGCACAAAATGTTCTATGTAGCACCTACGTTGTAAATATCCTTTGCCTGTATCCATTTATATACATTTATGATAAGAAAACACATAAAAAGCCATGCACTCACATAATTTTCCAGCTTAAACTAAAATAATAATATTTTGATGTTAAATAAAAATTCGATAAATAATTTATATGCATTAATAAGCATACTTCTGAATCTGTCTTCCCCCTTTAACAATGCTTTTTCCCCATCAACCTCATTCCCCTTGATCTTTGAAATGTATGTACTCTCTGTTCATGTTCATTAATCAAATTATAGTTTAGCTAAATTACATTAACTATCCTCACAAGTATTTTTTCACTTACTCCTAGAGTTGGAATTTTGATGCTGGATTTGTAGTGCTCCACCTAAATCCTCACTTCCTTTGCTTAGATTCGTCTTCATGATTCCTCTTATTTTCATCTATGCCTAATTGGATTTTTTCCATCTTCCTTTCTTTCTATAACAAATAGCTCCATTTTTATCGTAAATGCTAGTAAGCAACTTAATTTAACTAAGAAATCATTCTAATATATTTCAGAAATAGTTCAATTTACAATGCCAGGTTTTATTTTTATAGTCCATATTTTACCTTTCAAATACATATTTTACATTTAAAAGTAATAATTTCTCGAAATGCAGTCTTCTGATGTTTGGATTTTTCATTGATCAACTACTTTATGGCTTTTTAAATATTACATAATAATAACATTGGCCATTTGTTTTCCCTTAAAGTAGTAGAAATTAAATTTTAAATAGTGTACTTGTGATATCAAATAATCTTTAATTCCCACTCATTTAGATAATCAATCAATATCCTTGTGTGATGCAAGTGTATATATACCCAATATCCAAAATTAAGCAAGTTCATAGATGTAATATTCTTCATTTGATATTTAAAAAATTAAGAAAGGTTTCAATATAGGTTTTTGCAATGTGAACGAAACCACCGCATTAGAAGTTTATGATACATCAACGATTACTTAAAACTAAAATAAATACCATATTAGTCGATTTAATGTGAGTCGATATCGTCGTCCCCAGATTTTCTCTTCCTAGATCATTGCTTTTGTCTGCAGCAACTGTGATGAATCGCTTATCAGCAAGACCTCCGTCTCCATCGTTATCATCAAGGTATGTTTTCTTCTTTTCTCTTTCCTAGATTATGTATTTTAATTTTACTAAATTATAACTTTCGCTTTCATATTAATTCACACATTTATTAAAAATCCTGCTTTTAAAGTCACCCAAATATTGATTCTTTTTTTAAATCTAAATATTTGTTTTGCTTTTCTAATAACTGAAACAATTTAAAAATTTATTATATAATTTAATTTTTAGCTAAATGAAAGCATTTTCATCACTTTTGATACTTTTTATAAAATAAAACTGATATTTTCTTGTTCATGTTCATTGATGTAGAATCATCTACAATGTTGTTGTAGATTTTATCTCCATTTTTCAGCTATATTCTTCATTTCAAGGTCCTTAATTCTCATTAGAGTCATCTCAATAGTGTACCTGGTTCATTTTAAAATTATAATTATAGTACCATGAATATTATTTTCATAAATGCAAATTCTTCAATAATTTTAGTTTTCAAACTGTTTTTAATGTACAGCCTTTTAGCCATCTTAAGAATTATCTTAAGACTAGATGCAATCAGTTTTTTTATTTGAAAATTTTTGATATAACTAAAATTCTTGTGCAATTGAAATGCATTTTGTTCTTAAGTTTTATTTCATTTCAATATTTTGTTTAGATTCTAGAAAAAATATTTTACAATTCTCTAGTAAAATATGATAATCAAGTATTGCAAATCAATATTCTCCAATACCATTAGTTAAAATAAAAGGTTGATTTGATTTCACATTTTTTTGTTATTTAAATTGAAGTATTCCATCTTTAATTCTAAATGAAGAATATCAAGTGAAATAAATGTTATAACATATACTCGTTATTTATTTTATATTAATATATAACTTGTTTTGAACTAAATAATATCAAGTTAATTTCTATTAATCATAGTCTTCAAATATATTTTATGTGTTATATTTAAATTCTCGCTTAATTACTTAGTATATATATCTTCTTATTTCATATTGATACATCAACAATTTCAATAAAAATATAATTTATCCTAAAGAAATGTAAAATATGTTATTATTAGGTAAAACAACACAGAACTGCACATAATAGAAGTCATTAGTTAATACCCTCAACTTATCAATTCATGCACTTTTTTGTAAAATATATTCTGACTTTTTAAACTAAGTTATTTCTTTGTAACATAGAATTATACATTGTAAAATTGTGAAATCTAAAAATTTAAATTATCGGTTATTTGCATAGAAGATACAACTTCTTCTTTCGTATTGATATAACAACAATAGAAAGAAGTTATATAATTTATCATTAAGAAATGCAGAATATTTTATTATTTTGTAAAATATCAAAGATTTACACATAATAGAAGTCATTATTCAACACACTTATTCCTTCTGTAAAATGTATCATGTATTTGTAAAATAAGTATTTTTTTTAATATAGAAGTATACATTGTAAAATTTCCAAACTTGGAAAATTCTATACTTGTTTAGTTCAATGGATTCAAAGAGTCAAATCTCATATTCTGTAAAAAATATAATAGGATTTGTATGGATAGTTGTAAGAAAAATCATCCTATATTAGGCAATATAGTTGTAACAAAAATTCTATCATTTTAGCAATTTTTTTCCACCAGTATATCAATTTATTACCACATGATCAAAGCACTTTATATTTTAAGAAATACATTTACACAAAAAATTTGTCGGATTTGGGCTTTTTTGCGAATATCAGCAGCTACGTGTTTGAAATTTTAACACAAAATTGTAAAATATCACAATTATTTGTAAATTGTTAATCGTTAGGTCGAAACATGACATTTATTCAATCACTAGGTCTAGAAAACTCTGTAGCACTTGTCATATACCTAAATATAGAATGATCAATGACGCATAATTTACTAAATTAGCAGTAATTTAATCCATCACCATATTAGGAATGCTAGTTGTCACGAAAATCACCTAGTGCTTTCGATCTCATTCATACACTCATCATCCAACGACCTATGATGACACCTTTCCATAATCAAGGAAAGGTATCACCTCAATTCAAGTGCTCCATATATATATATATATATATGTGTGTGTGTGTGTGTGTGTGTGTGTGTGTGTGTGTGTGTGTGTGTGTGTGTGTGTGTGTGTGTGTGTGTGTGTGTGTGATTTCTTTCAAGTAGGACGCAATCCTTCCTAGCTTAAGGAAGGCCAATCTCTTTTTTGTATAAAACATGATGACTTTAGTAGAATACATATACAGTTTTGTATTATAATGTGCAATTTTAATGGTTGTATTATAATGCGCAGTTTTGTATGCGGCTTTGTATTTATAACATGCACCTATAATAGAAATTGTATACGTATTCTACTAAAGTGCTCCTATTTTATACAAAAAAAGGGGTTGCCTTCCTTAACTCAGGAAGGACTGCATCTTATTTGAAAGGCCCCTATACACACACACACACACAAACACACACACACACACACATACATATACATACATACATACATATATATATATACATACATATACATATATATATACACATATACATACACACACACACACACATATACACACACACACACACAGATATATATATACATATATATATATATACACAGATATATATATATATATATATATATATATATATAGGGAGCTTGGAGCCTACACCCGGGGGTGTAGGTAATTACCTACACCCGACCTTTTTTCTCTTTATTTTTCAATTTTTTTGAAGGAAACTTTAGGGGGATTTTATTAATATATTGAGGGGAATATATGTTTCAAGTTTCATGCAAAATAAACATTCCTAACACGTTCATCTAGAATGGATCAATTTCAGCAATTCTGAGACCGTTAAAATTTGATAGTCATGTTGAAGATGATAGAGGTCTTGAATTAAGTTGATTTTGGAATGACACCATGATGATATATAGTGATCTAAATTCCCCAAAAGTTTCATTTCAAAAAAATCAAAAAATTTTGAAAAAAAAGAGCCGGGTGTAGGTAATTACCTACACCCCCAGGTGTAGGATCCCTTCTCTCTCTCTCTCTCTATATATATATATGGAAAAAATGAGACTGGTCCTGAGGCTTCCCTCGTGCCATTTTTTGTATTTTTTTGAAAAAAATATTATCATGTATATTCATCTATATATCCCTCTGATAAATCTCGGATTCATCACTCTAAATCTCATTTATTAAGCTCAATTCCCTCAAAATCAACAGCATATCTACATCTATTCTACATAATTAGCATTCATGCATGTTTTTATAAAAATGGCATTTTATCCATAATTTCTGCACAAAATAAGAAGCCAAAAATCCAAGCGAAAATGACCTGTAAATAGCCTAACTTCCCAGGTTTTTAACTCCTCCATGCTAACTCCGAATAACCAAAAACCATTCTACTGTGTACATATCACTAACAAGAATAAATAAAAAATACAAAAAAAATCACTAACCCAAATAAGTGGACCAAAAACCCAAACCCTAGTTTCAGGATTTTTGGACTAAAAGCCGCATATCTTCCCCATCCAGTGTCTGATTTTATCCTACTCACTTTTGAACTAATGCACATTCAATTACCTTCAAAACAAGACTAAGTTCAAGAGAATCGGAGCTCGTATGTGAAAGTTGGGTTTTGGGCCTCTTTTGTACATTGTATATTTTAGCGGTTTTCTGACCTGTATTTTATGTACTTATTTTCTTTATCAATAAAATCCAAAAAAAATATATTTAGGTGTCTTTATTTATCTTTGATTTCTCCATATTTTTCCGGATTTTTATCTTGTTTAAAAATGAAAAAAAATAGAAAACCCAAAAAATCAAGGTATTCTATGTACATGGGATACCCCAGAAATTCACTTTTTACATTTGAATGATTTTGGCTTTGATGTCTTCATGACAGTTGTAGATCTCGTCGAGACGAGCATTTTTTGTGAAGGAACGTTTTTGATCCGAGGTCATTTGCTATTTCTTTTTTATTTTACAAAAGATTTTTTATTTTTCTGGTGCTGACACGTGGCAGCCCCAGAGGCCGACACGTGTCAGCGTTTTTTAGCCTTTATTTATATCATTTTTATATAAAAAATTTATTATAAAAAACAATTAAATTAATAAAAAATAATATATAAAAGGGGTACGTGCGTCGTACTTGCCATTCCCGGAACACGCAACGCACGCGCCTCGCCCTTCTCTTCAGTCCCGCCACGTGACGCGTCCTCAGCCATTCGATCTCGGCTGATCGAACGGCCGTGGACTTTCATCAACGTCCCGTGCGCCTCTCCTCCGAAACCTCTGACGCTGCTGCCGATATCTCCGCAACCGCCGCGCCCCCTTCTCTGAGTCCTCTGCCAACCTTCCCCGCCGTTCTCGTCAACGGTCTACCACCTCCGTTATCCTCATGCCGGCCACTTATCTCTCTCTTATTTCAACAGCCCGCACGCCTCCCCCATTCCTCATCCGCTGATTAAGCCACAAGTCGGAGGAGCGGCGGTGACAGCGCCGCTTCCTCTTCATTCCTCTCCGGCGAGGTCCGAGGCCCCACCCCTCGTTGCAGTGCCGCACCTCTGTTGCGTGATTGCCCCTGCTCTGCCTTGGCGTCGAGCCGACGACGACGATATCTCCACTTCACCAACCTCCTTCGACTACGCCACCTCCAGCCACGACTTCAACCTCCGCGACCATCATCTTCTACGCCTACGATTCCACCGCTCATCCTCTGCTCCGCTCCGACTCCACCACTGTTACGCCTCCGCAACTCCAACGTCATCCCCTACGCCAACTCCATCGACTGCCATTGCCTCGTGCACCAATGAAATCTTTACCAACTTCGCTGGGCAACGTCCTTCTTCTCCGACAAACGCCGCCCCCCTCGCCTGAAGCAGCCATCCCCACCGACATCACCAGCCATCACTCCACCGCCTTGCTCTTCCGCCACCGGAGGCCGGGTCCCAAAGCCCGAGACCCTCCCACGTGCACTTCACGTGCGGAGGGAACGACATCATCAAGAGCTCAACCCTGGGGTCACGTGCTACGCACGTGCCCCTTGGGCAAATTACAGAGACGCCCCCGGACTCCTCATATTTGCCAACAAGTCCCTCCAGCCAGAGTCACGTGCACAGCACGTGACTTGGGGAGAAATTGCAGAAACGCCCTCCATAGAAGTGGTAATTACAAACCAACCCACCTGCATTTTTTTATTATTTTATTTACAGCATTTAAACCCCTGTGTTCTCCCTCTGTTTTGAACCTCTTCTAGACATGATTTTATTATTCAGAAAATAGCACGATGTTCATCTTTTAATTCTCTACACATTGACATATTGTGGATATTTTTGTGATTAGCGGTTAATTAATAATCAATTTTCTGTGGAAAATTACGAAGTTTACCCAGTTTGTGTTCTTAAAATTGCCATTGATTCAACGTTGCTCTAAAAGTCGCCGAAAAAACACATATTGTAGAGATTATTTTGCTTGACATTGTTCCCAAAAATCTTTGCATTTCCATGCATAATTTTCCTTATAAAAATCATTTTGCACATTTCACTATTTAATTTTTAATAGGTATTAAACCCCACATTTTCGAGATCTAGGATTTTTTTGAGATTAATCACCTTGTGATAGATCTTAGATAATTTTGGTTCTAAAAAATAAGTGTGTTTGATATTTATTATAATTAAATAATGAAAATCATTCTGTTTGCATTTAAAAATTCATAAAAAATTCATATTGCATCCAAAAATTCCAAAAAAATTACAGTGCATCCATTTCATCATCATTTACATTGTGACCAAGTTTTGTATTTTTCGGACATTGTTTGATCGTAGTTTATATTTTAGTCCCTAAAATAGGCCAAAATTGCATTTTGCATCCCTTATTTGCATTGAAAATACCAAAAAAGACCGCCTCGAAAACCGAACACGAATTTTAATAAACACAACTCTAGGTTGTTCCTTTGCCTCCTTGTGATCGACCTTGGGACTTGTCCAAGTAAAATAAATATAAAACCACTTGTTTGAAATTGATTAAAAATTTGTGGTTATTTCTTGACCGTTTCCGATCGCCGCCTACAACGAACGACACATTTTTATTTTCACGCACGAAGACAAAAACCACTTTTTTAACTCGGTAATTTCGGACCCGTCAGATGGCGCCGTTGCTGGGGAGGCAAACGACTTAGTTTTGTGTTTTGACATTTTTCATTCGGTTTTCCGCATTCGGGTAGTCTGACCCCCGAATCGTTCATTGTAAATCCCATTTATTTTCCTGCATTTATTTTCTTGTCTTTTATTACTTTTGAGTCACTCTCTTACATCTTCTCTCTTATTTTTCTTACTTTTGAGTCATTCTCTTATTCTTCTATTACTTTGGAGCAGTTTTTCAAGAAACCGACGCATCTTCACCGACATCCGAAGAAGCCGCAATTAACCTAAGATCGAGTCGAGTAGTGAGAGAGCGTAGAGTCTAGGTTTTTAATTTCTGCAAATTTAAATTTCTGCTCATTTATAGCGGTGTCCGTTTGGACTCTCGCGTGTGTAAAAAAGACCTTGAACTTCTCTGTGGTGTGTCGTGGCCTATTTTACTCTCCGGTGAGGGTGGGGCCCGACTTGAGTGGCGAATAGGATAGACCTGCACATACGGCTCTCAGAGCATTTATATTTTTGCTTGTGCTCGTAGGACTTAAGCCACACTGTATTTAATTGAGACGCACATTAGATCGTTCAACTTAGCCAAAAATTTAACTCAATTCTTCCCGCTAATAGAACTTTCTGCTTAGGTGCGGTTTTTCATCGGCTTGCATTTCATATAGAATAATTTTCAATTCTTGTATTGCATCCCACATGGAGATTGCGAGGAGGCACTGTAAGTCTTCTAACTGAGCATACATCATTGTTTTCGCATGCATCGGCTTTTCCCGAACTCCTCCCTCTTGTTTTTATCACATAATTTTAAAGGAAATTGGGACTGAACGGTAGACGTATATTTGTGCTCATCTAATTTTTCAGTGATCACCTCATTAAAATTGGGACTGCTAAATATAGTCGATCTTAAGAAACCATAAAATCAAGAATTTTTGCGGGAGAGAAACCCCGACCTTGGATGATTTTAATTTTTCTGAGTGAGCGAGAGACAACACTTAAGGTTAGATCCAAGCTCCGACACCTAACATCTCGCTAATTTTTTTTCCAAGATTGATTTATCATCAACTAAAATTGAAAAGATAATAGCCGAACTCTTACGGCTTCATTGTGTGAGTTGGTGAATCTGGGGTTTGATTCGTATTTGCATTGGTGTGCATAAACCGATACCTAAGATCAAAAGCCGCACATTTGATAAAAACTCTCTTCCCGTGTGATCATCTCTTTCCTCTCTTGATTTTAACCTCATCATGGAACTCTTGTACAAACTCTCGTACAAAAACTCCTACAAACCCAACCCCTCATTCCTTTCAACTCTTCCAGAAATGACCAAGAATCCATCAGAACTTTACTATGAAAACAAATTCGTATCGGTTAGACCTAAAACCCCTCCTCTAAGAGACTCTCAACCACCCTCTCTTTTTACAAATCCGATTTGCTTTATGAATGACAATCCTTTATTTTCGGACCTAACAAACCAACAACCGACTGAGGTCTCCACTTCCTCATATATCAATCCTCTCTATGCCGATCATGCAATTGATCCTTCTTATTCAGTGAATGTCAATCCATCATTCATGGAAGATGATAACCACATGATTGAACTCAACACTTCTTCATATCTCCAGCCAGTGAACACCAATGAACAATCATCATCTTGGATTGACCATGATAACCCCCTTTTCAGACATGACAATCATATAGAGGACTGGACTGAATACCTAAAAACATAGGAACCCTATATGTTGACTGCACCATATCAAGATCCGACCAATCAATTGAATAAATTCTACTCGGACCAACTCCACATGTCTGAACCAGATGAGCAGCCGCCTTCCATAATTATTGAGGAGATATTATCAGAAAATAAGGATCATACATTGGACATTCCAAGAAACTCCTCTTCTAGCACATATAAAATGGAAGATGAAATTATTGAATCACAAGAAAACACATCGACTACTCCCATAAGTGATCACTGACGAATCCAAAAATGTCGATTTTTAAAAAGTTGTTTTTATCGTGTCGTGCGTTGTAGGCGGCAATCGGAAACGGTCAAGAAAATACCACAAATAAGTTATTTAATTTTTAATTTCGTGGTTTTATGTTTATTTTACTTGGGCAAGTCCCAAGGTCGATCACAAAGAGGCAAAGGAACAACCTAGAATTAAGTCTATCAAAGTTCTTGTTTGGTTTTCGAGGCGGTCTTTTTTTTTGAAATTTTAAATGCAATAACGAGTGCAATATGCAAATTCAGCCTATTTTAGGGACTAAAATGTGAATTAAGTCCAAACGATGTCCGAAAAATACGAAACTTGGCCACAATGTAATGATAATGAAATAAATGCGCTGTAATTTTTTTGGAATTTTTGGATGCAAAACAAACTTTTTATGAATTTTTGAATGAAAACAGAATGAATCTCAATATTTAACTATAATAAATACTAAACCTACTTATTTTCAAGGAACAAAATTATCTAAGATCTATCACTAGGTGATTGATCTAAGAAAAATCCTAATCCTCAAAAATATGAGATCTAATACCTATTAAAAATTAAATAGTGAAATATGCAAAATGATTTTTACAGGGCAAAATATGCATGCAAATGCAAATCCTTTTGGGTACAATGTCAAGCACAATTAACTCTACAATATGTGATTTTTCAGGGATTTTTAGAGCAATGGTTAATCAACTATGAATTTCAAAGCAAGAAATGGGTAAAATATGCAAAGTTCCACAAAACAATTATTTATTAATTAACCATCTATCACAAAATTACCCACAACATGTCAAACTGTAGAGAATTAAGTGAGAAACAATATGCCAATTTTTGATAAATAAAATAATGCAATATAGAGGTCTGAAATAAATGACAAAGATAGGGTTACAGATGCAAACAAAATAAATAACAAAATGCAGTGGGGGACCTAAAAGTAATTACCTAGAAACAGAAGGGGGTTTCTGCAAATTTGCCAGAGGATCACGTGCGCTGCACGCGACCTCTGATTAGCTTGGACTGCGGCGCAATTCTGGGGATGTCCAGGGGGTACTTGCAATTTGACCACGCGGTCACGTGCCGAGCACGTGACCTGTGGGTTGGTGAAGTTCCCTCCGAGCGCACGTGCCTCGTACGTGCGCGGAGGGCCTCGGGCTAACCGACGATGCGGATGCGGAGCGGAGCCTGGTGTCTGGGCGGAGCTCTGCTCTGGAGATGGTCGTGGCTCTGTGGAGAAGACGAAGATAAATTTGTCGTTGGTTGGCGAAGGTGATGAAGCTGCTGTTGGAATCGTAGGCGGAGTAGTCTTGGACGTTGGCGGGTGTTGAGCGGCGAAGCGGAGGAGATGACGATGGCGTGGCTGGTGGAGCGATGGAGCCGAGGTGCAGTTGGAGACGATGGCATAGTCAATGCGAGCAACGATGGCAGACACACGGCCGTGGGACGTCGAGGGAGCAGCAGCGTGGCAGAGGAATTGGTGTTGGCGGCGGAGTTGATCGGGAGAGACGCAGATAGAGAAAGAGAAGGATAGAGAGAGAGAGAGAGAGAGAGAGGATACCTGAGGAAAGGTAGGGCTCGATGGCGAGTGGTGGCCGGAGCGAGCAGCGCCAGAGGCGGGGCTGCGACGAGGCTGAGAATGCCTCGGATCATGCCGACGAGATGAACTTCTACGGTTGTCACGCCTGAAGAGGGAGACTCAGTTGGTAAACGGCGGATGAAGTGGAGGAGGCCGGCGGTGCTTCTTTTATAGGCTTGCGGAGTTTCGGCCGGAGAAGGAAGTGATATGAGTCAGGGATTTGATTGGGATCGAGATCGGGGATGATCGGGAACAGAGATCTGATCGGAGGTGCGGGATACGAATGGCGGCGGTCTGCGATTTGCGGTGAGGAGGCCGGCGAAAATCATGGGGCGGCGGTGATGTTTCCAAAGGGGGAAGAACTGATGGGGAAGACGAGCACAACGGCCGTCCGATCGGCCGAGATCGGACGGCCGAGAAGAAGCCACGTGGCAGAGAGAGGAGCGGAGGTAGACGAATATCTCTGGCCATCCGATCAGCCGAGACCGGGCGGCCAGATGCGAGCCACGTGGTGGGTAATGAGGGGCTGAAGGCAAGGCACGTGCGTGGCGCGTGCCTGAAAGGCACGTGCGTTGCATGTGCTTCGTATTTTAAATTTTTTTTTCTTTTTTTTCTTTTTTTTTTAAATTTAAATTTAAATTTTTTTTAAATAAAAACGGTATATAAATAAGCCAAAAAAATGGCTGACACGTGGCGGTACCAGGTGCTGCCACGTGTCAGCACCAGAAAACTCCGAAGATAAATATTTTGTAAAATCGGGAAAAAATAGTAAACGACCTCGGATCGAAAAAGTTTCTTCACGAAAGCTGCTCGTCTCGATGAGATCTACAACTTTTATGGAGACATCAAAATTACAATCAATCATTTGCACAAAGTGGTATTTTTGGGGTATCCCATGTACATAGAAGACCTTGATTTTGGGGTTTTGTAATTTTTATGTCATTTTTAAGAATAGATAAAAATCCGGAAAAATTACGATAAAATCAAAGATAAATAAAGATACCTTAATCTAATTTTTTGGATTTTTATTAATAGATAAAATATAAAATATTAGGTCAAAAATAGCTAAAATATACAATATACAAAAGAGGCCCAAAACCCAACTTTCACATATGAGCTCCGATTCACTTGAACTTGGTCTCGTTTTGAAGGTAATTGAATGTACATTAGTTCAAAAGTAAGTAGGATTAAAACGGACACTGGATGAGGAAGATATGTGGCTTTTAGTCTTAAAATCCTGAAATTAGGGTTTAGGTTTTTGATCCACCTATTTGGGTTAGTTATTTTTTTGTATTTTTCCTTTATTCTTGTTAGTGATATGTACACGGTGGAAGTGGTTTTGTGTTATTCGGAGTTAGCATGAATGAGTTAAAAATCTAGGAAGTTAGGCTATTTGCAGGTCATTTGGGCTTGTTATTTTGTGCAGATTTTTGTGCTAAAATGCAATTCTTATGAAATCATGAATGAATGCTAATTATGCAGAATAGATGCTAAAATGTTGTTAATTTTAAGGGATTTGAGCTTAATAAATGAGATTTAGAGTGATGAATACGTGATTCATCATCCCCCTATACTTAAAGCATGCTCGTCCCTGAGCATCAAAAAGAAATGCCATGAGGTGAAATGAGATTGGGTTCCATACCAAAACCATGAGCTGAAGGTGAAAGTGAACCTAAACTCAACCTTTGGATTATTTGTGTGTCGGAACTTCTGTGAGACTTAGAATTTTAAAATCAACAGCCCTCAAGTTCTACAAATCATTGCTTACAGTTTCGGCTCAGAAGTCATCTTAGATCAATCCTCTTCCCAAAGTATACCCTATGAACATTGAATAACCGACTCTTGTGTGTGAAAGGTTTTTAGCTCTTCCCACCCAGAATGCCGGACTACCGCGCAAACCTCCTCTCCAATAACTCGTCCTCGGGGAGTCAGGTATTTCCTTCTAAGGTCTATCGCGCTGTGTTCACAATCGAATTGGGGGGGGGGAAGTTAGAAGAAAGAGAAAAGAACTGGAGGGTGGTTAGTGCATTCAGCTCTCCTTGTGAAGCTTGGCCAGTGTAGCCGAGTCTCCACCAAAATCTGCAGGTTTCTTGAAGCTTGGACCTTTTTGGTCAGATTTTATTTGGTAGTTGCTTCTTTGTATTTGGAATTTTTGGTGGTTCTGCTTGGATCTTGTTTTTCCCCTACGGATATAGAATCTTTTGTTTCCGTACATTTTTTGGGGTCTTAGAAAAAATTGTGCCCAGCCGTCCATCCCTTTTCCAAAGCTTTATTTCAACCCGTACTCCGGTCTTTAGATTTCCACGCTACCATAAAAGAAACTCACACAGTCTTCCAACATATGTTTGAGTTGAGCTAAGTGCATAGTGCGAGAGTACAAATTAATTCCTTATTCCATAGTTGTACCCAGAATGAAGAGACCAGGTTAGACACTAAGAGTCAAACTCTGTGCATTGTCATGTGGAACTCAAAGAATTAAGTCACAGACCTGAAGACTCTAAAATCCTATTTCTCGGTGAAGTTCCTCTGAAAATTAGGTTGATTAAGGTTAAGTTCAGACCACTCTCGGTTTCGTCTCATAATTCGGTTCAGAACCCAATGACTTTTCACAGATGCAAATGAATGTAATGCTGGATGAAGTGCAGGTGTGTGGAATGCAAACACTTTTTTTGATGATTTTTTATGCAAAAATGAATAAGAAGCCATTTTTTCAAAAATTTTGAGCAAAGTCAGTGTTAGTAGCAAAACGTTTTTTTTAAATTAATACCCATCCCGTAAATACATATAGACTTATGCACAAGTACGAGGTATGGCTAAAATATATACATAGTATATATACAGACCCCCCCTATACTCAGCGAGTGTTGTGTCCTCAGAGCACAAGAAGCGTAATGAAGACATAGTTCGGGCTAAGCGTAAGAGAGTGGAAAAATTGTTATACAATGGTTCGCCCCCCTATACTTAGACTATGAATAGTCTAAGTATAGAAGAAGAGCGCAAAAAGAGGCGGACGGGATATGTAAATGAGGAGAGTATAAACAGATGGGTGGCGGTTCCCCTTATACTTAGGCTCTGGTCAGCCTAAGTATATAAGAAGGATGGATATGGAGTGATCGAGAGATCAGAATGTGATGAGGGAAATGGTATATACAAATGGCATCGGTCCCCCCCTATACTTAGGCCTTGGCCTAAGTAGAGGAAGAAGTTGTACAAGGGGATCGATGTGGTTGATGAATACCCATTCATCACTCTTTATTCTTATATTTTAGCTACAAAAACCTTTGCAAATACATGTAGATATATGTAAATATCAATAATTACCAAAAGCATGCATTGTGTAAAAACCTATAATTAGCATGTTTTTGTGCAAAAATAAAAGAATAAAGATTAAAAAGAAAAAGAGGGGAATATTTAGAATAAATATTGAGCAACCTAACCCAAGGGAGGGCTCAGCATGGGCCTGACCGCATAAAAGCCACAGTAGAGGGAGATAGGAGCTCATGTGTAAATATCTATGTAAATAAATAAAATTATATTTTCCTCAACCAAAAATATTCTTGTAAATATTTGTACATATTTGGAAAAGATAAAAACAAAATAAAAATTTGAAAATCAAAAAGACCAAAAATATCCTTCCACCATGTATATAGACCATGCTTCTACATGTATTTAACCTTGTAAATAAATTTATTTATTTTCAAAACTTTTTGTAAATATTTTATGTTGTAAATAAAATAACTAAAAAGAAACAAAACAAAACAAAAAAATCAAATAAAAATATCAAAAGCTAAAATTACAAAAATATGTTGCACATATGCCATGTATATAGTTGTACATAACTATTTATTTCACCTATGTATATAAATAATAAACACAAAATAAAAATACCTTTTTATCCCTCATTTTATCCTATAAATAAATAAAATATAAAATGGGAATAAAATTGTATAAAAATAATAATTAAAAATCAAAAATCAAAAGCCTCCATATTGTATATATACCTATGTATAGCTATATAATGTAAATACCCCATTTTTATTTCCAAAAATTAATTAAAAATCACCAAAAAATAGAAAAAAATAAAATAAAAATATTTCATGTTTTGGGTTTTTGCTGATTCGGCCCCTAGCTAGGTGAATTTGTCACCTCAAGATTCGGCCACGTGGCCTGATTTCATTGGGTCCTGGGGATGTTGACCGCCCGGTCAACTGACCCCCCCAGGACCATTCTTCGCGGATTTGAGCGCCGGACTCTCTTCTCGGATTTATACCCGCTCGACCCGATTGCCTAACACCTAAACCCTGGCTCCGTTTGACACCTCCCACATCCGACAACCTCGCCGGGCATCAACCTCGGGGTCCGCGCGCCACCGTGACCCTACCCGATCAGCCCTAGTCGGGTCTGCACTCATATATATTCTGAGCTCCGCCGCTCGATTCCGCCATCTTTGGCTCTCCGCCCTTCATCCCGTGACCTCCACTGCATCCCTTGAGGTGACAGCTCTCGATTGCCCGTGTCGCAGCGAGGAGGGGGTGGCCGGACCACTGATCCGGCGACATTGCACCGCCGTGCTCCGCCCAGTGCAGGAGCCCGAGCCTCAGGACTTGACGACCTTCGAGGCCACGACCGGGAGCTACCTCAGCTCCAGCCTAGTCTACTTCACCACCCAGGTAACCTTCTAGCTTTCTTATTTAGCCTAATTTCCATTTACCCCCAAACTGCGCCGCCGTCGTTTATTGTCGATTCCGACCATCTCCCGCTCCCATTCGATCATCGGAATCCATACCCATCTTCGCCTTCCCTCCGCGCATCTTCTCCGCCCCTCCATTCAACCCAGCTCGCACAGGAGCTGGGATTCGAATCCCCTCGCCGTCGCTTCGCCGGGGTTCGTCCGCACCGCCGCACAGACCACCTCCACGACGCCTAACCGGGTCGAGGCATTTTGCCCTCGACCCGCGAAGCTCCTGAGCCGTTTTGCAGGACCGGAGGGGGCCATCTGAGGCCTCCCGATATTCAGACAGGAGCGTCTCCTCCGCCGACCTCGCCGGAGCCCTCCAGGGCTCGGTTGGGCCATCGGAGACCACCAGCAGCTGCGGAGCACCACGTCGGAGCTTCTCCGATCTTCAGGCGCAGCAGGGGAGGTCAGGAGCGCACGTACTGGGCCGGCGAACTTCGCCGGCCACCTGTTCTTCCTCGACCTTCAGGCACCGTTCGATCGCCCTCCAGCTCCAGTTGCAATCTGAGCCACCCGTTCCAGGAGCGTCAGGCACCGTTCGATCAAAGGAGGAGTGATCCAGACCATTTGATCTTGAGATGAGGCGCAGTTGAGCAGTCACCGTCAGATCCTCCACGTGTCTTCGTCTCAGCCATCCGATCACGCCAAGGGTTACAGGAGTGAGGCGCCTCCGCGTCTCCACCGTCGGATCTACACGTGGCGCACGCTCCGCCCTTGGATCTTGAATAAGGGGTAATTGTCCTTAGGCCCCTCTGTTTTTTAGTTTTTATTATTTAGTCATGTAAATATAGAATGCAGTTGTTTAGTTTTTTGGATATTTGCATAGTGGACCTCGCACTTTAGTTTATTTGCATTCATACCCCTGTGCGTTGTATGCCACGTGCTTCGTCACGTGTTTATCTGGGTTATTTGCATTTAGAGACCCTGTAGTTCTGGTTGTTCTTGAATGAATGAAAGTTTTATTCTATTTGCATTTATACCCCTGTGCGTGATTTATTTCCACATGTGCGTTATATTTTGGGTATTTTGCAGATAAGCCCCTGGACTTTTGGTACTTGTTACCAATAAGTCCTCGGGACTTATTTTTATCACATTTGGGTCCCTGAGTGCCCCAGGCACGCGCCACGCGCGTGACTTGCTGGGTATTTTGCACCAGGACCCCCAGAACTTTGGACATTTGCACTTTGGTCCCTGTGCACAGTGCCCCCTTGTTATTTTTGAATAAAATATCAAATCAACTCCAAATTCGATGAAAATTTGACACGTGGCTCCTGCCATGTTGTAGGATTTTTGAGAATTTTGGAGGACATTTTTGAGTTTATTTGTTATTTTTAAAAATTCAAAAACATCTATTTTTGGCACTGTTTCACTTGAAAAATCACAAAAAATATTAAAACCCCCCTAAAAATTCTATAAAAATTAGATACTGTTTCTTGTGTGTTGCTTGATTTTCTAGCCAATTGTGGCTATTTTTCATCATTAGAAAACCTTAAAAACTTAAAAACCCTCAAAATTCCATAAAATTCCAATAAATGCATTAAAAATCCAAAAACAATAATTTTGGTACTCAAATTTTTCTTATTTTCTCTATTTTACAGGAAAATTACCTCCAGGCCCTTTTGAGGTCCTTAGATATTTTATCTAGGGATTTTAGGCTTGGCTGGACAGTACCCCTTGTTTTTCTTACTGTTTGATTTTTAGAAAAAAATACACATCATAAAAATTCCAAAAATTCACCAAAAACATTAAAAAACATAAAAAACATAAAAATATTTTTATCTGAATTTTTGCTTTGTTTCTGACGCATTAAATAATTGTTGAAGTGTGATTGCTTTTGGTCTTTCTCATTTTCTTCACATATTAAAAATCCAAAAAAATTTAAAAATAATTAAAAACCACTAAAAATGTTTTCCCTTTTTCTCTGATTCTTCGACTACTTCGTAGGCTTTTTAAGCCAATCCGTGCTCCTTGTGTTCGACCCTGGGTGCTATACCAGGTAAATCTCATAGCAGGACCGCTATTTGAGTATTGGATTGATTTTATTTCTATTAGTGGTTCGATATTTTTCTTGATATACCTATCTTCTGAGATCCGGGTCGCAACGACCCTTGTCTTATTACCTTCACCCGGGTCTTTTGGGAAATTTTAGGGTTATCCGAATGGCGCCGTTGCCGGGGAGCACGGCTTAGTAGTTGTTTTTAGCTTTTTCCGCGGTTTTTGATTTTCACGGCTTTTTGTATAGAATTTTTGTATATATATTTTTCTCATATTTCTGACAATAATTTTTGGACTGACCACTTTTCTCTCTGTTTCCTGCGAGGGCCCGAGGAGCGAGGGCAGCATTCCTAGGAGCGCCGGTGCACCCGAGCGAAGCGGAGGCGGCTCGTTTCTTCATCGAGCCGCAGGAGAGAGCGAGAGAGAGAGAGAGCTGAGTGGGTGAGGATAGTTTAGGGATATTCTATTTTATTGTTGTAATAATACAGGTACACTCAGAGACTGTGCTTGACACTTAGCGGGTCTGTTTCGCCAAGCACCGGTGTGGTCGGGGGACCCTTAGGAGTTTTTCGCGGTTTTCGCGGTTTTTCTTCTTCTTCTTTTTACTGCCTTTTCCGGTGTTTACGCGGTTTTTGATCGAGCCCCTAGCCATAGGATTTTCTGGTGCTTGTGACGTAATTAGTAGGATCCACACACCTAACTGCTTATCTATTCCCATAGATCGTTAAGTGGACCTACTAAATATAAATAATAAAAATAACTTAGTCGCTTTCCTGAGAGCCTACGCGCCGCGAGCCTGCCCCGTCAAGCGCTACTCCTGAACTCGACTTGTCGAGAAGAGGAGGGGTGGGTCTAGACCGGACTCTTTGGATCGAGGGCGAGTGACTGAGTTAGATTGTTCTGCGCTAGAAATTGCTCATCTAGGACTCGGTTTTTCCCGCTTGCATCATTTAGGTAGTTTATTTCCTGTCTTTAAATTCTGCGCGGATCACTTGCATGTAGAGTGCTGGAGACAAGGTACGCATTTCTATCTCAGCATGCATCATTGATTTCTCGCGCATCGGCTTTTTCGTCTTCTCCCCCCTGTTTTCGGATTAAATAATCAGGAGAACCGAAAAATTCGTAAGGCCTTTTGTTTGATTTGAAAAATATTAAAAAGAAAAACAATAAAATTGGGACTGCTAATCATACTTGATCTTAAAAACCGCTCACCCTAAAAACTTTGTCTTGGGGAGAGCAACCCCCTCATTGTATTGTTTGGATGCGCGAGAGAGTGACCCGCACCCTAGGTAGAGCCTCTCGGTGCTAGACCCGACTGATTACCGACTCTTCCGTGCGGGCCAGTCGGTTGGGATAGCATCGGATATCCTAAAAGGTCACGTAAGCGCTCTGATATTTTGTGTGTTCACCAAAACAAAATAGACAAGATAATTTGACCGAACTTTCACGGTCTTCAGCTCGCGTTGCGTTGGTGAACCGGGGGTTTGTTTTTTATCATAGTTGACTCCAGATCTCATCCGCACTACTCGCCAGATCAAGATGATGGGTAGACGGTCTCTTAGGCAGCCTCTGGCTGCACCGCTTTCGGGCACGTCTACCCGATCATCTAGGTTGGCCCGCGAGAGCTGAGACCAGCTCTCCGAGCCCGAGTACGATTCCGCCCTGTTCCCCCTCGACCCCCTTTCTTTCGGTACTGAGAAACATGAGCCCGAGGAGAGATTAGCATATTTGACAGCACCTGAGTTGGGCTCATTTGATTTTGCAGACGTCGCTATGGCCGGCAGTTCAGAGGATCACCCCGGAGGTCCACGAGGAGACCAGCATTTTGTTCTAGACCAGGGGGCGATCAATTCCACCCTGATCGCATCACTCGAGACAGTACAGCAGCAGTTACGCGATCAGGGGGCATTCATGATAGAGATGAGGCGAGAGTTGGAGAGGCTCAGAGCAGAGCGAGGCCAGCAGAGCGAGCCTGAGGAGATACCGAGCGAGCCTGAGAGATGCCTGATGCAGAGGCCGCAGCCAGCAGCAGCAGCAGCCGCAGCCGCTGCAGCGGCAGCCGCCGCGGCAGGAGGAGCACCACGACCGATGCGGGAGTTACACAACCCCGGATCTACTCTGATGCATCACTGGGTGGTAGTGCCAGCGATCGTGGGGGACTTCAAGTTCCCCCCGAACACCTTGCAGTTGCTGCCCCGTTTCCACGGACTTGCTACTGAGGAGCCCCACCTCCACCTCCATGAGTTTCTGATGATTTGCAGTACTGTCCACGATCGCCATGTGGACCAGGATACGATCCGGATGATAGCCTTCCTTTTTCACTGGTAGATAGAGCAGCCACCTGGCTGAAGCATCTAGGGAAGTTTGTCTACACATGGGAGCAGCTCCGCACCGAGTACTTGAAAAAGTACTATCCACTCGGGCGGACAAATGCAGCGAGGGCCCTGATCAGCAACTTCTCCATGTTCCCCAACGAGCAGTTCCACGAGGCTTGGGAGAGGTTTCGAGAACTCCTGGACAGATGCCCGCACCACGACATATCCAAGCCGAACCTAGTTCAGAGCTTTTTCAGCGGGTTGACGCCAGAGCTTCAGGGTCTGGTGAACGCTTCTTGCGGCAGGTCCTACTTTGCCAAGGACCACAATCAGGTCTGGGCCATTTACGAGGAGATGTCCGAGAACTACATGGTGATGTCTCAGACCAGATTGTATACTCAGAGACCCCAGCCACAGCAGCCAGGACCCGTGCAGTACCAGCGGATAGCACGGGTAGATGCAGGTCCATCCAGTTCGTCCGCAGTCGCAGCAGCACATGCAGAGTCATCCGCTGCGGACATGGGTATCATCGGTGAGAAGTTGGACCGCATGGAGCTGATAGAGAAGAAGCAGTGCCAGAGCATCACTCAGATGGAACAGATGGCATAGGTTCTGAGCGACATGAAGACCCAGCTCATGTGTCTCCAGGAGACACAGACGGCTTCACAGCCCCCGTCTTCTGTCGCGAGGCGATACCGGCGGCAGCAGCAGCTCGTCCCAGCGCTCCAGCTCTTCACAGCAGCCTAGACAGGTTCACCTTGTACAGGCGGAGCCGGTACCAGCAGCCGCAACCTACCTACCAGTCCCCACCATCTCCAGACATGCAGATGGTGGTCTACCAGCCGGATCAGCCTCTGGCAGTACTGCCGCCAGACCCCTTCGATGCAGAGCCGTTGATGGATGTCAACGGGATTTGGTATGACCACCCCCAGCCTGGGATCCGACGAGACCATCCCGGATTCAGGTGGGGGAGTGGTGGTGCCCAGCCCCAGCAGCAGCCGTCAGGACAGGGAGGGCAGTACTCCCAGCAGAGAGACCAGCACCAGTCGCAGCCGCAGCCCCCAGCACACCAGCAGCACCAGCCATCATCCTACGGTCCTCGTCCCTATCAGCAGCAGGGACAGTCATGGAGACGTGAGCAGCAGGCTCACCCGATCCAGCAGCAGCACCCGTCCTCATATCCCTCTTACCAGCACCATCAGCAGCAGATCCAGCAGCCTCACCCACAGAGAGGCTACCCGTCGGGCTCCCACGAGAGCCCCGCTTTGGATGACATCGCCCGCCTCCTCACGGACCAGCAGGCCACATTCAGACGGGAGATGGACGAGTTCCGCCAGGAGATGCGGGACCTGGTGAGAGGGAAGGCCGCCATACCAGCCCAGATCGAGCCGAATCCGAACAACCTTAAGAGGAAATCTGAGCAGGTAGTACATACTGAGTTAGCCACTCCTAGTGACCCATTTGATGATACATCTTTGGATCTATTTGATGCTGATTTTGTCACACTTAGGAGCGGTAGGACCCCAGCAGCCGGCGATGCCTCATCTGAGCTTCACCACGAGGACACTCCCGAGGCGCCACATGAGGAGGAGGAGAGCGGTACTGAGGTCGCTCCAGATGATGATGGTGGCACTGAAGCCACCAAGGATGCTGATCCCACCGGCGGTACTGAGGCCGCCGCTTCACCAGTTCGAGGAGGTGGTACTGAGGCCACCCGTTCAGCCGAGCCAGCCCGCGGTACTGATGCCGCGCGACGTCTACCAGCAGCAGCAGCAGAGCCAGCCCGTGGTGGTACTGAGGCCACCGGTGTTTGTACAGATAGAGATGTTGTTTTTCCTTGCATTCCTGTATCTCAGAACTCTGTTATGAATAAAGGAAAAGGTTTACTTTCTTCTGGTCCCACTGTGGTGCATGATGTATGTGTGGATCCGGTCCTTGAACCGTCTAGACCTTTTCCTAGTCCTTCATCTGAGAAGGACCCTGTGATCCCCTTCCTAGAGCCCTTCAGATGGGGAAGGGGAAGAAAAAAGAAAATCCAAAAAGAGAGAGCTTGAGGAGTTCAGCCAGAGCATGATTGACCGATTCCACATCCAGCTGACCCTCCAGGAGGCTTTGCAGCACATCCCCCTTCTCCAGCGTTCTTTGAGAGACAAGACTACAGTCAGGAGGAGGAGGAGAAACCACACTTCAGAGATAGATGTGCTGACGAAAGCCACGTGTTTTGCGATCCAGAACCGACTGCCAGCCAAGAGGCCAGATTCAGGGGCCCCGTATGTCAGATGCCAGATCAGTGAGCAGAGGTTCGACCGTACTCTTCTAGATAGCGGATCGTCGATCAACCTTCTTCGGCAGCCCTTCTCGACCGCTTCGAGTTGGGCACTCTTCGACAGAGCAGGACAGTCCTTCAGTTCGCTGATCGATCTGTCAAGAGGCCGAAGGGTTATTACGAGACGTTATCGTCACGATTCAGGGCCTGAAATTCCCGTGGACTTCGTAGTGTTGGACATGGAGATCCCTGAGTCAGTGGCCGATACCCCATCATCCTTGGTCGTCCGTTTTTGGCCACAGCCAAGGCGGTGACTGATCATGATAGTGGGAAGGTGTACTTTCGTGTCGAGGGCGAGAGTATACAAATAGATACGGTCGAGGACTACAGAGCTAGAGATAGAGCCCGCTCAGATGCGAGTACCGATTCAGAGCAGCTGACAGACGCAGAGCCATACATCCACCAAGACTGCGATTTTGTGATCACAGATGATGAGGCAGCTTGGGCAGATCCTTCAGCACAGACCATCCTCTCATATTCCGATACAGCTGATGTCGAGATGATAGCAGAGGAGAGTCTGGAGAGCACAGCCCTGGTTCAGGATACCATAGAGACAGCAGAGCCGGTCCTTGATCGCGACACGATGTGCAGTGATAGTGGCGCTGAGGCCACCTTGTCTTCCGGTGGTACTGATGCCACCATGGTTGATACAGATCCCTCGGATTCAGAGTCTGATTGGGCCGATTGCTATGATCAGATGCTAGACATGAGTCCATTTGAGCCTACAGATGAGGAGGAGGTAGATGCAGAGCTGAGCAGAGACAGTGCAGTTGAGCAGCCTTCTCCCGATCCAGTTTGCGAGAGTACGCTTTCACTTTCCCAGGCAGATTTGGCAGACTTAGCAGCTTTCACTCAGTTTCTTCCGCAGCCAGATTTGCCAGCACCCAGCATTCCAGAGCGAAAGCCGCTCCCTACTTCGCTGAAGTATCGATTCCTTGCGGGCGATCCAGAGATGTACCCAGTCATCATCTCCGCCGAGTTGACTGGAGAGCAAGAATCCCGTTTGATGAGGGTTCTTGAAAAGAACCGCAAGGCGATCGGATGGAGCGTAGCGGATATCCATGGGATTAGTCCAGCAGTGTGCTCCCACCATATCTATCTTGAGGAGGGGGCGAAGCCGTCGCGTGAGTTCCAGCGGCGACTGAACCCCAACCTGAGAGAGGTCGTGATGAAAGAAATATCAAAATGGTGGAGTGCAGATTTTATTTATCCCATTTCCGACTCCAAGTGGGTCAGCCCCCTTGCATGTGGTACCCAAGAAGACGGGCATCACGACTGTGATCAGTGAGTCGGGAGAGGAGATCGCTACACGAGTACCCACCTCTTGGAGGGTTTGTGTTGACTACAGGAGACTCAACCAAGCCACCAAGAAGGACCATTTCCCCCTGCCTTTTATTGACCAGATCATTGAGAGACTGGCAGGGAAGAGCCATTATTGCTTCCTGGATGGTACTCGGGCTACAACCAAGTGGCCATCGCTCCTGAGGATCAGGAGAAGACCACCTTTACCTGTCCCTTCGGCACATATGCTTTCCGACGCATGCCATTTGGGCTATGCAATGCCCCTGCGACCTTTCAGAGGGTGCATGCTGTCGATCTTTTCGGACATGGTAGGGGAATGTTTGGAGGTCTTCATGGACGATTTCTTGGTCTACGGCGACGGATTCGATTCTTGTCTTGACTGCCTAGACCGGGTACTCCAGCGATGTATCGAGTTTCATTTGGTTCTGTCATGGGAGAAGAGTCACTTCATGGTGACTCAAGGGACGGTGCTTGGCCACATCATCTCCAACAGGGGCATGGAGGTTGATCCGGCTAAGGTTGATGTCATTAGAAAACTCACACCGCCGTCCAATTGAGGCAGCTACGGTCATTCCTGGGGCACGTTGGATTTTATAGGAGATTTATTCAGGATTTCAGCAAGATTGCCCGACCGTTGACTGACCTCTTGATGAAAGACACCGAGTTCCTTGTCGATGACAAGTGTCTTTCGTCCTTTGCGACTCTCCAGCAGCATGTTATTGAGGCTCCTGTTCTCCAGCCGCCTGATTGGTCTCTCCCATTCGAGATCATGACGGACGCCTCCGATTTTGTCGTGGGGGCAGTGCTGGGACAGAGGAGGGATGGAGTTCCGTTTGCCATACACTATGCTAGCCGCACATTGGATTCCGCCCAGCGGAATTATACGGTCACAGAGAAGGAGATGCTAGCAGTAGTGTTTGCCCTAGATAAGTTCAGATCGTATATCATTGGATCTAGAGTGACTTTGTTTACAGATCATACCGCCATCAGGTACCTCATGGCAAGAAGGATGCCAAGGCCAGACTGACTAGATGGATCCTTCTACTCCAGGAGTTCGACATTGATATCAAGGATAAGCCTGGAGTCAAGAATGTAGTGGCGGATCATCTCTCCCGATTAGAGCAACCTGAGGATTCTGAGCAGATTGATCCCATTCGAGATACCTTCCCAGATGAGGCGATCCTTGCTATCGCCTCACTCCCGTGGTATGCCGATATTGTGAACTTTCTCGTTGCAGGGAAAGTCCCACAAGATTGGCCCAGACAGAGGCTTGAGACCTTTCTTGCGAGGTCCAAGTCCTACCACTGGGAGGATCCCATCCTTTACCACGAAGGAGGGGATAGCGTCTGGCGTCGGTGTATTCCTCAGGAGGAACACCATAGCGTCCTCACTTACTGCCACAAGTTTGAGGCAGGAGGACATCATTCTGGGAGGAGAACGGCACAGAAAGTGCTCCAATCCGGCTTGTGGTGGCCTACCCTTTTCAAGGACTCTGATGAGTTCGTGAAGAGGTGTACTGACTGTCAGAGGATGGGCACTTGTGGACAGCGTGATATGATGCCGATGCAGCCCATTCACTTCTGTGAGGTTTTTGACGCATGGGGCATCGATTTCATGGGTCCATTCCCTAAGAGTCAGGGATTTGAGTACATTCTGTTGGCCGTTGATTATGTTAGTCGTTGGGTGAGGCTATCCCCGCCCGAGCCGCTGATGCGAGGACAGTTTGCAGATTTTTGAGGAAGCATATCATCACGCGGTTCGGGGTTCCACGAGTTCTGATTTCTGATGGGGGGTCTCATTTCATCAACGACCAGGTGAAGGCCCTTGCTAGCGAGTTCAGTATAGACCATCGTGTTGCCACACCTTACCATCCACAGACGAATGGTCTAGCTGAGGTGTCGAATAGGGAGATCAAGAATATTTTGCAGAAAGTCGTCCGCCCTGACCGAAAGAATTGGTCACAGCTTTTGGACTCGGTCTTGTGGGCATATAGGACGTCTTTCAAGACTCCTTTGGGCACATCTCCCTTTCGCCTCGTTTATGGCAAGCCGTGCCATTTACCTGTTGAGCTGAGGCACAAGTCACTTTGGGCAGTTACAGATATTCTTATGGATCCAGATGGTATGGAGACCAGAGGAGGGCAGAGTTAGCTGCCCTGGAGGAGCTTAGAGATGCAGCTTTCTCAAGCAGCCTACATTATAAGGAGAAAGTCAAGGAGTGGCATGATTCTCATATCAGCCACAAGCATTTTGAGACTGGACAGAGAGTATGGTTGTTTGATGCGAGGCTACGATTATTTCCAGGGAAGCTACAAAGCAATTGGAAGGGACCTTTTCTCGTCAGAAAGGTGCACGACAATGGTAGTATTGATATATCCGAGTTGTCTTCTGAGAGCACCTTTCGAGTGAACGGCCAGCGGCTCAAGCCATTTCTAGATCATGAGCCGCGGGACGTTATTGTTGCCCCTATTCATTTTGCGTGAGATGTGGTCTCTTGACTCACATCTTTTGCATCTCACGCCTGATTTTCACTGTTCCTCCGCTTGTATAGATCCAGTTGTCCATATCATTCTATTCTTTAGTCCACATCCCTTTTTCTCATCTTATGATTATGCTATACTTAGGGTGTACTTTACCCTAAGTATAGGGGGGATGTAGGACCTGCGAGTATTCTTTTCATTCGTTCTGCCCCTGTTTTGCTGCCTATACTTAGGGATATTTTACCCTAAGTATAGGGGGGGCAGATTCTGTATCTTCTTCACTCAGATTTCCCCTTCATGTACAGCTTGTTATACTTAGGATTAGTTAATCCTAAGTATAGGGGGAAACCACCGAGTTCCTCTCATTCTATTCATGTATTCGTTCTGTACTTAGCCATTCCTTTTCACTTCCCTTCTACTAAGCACGAGTTATGTCTTCTTCATCGCTCTTGATCACTCTAAGGACATCGTTCGAGCTAAGTATAGGGGGGTGTGTATATATTTCATATATACTTTAGCCATAACTCGTACTTTGTGTGAGTGTGTTAATAAATAAAATGGCTAAAAATCACAAAAATTTAAAAATTTTCATGTACATAAACTTCTTTTATTTACACATACATAGCTAGTGTACAAAGTATTTTTGTAAAAATGATTTCAAAAATCTTTTGTGTAAAGCTTGTGTAAATATTTTTGTATCAAAATTATGTATATAGTACAAAATTTTTTCCAAAATGTTTTGAAAATCAAAAGTTTGCAAAAATCTTTTGTAAATACTTGTAAATATCTTTTTGCAAAACTTGCACCTCATGCATCATCCATTCATGATTTCAAAACATTTTTCAAAAATTTTGCATGATTGTAAAATATTTGTAAATAGCATCTTGTGTACATATATGTATATAGTTTTCCTGGATGAGAGTTGACATTTAAACTAAGCCTGGAATTAAATTGAGAAATGGAGCTTGAATAAGATCTTAATCCACTTAACTTTAAGAGGAACCTTATAGGACTTAGGGTTAAGGCTTTTCAGGTCCATAAGGACTTAATTCTTTGAGTCCACTAGGCTATGAGCATATGTCATCTTGATGAGCTTAAGTAGAACACTTAACAACACACGCATGACTCTTAGAGACAAATGGCTTGACTTGCACCTGCACTTTTCACATGGCTCTCCACGGATGAGGTGGTGAGGAGGCAGTTTCCTTAGGCTTGGGGTAGCATATGAGGGTAGTACTTCTAGGCGGAACCTCTCTTCTTCTTCTAGTGAAGGAAGTGCGCCTCAACTTGGTCTAGTGGTGATGAAGGCTAAAGACAGAAGCTGTGGGTTGCAATAAAGCTTCAAAAGAGGGATAGTCTACTGGCTCAAGAGGAAAATTTCTTGTAAATATGCTGCACCATGTAGATATGTTGTACAGAAGTCCTTGAAAAAAATATGCAAAAATGCAAAAAGAACTCCAAAAAAGTGGTGGGTCGGATTGAAAATTTAATAACCCCACCGGAGTGTATATAGTCAAATAAAGCAAAGCTTATGGAAACCATGTTACATCTCATGAAGCTTGCAGCGGGAGACTTAGCTACACTGGCTAAGCTTCCAAAACTCTATACTTCTTCCCTCTCTTCTTGAGCCGGTTGCACTTGAACTTAGAAGGGAATACCCCGCTTCTCGAGGAAAGAGTTGCTAGACCGAGGCATTAGAGTTACCAGGTTGAGGGAGGTTGTTTCTTTGTTACTTCTGAGGTGGGGAGCCAGATATCACTTACACTGCATGGAAAGACTCATGGTCATTAGAGTTTGTGTATCTAGACTTGTTCTGATCTGGTTATTGAGGAGTCTTGTCCATAGATTTGGTGGAACTTAGAGGCTGTTGGGTTTTAAGCTTAAGTCCAAATAAGGTTCCGACACATTAATAATCCAAAGATTTGATCGAGCTCCATATTTTAATTTAATGAAGGAAAGTTTAATAATTCAACCTTGATCCATGTACATCCTCTTTTTCTTTTTCTTTCTTTCTTTTTCACTTCTTTTTTCAAATAAGTGTTTGCTAAGGGACTAGCAAAGTTAAGTATAGGGGGGTGATGAATACCCATTCATCACTCTTTATTCTTATATTTTAGCTACAAAAACCTTTGCAAATACATGTAGATATATGTAAATATCAATAATTACCAAAAGCATGCATTGTGTAAAAACCTATAATTAGCATGTTTTTGTGCAAAAATAAAAGAATAAAGATTAAAAAGAAAAAGAGGGGAATATTTAGAATAAATATTGAGCAACCTAACCCAAGGGAGGGCTCAGCATGGGCCTGACCGCATAAAAGCCACAGTAGAGGGAGATAGGAGCTCATGTGTAAATATCTATGTAAATAAATAAAATTATATTTTCCTCAACCAAAAATATTCTTGTAAATATTTGTACATATTTGGAAAAGATAAAAACAAAATAAAAATTTGAAAATAAAAAAGACCAAAAATATCCTTCCACCATGTATATAGACCATGCTTCTACATGTATTTAACCTTGTAAATAAATTTATTCATTTTCAAAACTTTTTGTAAATATTTTATGTTGTAAATAAAATAACTAAAAAGAAACAAAACAAAACAAAAAAATCAAATAAAAATATCAAAAGCTAAAATTACAAAATATGTTGCACATATGCCATGTATATAGTTGTACATAACTATTTATTTCACCTATGTATATAAATAATAAACACAAAATAAAAATACCCTTTTATCCCTCATTTTATCCTATAAATAAATAAAATATAAAATGGGAATAAAATTGTATAAAAATAATAATTAAAAATCAAAAATCAAAAGCCTCCATATTGTATATATACCTATGTATAGCTATATAATGTAAATACCCCATTTTTATTTCCAAAAATTAATTAAAAATCACCAAAAAATAGAAAAAAATAAAATAAAAATATTTCATGTTTTGGGTTTTTGCTGATTCGGCCCCTAGCTAGGTGAATTTGTCACCTCAAGATTCGGCCACATGGCCTGATTTCATTGGGTCCTGGGGATGTTGACCGCCCGGTCAACTGACCCCCCAGGACCATTCTTCGCGGATTTGAGCGCCGGACTCTCTTCTCGGATTTATACCCGCTCGACCCGATTGCCTAACACCTAAACCCTGGCTCCGTTTGACACCTCCCACATCCGACAACCTCGCCGGGCATCAACCTCGGGGTCCGCGCGCCACCGTGACCCTACCCGATCAGCCCTAGTCGGGTCTGCACTCATATATATTCTGAGCTCCTCCGCTCGATTCCGCCATCTTTGGCTCTCCACCCTTCATCCCGTGACCTCCACTGCATCCCTTGAGGTGACAGCTCTCGATTGCCCGTGTCGCAGCGAGGAGGGGGTGGCCGGACCACTGATCCGGCGACATTGCGCCGCCGTGCTCCGCCCAGTGCAGGAGCCCGAGCCTCAGGACTTGACGACCTTCGAGGCCACGACCGGGAGCTACCTCAGCTCCAGCCTAGTCTACTTCGCCACCCAGGTAACCTTCTAGATTTCTTATTTAGCCTAATTTCCATTTACCCCCAAACTGCGCCGCCGTCGTTTATTGTCGATTCCGACCATCTCCCGCTCCCATTCGATCATCGGAATCCATACCCATCTTCGCCTTCCCTCCGCGCATCTTCTCCGCCCCTCCATTCAACCCAGCTCGCACAGGAGCTGGGATTCGAATCCCCTCGCCGTCGCTTCGCCGGGTTCGTCCGCACCGCCGCACAGACCACCTCCACGACGCCTAACCGGGTCGAGGCATTTTGCCCTCGACCCGCGAAGCTCCTGAGCCGTTTTGCAGGACCGGAGGGGGCCATCTGAGGCCTCCCGATATTCAGACAGGAGCGTCTCCTCCGCCGACCTCGCCGGAGCCCTCCAGGGCTCGGTTGGGCCATCGGAGACCACCAGCAGCTGCGGAGCACCACGTCGGAGCTTCTCCGATCTTCAGGCGCAGCAGGGGAGGTCAGGAGCGCACGTACTGGGCCGGCGAACTTCGCCGGCCACCTGTTCTTCCTCGACCTTCAGGCACCGTTCGATCGCCCTCCAGCTCCAGTTGCAATCTGAGCCACCCGTTCCCAGGAGCGTCAGGCACCGTTCGATCAAAGGAGGAGTGATCCAGACCATTTGATCTTGAGATGAGGCGCGGTTGAGCAGTCACCGTCAGATCCTCCACGTGTCTTCGTCTCAGCCATCCGATCACGCCAAGGGTTACAGGAGTGAGGCGCCTCCGCCTCTCCACCGTCGGATCTACACGTGGCGCACGCTCCGCCCTTGGATCTTGAATAAGGGGTAATTGTCCTTAGGCCCCTCTGTTTTTTAGTTTTTATTGTTTAGTCATGTAAATATAGAATGCAGTTGTTTAGTTTTTGGGATATTTGCATAGTGGACCTCGCACTTTAGTTTATTTGCATTCATACCCCTGTGCGTTGTATGCCACGTGCTTCGTCACGTGTTTATCTGGGTTATTTGCATTTAGAGACCCTGTAGTTCTGGTTGTTCTTGAATGAATGAAAGTTTTATTCTATTTGCATTATACCCCTGTGCGTGATTTATTTCCACATGTGCGTTATATTTTGGGTATTTTGCAGATAAGCCCCTGGACTTTTGGTACTTGTTACCAATAAGTCCTCGGGACTTATTTTTATCACATTTGGGTCCCTGAGTGCCCCAGGCACGCGCCACACGCGTGACTTGCTGGGTATTTTGCACCAGGACCCCCCAGAACTTTGGACATTTGCACTTTGGTCCCTGTGCACAGTGCCCCCTTGTTATTTTTTGAATAAAATATCAAATCACCTCCAAATTCGATGAAAATTTGACACATGGCTCCTGCCATGTTGTAGGATTTTGAGAATTTTGGAGGACATTTTTTGAGTTTATTTGTTATTTTTAAAAATTCAAAAACATCTATTTTTGGCACTGTTTCACTTGAAAAATCACAAAAAAATATTAGAACCCCCCTAAAAATTCTATAAAAATTAGATACTGTTTCTTGTGTGTTGCTTGATTTTCTAGCCAATTTTGGCTATTTTTCATCATTAGAAAACCTTAAAAACTTAAAAACCCTCAAAATTCCATAAAAATTCCAATAAATGCATTAAAAATCCAAAAACAATAATTTTGGTACTCAAATTTTCCTTGTTTCTCTATTTTACAGAAAATTAACTCCAGGCCCTTTTGAGGTCCTTAGATATTTTATCTAGGGATTTTAGGCTTGGCTGGACAGTACCCTTGTTTTTCTTACTGTTTGATTTTTAGAAAAAAAATACACATCATAAAAATTCCAAAAATTCACCAAAAACATTAAAAAACATAAAAAACATAAAAATATTTTTATCTGAATTTTTGCTTGGTTTCTGACGCATTAAATAATTGTTGAAGTGTGATTGCTTTTAGTCTTTCTCATTTTCTTCACATATTAAAAATCCAAAAAAATTTAAAAATAATTAAAAACCACTAAAAATGTTTTCCCTTTTTCTCTGATTCTTCGACTACTTCGTAGGCTTTTTAAGCCAATCCGTGCTCCTTGTGTTCGACCCTGGGTGCTATACCAGGTAAATCTCATAGCAGGACCGCTATTTGAGTGTTGGATTGATTTTATTTCTATTAGTGGTTCGATATTTTTCTTGATATACCTATCTTCTGAGATCCGGGTCGCAACGACCCTTGTCTTATTACCTTCACCCGGGTCTTTTGGGAAATTTTAGGGTTATCAGTGGTCGGGAGGGAGGGTGGGATTGATCTGATATATCGTCAATGTCCTTGCTCTGTGTGAAGTAGATGACCTCAACTTGCACTATATGTTCTTTGGATGATTCTAAATATGGCTTCAGTAATTGTCCATTCATTGAGAAAGGTTGTGCATCATCTTTGAATTCTACAATGTCCACACTTCCATTGGTATGCACATCTATGACAACATAGGGACCCGTCCATTTCGATTTCAGTTTCCATGAAAAATCTTTAACCGAGCATTAAACAACCATACTTTCTGTCCAGGGATAAAGGTTTTATCTCGAATATGTCTATCATGCCATTTCTTGACCTTGTCCTTATAAATCACACTGTTGTCATATGCTCGGTTTCGGATTTCAATTAGCTCATTCAGATTTAAGTCTCGACATAATTTCCCAAGGTGACAACTCCAGTTCAACTTTTTGATTGCCCATTCAGATTTGTGAATCAGTTCTGCAGGTAGATGGCATGGCTTGCCATAGATCATCCTAAAAGGTGAAGTACCGAGTGGAGTTTTATATGTTGTCCTATAGGCCCAAAGAACTTAACCCATATGGTTTTGACCAATCCTTACTATCTGGACGAACCAACTTTTGAAGTATACTCTTCACTTATCTATTAGAAACTTCTGCCATGCCATTAGATTGTGGATGATAAGGGTTGGCTATTCTATGTTCAAATTTGTACTCCTTAGCCAAAGATCTCATTTCCCTATTCACAAAGTGGCTACCTCTATCAGAAATCAAAACTTTTGGTATCCCGAACCTTGCAATGATATTATCCTTGATAAACTTACAGACGGTTTTGCTGTCTGCGGTTCGGGTTGGAATAGCCTCTACCCATCTAGACTAATAATCAACCGCTAACAAGATGTACTCAAATCCATTGCTATTGGGAAAGGACCCATAAAATCAATCCCCCATGCATCAAAAACATCACAAAAAATCATTGGTTGCATGGGCATTTCGTCTCTATAACCAACGGTCCCTCCCCATCCTTTGACAAATCGGGCAAGACCGTAAAAAATCATTAGCATCACGAAATAAGGTCTGCCAGTAAAATCCACATTGGAGTACCTGTGTACGGTTCTCTTTCCCGAATGGTGCCCTCCAGCCTCGAGAGTGTGACAATGTGTGAGGACACTCTGGTATTCTTCCTGAGGAATACATCTTCTCCAAACACAATCCGCTCCTTCATAAAAAAAGAAAGGATCGTCCCAATGGTATTTTCTTGAATCCGACTTTAGTTTATCAATCATTCTCTTGGTCTAACCAAAGGGAACCTTCTTGGAGACAAGATAGTTCACGATGTTGGAATACCATGGGGTTGAATCAATAGCGCAAACAGATCGTCTGGAAAAAGTCTCCTTAATAGGTCCAGTGTCATGATAATCATTTTTCTCAAGTCGGCAAAGGTGATCAGCAACAACATTCTTTATTCCAGGTTTATCTTTGATCTCCAAATTAAATTCCTGGATTCACAAGATCCACCTCAAAAGCCGTGCCTTGGCATCTTTCTTTTCCATGAGGTATCTGATTGCCGTATGATCAATGAAAAATTGTCACCTTGGAGCCCAATATATATGATCTGATTTTTTAAGGGCCCAAACAACCGCGAGCATTTCCTTTTCAGTCACTGTATAATTTTCTGTGCAGGATCCAATACTTTGCTCGCGTAGTGAATCGCATAAGGGATTCCATCCCGTCTTGTCCAAGCACAGCTCTGACAGCGAAATCTGATGCATTAGTCATGATCTCAAAGGGAAGAGACCAGTCGGGAGCTTGTAATATTGGCGATTCACATATTTTCTGTTTGAGGAGCTTGAAGGCTTCAAGACATTTGTGATTTACAATAAACTCGGTGTCTTTTCCTAAGAGCTCAGTCAGTGGGCGGGCGATCTTTGAAAAGTCAGGGATAAACCTTCGATAAAATCCAACATGCCCTAGAAAAGACCGCACTGACTTGACGTTGGTTGGTGGCTCAAGTTTCTTGATCACATCCACCTTGGCAGGGTCGACCTCCATTCCCTTTTTGGAGATGACATGCCCCAACACGATACCCTCAGTCACCATAAAGTGACTCTTCTCCCAAGAAAGTACCAGATTAAACCTCCCTGCATCTCTTGAGGACTCGATTCAAGTGTGCTAAACATGTGTCAAATGAATCACCATGGACCGAGAAGTCATCCATGAAAGACTTCCAGGAAATCACCCACCGTTTCTCGGCAAATACGGCAATTATGCACCGCTGAAAAGTTCCTGGGGCATTACAAAGCCTGAATGGCATGCGCTTGAATGTGTAGGTACCGAAGGGGCATGTAAACGTGGTTTTTTCCTGATCCTCGGGAGCAATAGCTACTTGATTGTAGCCAGAGTACCCATCAAGAAAACAGAAGAATGCTTTCCCTGCTAGTCTCTCCAAGATTTGATCAATAATGGCACTGGAAAGTAATCTTTCCTGGTCGCAGCATTCAAGCGCCTATAATCGACACAGACACGCCACGACGTGGGTACTCGGGTCGCGATCTCTACCCCCTTCTCGTTGGTGACCATCTGGATTCCCGACTTCTTCGGGACGACATGAAGGGGGGCCACTCACTTGGAGTCAGAAATGGGGTATATAAAACCTGCTTTGCATCACTTCTCGATCTCTTTCTTACCCACTTCCCGAAGATTGGGCTTTAATCTTCTCCGAAATTCATGGGAAGGCCTTGCATTATCCTCAACATAAATTTGGTGTGAGCAGAGAGCAGGGTTGATTCCTACGAGATCCGACACCGTCCAACCGATGGCTTTTCGATTTTGCTCAAGGACTTCTAGTAGTCTGGATTCTTGCTCTAATGTCAATTGATGAGCTAATGATTACAGGGAATTTGTTTTTGGGTCCTTTGAGAAATGCATACCTCAATGTGGGAGGGAGGGGTTTCAGCTCTGGCAGATCTACATCGTTAATCAAATCTGGCTGAATATCTTTTAAGTCTGGGTCAGTGATTATTGGTGGTGGATCATTCTGTGATATGCTAGCCACTGATCTTGAAAGAGAGTGAGTCGGATCGCAAAAGTAGTGCGGTAATTCAGCCAAAGCCGCGTCCGATTCCATCATTGATTTTTTTCAAAGAGGATGAGATGGACCATATCCGACAGGAGTTCTGTGTCATCAAGATTATACACATACCAGGTGTTCAGATTTGTCTGGTAATAGCTCACACACTGTATGGCGTATTGTTTCTTCTTCTGAAGTGATTGTATCCATGTGAAGATCTGGCATTGGTCCCAAGGTCCGTAGTGCTGATCAGATTACACTCAGATGTTTCGGCCTCTTCAGTGGTAGATTCAGAATCGGGTCTTTGCCATTTTGTTTGTCTCATTTCCGGATCCACTTCTCCATCTAGGGAGCGGAATTTCATCATTCCAGTGCTGTAATCGAATACAGCCTTGGCGGTTCTTAAGAATGGTCTTCCCAAAATGATTTGCGACTCTTTCCAATGGTTTGGGGTCTCCATGTCAAGGACAGTGAAGTCCACTTTGTATTCTGTACCCTCGACCATTATGATAACATTTTTCACTTCTCCCTTAGGTCTTTAGTAGATTTGTCACGAATTGGAGTAAAGATAGTGATTTCTAAAGAGGTCCTAACTCCAATCGGTAATATAAGGCTAAGGGAAGAAGATTGATGGAAGAACCATTGTCGAGAAGTGTGCGTGCGAATGCGATACTGCCAATGCGGCTTTCCACATAATGAGCACCCAGATCTCTTTTCTTTCTTGGTAAATGCTGGTTTCTCACGCATTGGTAGTGGCCACTGTCAGAACATGGGTCTCCACAAACTGGTTTGTTTTCTTTGTTCGAGTCCGGGTGGGAGTACATTTCATTTTCAAATATTTCTGAAATGCAGGGTTACTGGCCACATATTGATCAAAGGGTACCTTCACTGTGATGTTTTGTTGACAGAACTTTTCCATCACTGGGTCACTCTGGATAGTTTTCTTTTGTCTTCCTTTCTTGAGAGCATGGGGGAAAGGAATGGAAGCATTTGAGATAGGAGAAAGAGATCCAGAATCATAACTAAGAGCATCTTTATTGAATTTGGAGTTCTTTTTACAATCATCATGTTTTGGATGATAATCATGTTGCTGAAATGGTGACAAAGGTATTTTCGCAGCAACTAGAGGTTCAAGGTCCTCTGTGGTCTCCATAGATGCTTTCCCTTCTTTTGGGCTGAAATCCTCGGGCGTCCTTCGTCTTCATCCTCAGAAGCATCCTCCGGTTGATCTTCCGAGTCATGATGGTCAGCTTCCCTTGCCCGGTCAGGTACGACCACAGTCCTTCCGCTCCTGAGGGACATGGCATTGATATTGTTAAACGAAAGGGTCTCGTGTTCAGATGTGGAAAAATCTGAGTAATATACCTGATTGTTGTGTTGAGATGATTGAGATTTGTTCAAGCTATTGGGGTTAGCTTGAACTTGGGCGGGAATGGCTGTGACTGGGGCTGTATGTTCTTCCTTCCAATGGGATAGACGATTAACATCTACCCGTAGGTCGTACAGTTCATTCCGGAAGCTGCGGAATTTCCTCCAGCATTTGTTTTTGGATATCAACCGGGTCTTCTGGAGGTTTGGATGATCGAGATGCTTGATTTGGAGCTTGATATTGTTGACGATGTTGTTGAGGTTGGTTCTGACGGTCGTGTGGTTGCTGCTGTCTTGAGGACTGATTGTGTTGTGGAGTGGCATTGTAAAAGGTGGACGCTGATATTGCTGACGGTCTCCCGGATTACCCTGTCGGGTATTATCATGTGTGTACCAGATGTCGTTTATCTCGAAAGTCGGAGGCGGGGATTCTATGACTGTCTCGGCTGGAGGAGGTGACTGCTGGGAAGGTTGGACGTAGGATTGGTCCTGAGTCCATGGTTGCGGTTGTCCAGAGCCTGGCTGCTCTTGGACATGATGCACATGATAAATTGGGACCGTAGGTGCAGTAGGCATCCCGATCTTGGACACCTTCTCAGTGAGTTCCTCCATTTGCTTTGGAAACTGAGAGAGCCGGTTGTCGATGTCGTTCACCCTTTTATTAATGTGATCCACAACTGTTAATTCGTCTGCGATGATCATGTTGGGCAGCAAGTCCTCTGCTATTTCTGCAACGGTTTGTTTTTCCTCCTTTGGCTTGATAGTTGTTCAGTGAATCAGTGTAAGATCTACTAGCAATTTGTGAACGGCTAGTTTCTGCCATTTGCTCCAGTATTTTCCAGACGGTATCAGCTCCTCGGGATGTGTACTTTCCTCCACAGGCAGCGCTGACTAGACCCTGAGTCTCGTGGTTAAGGCCAGAATAGAGGGATTGGACCAGGATGTTATTATCTAGGTCATGGCAGGGACATTTTTGCAGCAGATCCTAAAATCTATCCCATGCATCACAAAGTGGTTCATTTGGCATCTGAGAGAAGCTAGTGATGCGAGTCCTCATTTGATTGGTTCGACTCAAGGGATTAGAATTTTTTTAAGAATAGGTTCTTGAACCTATCATAGGTGGTCACCGTCACTCCCAAATTTTTCACCCAGTAATCTGCCTTACCATTCAAGGTGAAAGGTAATGCAGTGAGACGAATGTAGTCTTGGCTGACTTGTGGGTGCCTCTGATTAGAACATACTAGCTCCAAATCACGCAAGAATTCATAAGGTTCTTCATTCGAGTACCATGAAATTGTGTTAATTGATTCATGAAGTGTGGTTTCAGTTCATGGTGAACCTCAGGTTGAGGTGGCTGCAAGTAATTTATGTCCCTATATTGCCCGGGATTATATGCAGCCTCCATTGGTGGTTCTTCCTCTGCATTCATTCCTTTCTAGTTGTGCCCTCATCAAATTTTGCTGCTGCTCAGATGCAGCTAGTCTTGGCGAGAATCATTTGCATCGGATCTTCATTTTGGTCATCTTCGGGATTGGTCTTCTTGGAGGCATTTTTTGTGAAGTCTTCTTTTCACCTTCAGATTGTGAAAAATAGGAGTCAATAGTTTGAAGAGAATTATAAGATGAAGATTCTAGGGGAAGGTGTCCCTGAACCCAAGGTGGTTCTGAGTAAGAGTGGCTCAGAGCATTTGAGATTGGAAAGTTTGTGGTAGTCAGAAAAGGGTTCGTTGAGTCCGAACAGAAAATTACCACAATTTTCCATTCTCGAATTTCAAGAGGTTATCAAGAGATGAATGGGTGTTGATCAGATCAAACACAATACAAAATTCTGTTTCACCAACTCACACAGTGGAAGGTCGTAAGAGTTCGACCAATTTTCTTGTCAATTTTAAATGGTGAAAAGACAATCTTGTTAGCGAGCTGAAATTTCGGATTTGGGCCTCTAGCCTTAAGTGTCGTCTCTCGCTCACTGAGAAAAATAGAACAACCAAGGTCGGGGTTACTCTCCGCAAAAATTCTTGATTTTATGGATTCTTTAAGATCAGCTATATTTAGCAGTCCTGATTTTAATGAGGTGATCACTGAAAAATTAGATGAGCACAAATGCACGTCTACCGTCCAGTCCCAATTTCCTTTAAAGTTATGTTATAAAACAAGAGAGAGGAATTCGAGAAAAGCCGATGCACGCGGAAAACTATGATGAATGCTCAGTTAGAAGACTTACAGTGAATCCTCGCAATCTCCATGTGGGATGCTAGACAGAATTTAAAAATTATTCTATATGATATGCAAGCCGATGGAAAAACCGCACCTAAGCAGAAACTTCTATTAGCGGGAAGAATTGATTTAAATTTGGCTAAGTTGAACGATCTATGTGCGTCTCAATTAAAGTGTAGTGTGGCTTAAGATACTACGAGCACAAGCAAAAATATAAATGCTCTGAGAGCCGTATGTGCAGGTCTATCCTAATCACCACTCAAGTCGGGCCCCACCCTCACCGGAGAGTGAAACAGGCCACGACACACCACAGAATAGAGTCAGAGGTCTTTCTACACACGCGAGAGTCCAACTGGACACCGCTGTAAATGAACAATTAATTACAAAAATTAAAATTTGCAGAAATAAACCTAGACTCTACGTTCTCTCACGACTCGACTCGATCTTAAATTAATTGCGGTTTTTACAAAAGTCGATGAAGTTGCGTCGGTTTTTGAAAAACCGCTCCATGTACAAAGTACCTCGCAAGAAAAATAAGAGAGAAAATGTAAGAGAGTGACTCAAAAATATGTGAAAAATAAATGCTGAAAATAAATTGCAGGAAAAAAAATGAAATTTACAATGAGAAATTCGGGAGTCAGACTACCCGAATGCGGAAAACCGAACAAAAATTTTCGAGACAAAAATCTAAGCCGTTTGCCTCCCCGGCAACGGCGCCATCTGACGAATCCAAAAATGCCGATTTTTAAAAAGTTGTTTTTATCGTGTCTTGCGTTGTAGGCGGCAATCGGAAACGGTCAAGAAAATACCATAAATAAGTTATTTAATTTTTAATTTCGTGGTTTTATGTTTATTTTACTTGGGCAAGTCCCAAGGTCGATCACAAGGAGGCAAAGGAACAACCTACAATTAAGTCTATCAAAGTTCTTGTTTGGTTTTCGAGGCGGTATTTTTTTTTGAAATTTTAAGTGCAATAAAGAGTGCAATATGCAAATTCGGCCTATTTTAGGGACTAAAATGTGAATTAAGTCCAAACGATGTCCGAAAAATACGAAACTTGGCCACAATGTAAATGATAATGAAATGAATGTGCTGTAATTTTTTTGGAATTTTTGGATGCAAAACAAATTTTCTATGAATTTTTGAATGCAAACAGAATGAATCTCAATATTTAATTATAATAAATACTAAACCTACTTATTTTCAAGGAACAAAATTATCTAAGATCTATCACTAGGTGATTGATCTCAGAAAAATCCTAATCCTCAAAAATATGAGATCTAATACCTATTAAAAATTAAATAGTGAAATATGCAAAATGATTTTTACAGGACAAAATATGTATGCAAATGCAAATCCTTTTGGGCACAACGTTAAGCACAATTAACTCTACAATATGTGATTTTTCAGGTATTTTTAGAGCAATAGTTAATCAACTATGAATTTCAAAGCAAGAAATGGGTAAAATATGCAAAGTTCCACAAAATAATTATTTATTAATTAACCATCTATCACAAAATTACCCACAACATGTCAAACTGTAGAGAATTAAGTGAGAAACAATATGCCAATTTTTTATAAATAAAATAATGCAATATAGAGGTCTGAAATAAATGACAAAGACAGGGTTACAGATGCAAACAAAATAAATAACAAAATGCAGTGGGGGACCTAAAAGTAATTACTTAGAAACAGAAGGGGGTTTCTGCAAATTTGCCAGAGGATCACGTGCGCTGCACGTGACCTCTGATTAGCTTGGACTGCGGCGCAATTCTGGGGATGTCCGGGGGTGTACTTGCAATTTGACCACGCGGTCACGTGCCGAGCACGTGACCCGTGGGTTGGTGAAGTTCCCTCCGAGCGCACGTGCCTCGCACGTGCGCGGAGGGCCTCGGGCTAACCGGCGATGCGGATGCGGAGCGGAGCCTGGTGTCTGGGCGGAGCTCTGCTCTGGAGATGGTCGTGGCTCTGTGGAGAAGATGAAGATAAATTCGTCGTTGGTTGGCGAAGGTGATGAAGCTGCTGTTGAAATCGTAGGCGGAGTAGTCTTGGACGTTGGCGGGTGTTGAGCGGTGAAGCGGAGGAGATGACGATGGCGTGGCTGGTGGAGCGATGGAGCCGAGGTGCAGTTGGAGACGGTGGCGTAGTCGATGCGAGCAGCGAAGGCCGACACACGGCCGTGGGATGTCGAGGGAGCAGCGGCGTGGCGGAGGAATTGGTGATGGCGGCGGAGTTGATCGGGAGAGATGCAGATAGAGAAAGAGAAAGATAGAGAGAGAGAGAGAGAGGATACCTGAGGAAAGGTTGGGCTCGACGGCAAGTGGTGGCCGGAGCGAGCAGCGCCAGAGGCGGGGCTGCGACGAGGCTGAGAATGCCTCGGATCACGCCGACGAGATGAACTTCTACGGTTGTCACGCCCGAAGAGGGACTCGGTTGGTAAACAGCGGATGAAGTGGAGGAGGCCGGCGGTGCTTCTTTTATAGGCTTGCGGAGTTTCGGCCGGAGAAGGAAGTGATATGAGTCAGGGATTTGATTGGGATCGAGATCGGGGATGATCGGGAACAGATATCTGATCGGAGGTGCGGGATACGAACGGCGGCGGTCTGCGATTCGCGGCGAGGAGGCCGGCGAAAATCATGGGGCGGCGGTGATGTTTCCAAAGGGGGAAGAACTGATGGGGAAGACGAGCACAGCGGCCGTCCGATCGGCCGAGATCGGACGGCCGAGAAGAAGCCACGTGGCGGAGAGGGGCGGAGGTAGACGAATATCTCTGGCCGTCCGATCGGCCGAGATCGGGCGGCCAGATGCGAGCCACGTGGCGGGTGATGAGGGGCTGAAGGCGAGGCACGTGCGTGGCGCGTGCCTGAAAGGCACGTGCGTTGCACGTGCTTCGTATTTTAAATTTTTTTCTTTTTTTCTTAGATTTAAATTTTAATTTTTTTATAAATAAAAAAACGATATATAAATAAGCCAAAAACTGGCTGAAACGTGGCGGCACCAGGTGCGGCCACGTGTCAGCACCAGAAAATTCCGAAGATAAATATTTTGTAAAATCGAGAAAAAATAGTAAACGACCTCGGATCGAAAAAGTTTCTTCACGAAAGTTGCTCTTCTCGATGAGATCTACAACTTGTATGAAGACATCAAAATCAAAATCGATCACTTGCATTTTGGGGTATCCCATGTACATAGAACACCTTGATTTTGGGGTTTTGTAATTTTTATGTCATTTTTAAGAATAGATAAAAATCCGGAAAAATTACGATAAAATCAAAGATAAATAAAGATACCTTAATCTAATTTTTTGGATTTTTATTAATAGATAAAATATAAAATATTAGGTTAAAAATAGCTAAAATATACAATATACAAAAGAGGCCCAAAACCCAACTTTCACATATGAGCTCCGATTCACTTGAACTTGGTCTCGTTTTGAAGGTAATTGAATGTACATTAGTTCAAAAGTGAGTAGGATTAAAACGGACACTGGATGAGGAAGATATGTGGCTTTTAGTCCAAAAATCCTGAAATTAGGGTTCATGTTTTTGATCCACCTATTTGGGTTAGTTATTTTTTTGTATTTTTCCTTTATTCTTGTTAGTGATATGTACACAGTGGAGGTGGTTTGTGTTATTCGGAGTTAGAATGAATGAGTTAAAAATCTAGGAAGTTAGGCTATTTACAGGTCATTTTAGCTTGGATTTTTGGCTTCTTATTTTGTGCAGATTTTTGTGCTAAAATGCAATTCTTATGAAATCATGCATGAATGCTAATTATGCAGAATAGATGCTAAAATGCTGTTGATTTTAAGGGATTTGAGCTTAATAAATGAGATTTAGAGTGATGAATACGAGATTCATCAATCACGAACAAATTTTTGAGGATAATATCTCGAGGATAAATAAACGATTCGAATCAATGGAGGATAGATGGCAAAAATTCACCGACCGATTAATCTCATTCTATGGTGGCTCGGACATAAAAATGAATGAGGAAATGATTGGATCTGAGATTGAAAATTTTGAAGAGATTCAGGAACCGAGGGACAATTCTGACAATATCACTTCCACATATTATTCCCCTAGAGATGACTATGCCACTGACTCTCACTCTGAACACCTGAACCCCTGTTCATCTGAAGAACACACCACACCCACACACCACACAGAAAATACCAAAAAATGGAAATATTTGAAAATCACAAAAAAATTGAAAATTTTGAAAAATATATAAAAATTGAAACTGAAGAAAATCTGCAGAAGTTGGATCCTGATGTACGGGAAGCACTAGGAAAGAAATTGATTTTTGAACTTCCCTTTCTACAGGCCATTGAACATTTCCCCGATCTTAAAATATTTGTAATTGATAAATTGACCATGAAAATGTCGGGAAGAATTAGAACCAAGATCGAGAGACATATCTTGTCAATGGCCTCCTCCTTGGTGTTGAGGAGAAAAACCAAGAGCCGCATAGTGAAGCGGTTGCCTAGATTTGACTGTGAAATCAAGGACACAACCTTAACCCATGCTCAGATTGATGACGACGCACCGATCAATAACCTTCCGACCTCTGTATTCCACGAACTCAAACTCAGACCGATCAGGAAGAAACGAGAGATTATTTAATTGGCGGACCGATCGATAAAACGGCTGAGAGGAATCATTTCTATCATCACGAAATTCCAAGGTGCTGTGCTCAGAGTAGAATTCACGATCATTGATATTGAGCATCAAGGAGAATTCACCCAATCTCCAATCATTCTCGGAAAGCCATTCTTGGCATTGGCCAAGGCGAGTATTGATTGTGAGACTCGGGAAATCAATTTCACAGCACTGGAAGCACTTAGATCTGACCATATCTTTGAGGAACCACGATCTTCTGAGGCAACGCACGAAGTCCCCGACAACCGTAACCATGAAACGGTAGAAGAGCCCTACCCTGCAACCACACTTGAAATAGCGGTTGTTGATGAGACTATTGGTTTAGAGAATCTTCCCCCTGCTCCATTCCCAGCCGCTCTCACCAGGGAGAATCATGTATATGAATCATATGATCCGGAGACTTATGCATGGGCACACCCTGGGTCAACCTACTCTGACTACATGGAATATATCAACTCGACACAAGAATACTCCAACATCGAATCAATTGATAAAGAACATGCAGAGACTCTCCCCAGTATTTCAATTCTCGCGAATCTCAAAATAGACAAATCCTTCTATTACGATCCTGAAACATATGCATGGTCACACCCTGGAGCAACATTTTCTGAATATCTTGACCAAATCATCCCGAATCGAGAGTGCTCAAATATACAAGAGACTAAGAAAAAGCGCACAAACCCAACACTGACCAAGGAGATTTCCAATGGCTATTCATCTAGATACTCAAGTGAACCGACACCTTCACGACGAAATAAAAAGAGAGTAACCTTTTCAAAAGAGGAATCATCTGATGGTCCCTCATCAGGTCCGGAAAAGGTAGTCTACATGAGTGAAGTCTGTTCGACAGCTCTAAAGCCATATCTTCGCAAGGATCCAAAATTCAATTCTCGTTGGACAACTCCCGTTCCTAACTACTACTCATCCAAAGCTGATGCTCCTGCCCTCTTCAAGTACACTGGAATTCTTCCGTATGAGCTGACTGAGACCGGTGCTTCTGAGTATTCATCTGAGGACAAACCGATTGACCACAAGAAGGAACGAATTCTGAGGAAATAATTGAAGAAATAAAAAGACATGAATACTTGGAGTATGTCCACCTTCAAATACTACTCCTCCGAGGATAATTCTGATGATGGATATCTTTTATCTGACTCAAACCCTTCATCTACTATCCATCATGATTTTCCTGAGGATGACACTGATTGTAGTTGGGAATCATACGCCTCATCTCCGACTCATCACTACGATCTCCCACCACAGGATCACAAGAAGATCAGCCGAAAACCGCCTTAATCATCGGCTACCCACCCTCCCTCCCAACCACATCGGTCTCCTTGTACAACTTCTTCCTCTATTTAGGCCAAGGCCTAAGTATAGGAGGGACCGATGCCATCTGTATATACCATTTCTCTCATCACACTTCTCTTTCTCCCGATCACTCCATTTCCACCCTTCTTCCATACTTAGGTTGTCCAAAGCCTAAGTATAGGGGGAGCCGACACCCACCTGTATATACTCTCTTCATCCACATATCCCGACCGCCTCTTTTTACGCGCCTCTTCTATACTTAGATTGTTCACAGTCTAAGTATAAGGGGGCGAACAATTGTGTATAAATTCCTAACTCTCTTACGCTTAGCCCGAGCTATGTCTTCATTACGCTTTTGTGCTTTGAGGACACAGCACTCGCTAAGTATAAGGGGGTCTGTATATATACTTTGTATATATTTTACCCATATCTCGTACTTTCGCGTAAGTCTATATATATTTACGGGGTGGATAATTAACTATAAAAAACAAAAAAAACAAAAACAAAAAAAAACAAAAAGAGAGTTTTTGCTACTAACACTAACTTTGCCCAAAATATTTTAAAAATGACTTCTTATTCATTTTTGCATTCTAAAAAAAAAAGAGTGTGCATTTCACACACCTGCACTTCATCTAACATCACATGTATTTGCATCTGTGAAAAGTCATTGGGTTCTAAACCAAGTTATGAGCCGAAACCGAGAGTGGTCTGGACTTGACCTTAATTCACCTAATTTTCAGAGGAACTTCACCAAGAAATAGGATTTTAAGAGCTTCAGGTCTTTTGACTTAATTCTTTAAGTTCCACATGACAATGTACAGTGTTTGACTCTTAGTGTCTAACCTAGTCTCTTCATTCTGAATACAACTCTGGAATAGGGAATTAATTTGTACTCTCACACTATGCACTTAGCTCAACCCAGACGGGATGTTGGAAGACTATGTGAGTCTCTTTTCTGGTAACGTGGAAATCTAAAGACCGGAGTACGGGTTGAAATAAAGCTTCGGAAAAGGGATGGACGGATGGGCACAATTATTTTCTAAGACCTCAAAAAATGTATGGAACAAAAAGATTCTATATCCGTAGGGGCACAACAAGATCCAAGCAGAACCACCGAAAATTCCAAATACAAAGAAGCATTCTACCAAATAAAAATCCGACCAAAAAGGTCCAAGCGTCAAGAAACCTGCAGATCTTGGTGAAGACTCGGCTACACTGGTCATCTTCACAAGGAGAGGTGACTACACTGACCACCCTCCACTTCTTTTTCCTTTCTTCTAACTTCTCCCCCATTTCGATTGTGAACACAGCACGACAGACCTTAGAAGGAAATACCTGACTCCCCGAGGATGAGTTACTCCAGAGGAGAGGAACATGGTAGTCCGGCATTCTGGATGGGAAGAGCTAAAACCTTTCACACAATTGAATCGGCTGTTCAATGTTCATAGGGTATACTTTGGGAAGAGGATTGATCTAAGATGACTTCTAAGCCAAAACTGTGACAATGATGTGTAGAACTTGAGGGATGTCGATTTTAAAATTCTAAGTCACAGAAGTTCCGACACACAAATAATCCAAAGGTCGAGTTTATTTCACTTTCACCTTCAGTTCATGGTCTTGGTATGGAACCCAATCTCATTTCGCTTCATGGCATTCTTTTTGATGCTCCGGGACGAGCATGGTTTAAGTATAGGGGGATGATGAATCTCGGATTCGTCACTCTAAATCTCATTTATTAAGCTCAATTCCCTCAAAATCAACAACATATCTGCATCTATTCTGTATAATTAGCATTCATCATGTTTTTATAAAAATGGCATTTTATCCATAATTTCTGCACAAAATAAGAAGCCAAAAATCCAAGCCAAAATGACCTGTAAATAGCCTAACTTCCCATATTTTTAACTCCTCCATGCTAACTCCGAATAACCAAAAGCCACTTCCACTGTGTACATATCACTAACAAGAATAAATAAAAAAATACAAAAAAATCACTAACCCAAATAAGTGTACCAACAACCCAAACCCTAGTTTCAGGATTTTCGGACTAAAAGCCACATATCTTCCCCATCCAGTGTTCGATTTTATCCTACTCACTTTTGAACTAATGCACATTCAATTACCTTCAAAACAAGACTAAGTTCAAGAGAATCGGAGCTCGTACGTGAAAGTTGGGTTTTGGGCCTCTTTTGTACATTGTATATTTTAGCGGTTTTCTGACCTGTATTTTATGTACTTATTTTCTTTATCAATAAAATCCAAAAAAAATAGATTTAGGTGTCTTTATTTATCTTTGATTTCTCCATATTTTTCCGGATTTTTATCTTGTTTAAAAATGAAAAAAATAGAAAACCCAAAAATCAAGGTATTCTATGTACATGGGAAACCCCAAAAATTCACTTTTTACATTTGACCGATTTTGGCTTTGATGTCTTCATGAAAGTTGTAGATCTCGTCGAGATGAGCATTTTTCGTGAGGAACTTTTTTGATCCGAGGTCATTTGCTATTTCTTTTTTATTTTACAAAAGATTTTTTTATTTTCCTGGTGCTGACACGTGGCAGCCCCAGAGGCCGACATGTGTCAGCATTTTTTAGCCTTTATTTATATCCTTTTTATAAAAAATATTATAAAAAAATTAAATTAAAAAAAATAATATATAAAAGGGGCACGTGCGTCGCACATGCCATTCCAGGCACGCGCAACGCACGCGCCTTGCCCTTCTCTTCAGTCCCGCCACGTGTCGCGTCCTCGGCCATTCGATCTCGGTCGATCGAACTGCCATGGACTTTCGTCAACGTCTCGCGCGCCTCTCCTCCGAAACCTCCGCCGCCGCTGCCGATATCTCCGCAACCGCCGCGCCCCCTTCTCCGAGTCCTCCACCAACCTTCCTCGCCGTTCTCGTCAACGGTCTACTACCTTCGTTATCCTCGCGCTGGCCACCTTTCTCTCTCTCTTATTTAAACCGCCCACACGCCTCCCCCATTCCTCATCCGCCGATTAAGCCACAAGTCGGAGGAGCGGCGGTAACAGCGCCGCTTCCTCTTCATTCCTCTCCGGTGAGGTCCGAGGCCCCACCCCTCGTTGCAGTGCCGCACCTCTGTTGCGCGATTGCCCCTGCTCCGCCTTGGTGTCGAGCCGACGACGACGATATCTCCGCTTCACCAACCTCCTTCGACTACGCCACCTCCAACCACGACTTCAACCTTCGCGACCATCATCTTCTATGCCTACGATTCCGCCACTCATCCTCTGCTCCGCTCCGACTCCACCACTGTTACGCCTCCGCAACTCCAACGTCATCCCCTCCGCCAACTCCATCGACCGCCATCGCCTCGCACGCCAACGACATCTTTACCAACTTCGCCGGGCAACGTCCTTCTTCTCCAACAAACGTCGCCCCCCTCGCCTGAAGCAGCCATCCCCACCGACATCACCAGCCATCACTCCACCGCCTTGCTCTTCCGCCACCGGAGGCTGGGTCCCAAAGCCCGAGACCCTCCCACGTGCACTTCACGTGCGGAGGGAACGCCATCATCAAGAGCTCAACCCAGGGGCCACGTGCTACGCACGTGCCCCTTGGGCAAATTATAGAGACGCCCCCGGACTCCTCATATTCGCCAACAAGTCCCTCCAGCCAGAGTCACGTGCACATCATGTAACTTGGGGAGAAATTGCAGAAACGCCCTCCATAGAAGTGGTAATTACAAACCAGCCCACCTGCATTTTTTATTATTTTATTTACTGCATTTAAACCCTTGTGTTCTCCCTCTGTTTTAAACCTCTTCTAGACATGATTTTATTATTCAGAAAATAGAATGATGTTCATCTTTTAATTCTCTACACATTGACATATTGTGGACATTTTTGTGATTAGTGGTTAATTAATAATCATTTTTCTGTGGAAAATTACGAAGTTTACTCAGTTTGTGTTCTTAAAATTGCCATTGATTCACCGTTGCTCTAAAAATCCCCGAAAAATCAAATATTGTAGAGATTATTTCGCTTGACATTGTGCCCAAAAATCTTTGCATTTGCATGCATAATTTGCCTTATAAAAATTATTTTGCACATTTCACTATTTAATTTTTAATAGGTATTAAACCCCACGTTTTCGAGGTCTAGAATTTTTTTGAGATTAATCACCTTATGATAGATCTTATATAATTTTGGTCCTCGAAAATAAGTAGGTTTGATATTTATTATAATTAAATAATAAAAATCATTCTGTTTACATTTAAAATTCATAAAAAATTCATATTGCATCCAAAAATTCCAAAAAAATTACAGTGCATTCATTTCATCATCATTTACATTGTGGCCAAGTTTCGTATTTTTCGGACATTGTTTGATCGTAATTTATATTTTAGTCCCTAAAATATGCCAAAATTGCATTTTGCATCCCTTATTTGCATTGAAAATACCAAAAAAGACCGCCTCGAAAACCGAACACGAATTTTGATAAACACAATTCTAGGTTGTTCCTTTGCCTCCTTGTGATCGACCTTGGGACTTGCCCAAGTAAAATAAATATAAAACCACTTGTTTGAAATTGATTAAAAATTTGTGGTTATTTCTTGATCGTTTCCGATCGCCGCCTACAACGAACGACACATTTTTTATTTCACGCACGAAGATAAAAACCACTTTTTTAACTCGGCAATTTCGGACCCGTCACCCTCCAATATGACATTCGAATTTCGTTAGAAACAGACACTCACATGCCCTCCGTCTAGAACATGTAATTTTAATGGCCTAAGTATTGTTGTAATCGACCTGTTCTAGATAGAGGGCATAGGAGTCTCCGTTTCTGATGAAATTCGAATGACAAATTGAAGGGATATATAGATGAATATACATGGTGATATTTTTCAAAAAAAATTAATTGCGAGACCCATCAAACCCTATATATATCATAACAAATCCAAACTAATTATCATTATAAGATGTATAACTGCCATTAAAATCTACATATTAATATTTTATTGTGATGTGTCTCATTGATCGTAGTTGTTATAAGACAAAAGTGGAGATAAGATTGTAAGAGCTAGTGGATGGTCGAGGTAGATGATGGGTGGTGGTTGTTAATTGGTTCTATAAGTTTGTAATCGAGTGGAGGAGGGCTATGTAGTTTGTTAGTTTGTTCCCATTAAGGATTTATTCGATTGTTGGGTTACTCCAGACATAATCTTCTAAATTCAATATACATTTGACATGTTATTCCAGGCAATAAATGAAACGACTCATATTCCATTATAAGATATTAAAAAAGAAATAATAAAAGGATAGAGATTGACGGTTATGGATGGCTAGTTCAACATCCTTTTTATGTGCATGTGATTTCTCTTTTGGAAGAGAACTTCGTGTATGAGAAGAGCAATGTTACCCTTCCTCTTCAATTGCATGGAAATCACACGTAACCACTCAACTTATCATATAGAGAGAGAGAGGGAGGGAGAAGTATGTCAAAGTGAACCAGAGAGGGAGAGGGGGAGAGAAAGTGAATGAGAGTGAGGAAAAAAGAGATAGAGAGAGAAGCTCATTTGTATAATAAGTAGAGAGAGAGAGAGAGATTCACTGAGCGCCATCTTCGAACCGGCAACGGGAAACCTCCTGTCAACGTCAACGTTTTGATCCAACAAAATCGACAGAGCGTCAGCATGGTATACGATGGTTCGGATAGACGAAATCGAGGTGTCTTGGCCGGCAGACTTTTCGCATCATCAAGGTATGTTTCGAACCCTTAGGGGGTATTTGGATAGTGGGCTTAGGTGGGTTAAACTGGTTGCAGGTAACCCATTTTTGGATTTTGGTGTTTGGATAGAGGGTTAAAGTGGGGGTGGGTTAGAAGTGGGTTTGGGGTGATGTGATTGTATTGGAGTTTGAAAAAGTGAGAAGTTATTGTGATGTGATTGTATTGGAGTTTGAAAAAGTGAGTAGAAGTGGAGTAGTTTATAATTTTTATATGATATGATGGTATAGTATATTATTTTTTGATGGAATTGATGATGGAGAATTGATTTATTTAATTTTTTTAAAAAGATAAAAAGTGGGACCCACATGGAGGGAGAAAATATGGGGTAGGGGAGTTAAACCACCCTTGGGGTGGTTTAACCCGATACAAGAACGCACCCTTAGGGTGCGTTTGGTTAGCAGGTTAAGGTGGGTTAAACTGGTAGAGGGTAACCCGTTTTTGTGTTTTGGTGTTAGGATAAATGGTTAAACTGGGGGTGGATTAGAAGTGGGTTTGGGGTGATATGATTGTATTGGAGTTTGAAAAAGTGAGTAGTTATTGTGATGTGATTGTATTGAAGTTTGGAAAAGGGAGTAGAAGTGGAGTAGTTTATAATTTTTATATGATATGATGGTATAATATATTATTTTTAATAGGATTGATGATGTAAAATCGATTTATTTAATTTTTTAAAAAATGAATAAAGTGGGGCCCACGGGGAGAGAGGGGGATGTCTGTTAAGGAGGGTAAACTCCCCTAAGCCGCAGGTAACCCGCGAACCAAACGCTACCTTAGGATCCGTACTACATGACAGTAATACGTGAAAGCAGAGGATAATGTTGGAGTTGTTGTTGAAATGTGATTGTTGTTATCTTGCCGAATGTCTCCTGACCTTGAATCGATTAAAAAGATTTTTCTTTGGTATTTATGTTATCCTGCGAGCTGGTTGGAATAGTTGTTTGATGACAAGGCATAATCTTTATACGTGGATCTTCACTTCATCTTTGTTAACGCTTATAATTAGTATAAAAAATGCTTTTTTTCAATCCGTTGATCTTAAATAGATTGGTAGTATCTTTGTTTTATAATCCAATATGAGTCAAATAAATATTTGTAGGTCAGAATTTCAATCTAGCGTAATTTTAGGTTTCGTATATGCACCGATGACCACTATAACGTAGTATTCTCGCCATATTATCTATATGTGTTTTATTGGGATAGATTTTAAGAATTTGAAATATATGCTTACAATGTAACTAAGATATTGAGTTCTTACTGTAATTATTGTGATTATATAATTTTAAGTTCATGTAATGTTTCCATGATATAGTGATACATATGAACCACTCACTATTATTAGGTTTCATGCTATATATTTCATATGATTGTACTGATTAATAATGAAGTAATTCAATCTCTATGTTATGTGTTATATATATGTATACACGGCGTAAACTACAAAGAGTAAATCATACTATGTGTAGACTTTATACGTGATGTAACTTCTACGTCATGATTAGGTTACCTATATCATAAATACGATGAAACATCATACCTTGTAGTTATATGTACCACCACCACTCACATGTTTAAAATGATAATAAAGCCGCAAAGTTATAATGAAGTTAAGGAAAGAATTGTATTCAATTGCCCATCTTCAAGGAATTGATAATATAAGTATTGAAGAAATTGTGTGTGTAATAAATAAATGCCCAATCACCTATTGTTAATAAGGAATAATTTTGTGTAAATATCATTTAGGTGATTATTGAATCTATCAAATCATAAAAATTGCCAGCAAGATAATGAATTGAAATGTGCACATGAACTACTATTGTATGAGAGAGGAAATGTCATTAAAAAGAATTGGAAATTTCTTGACATGAATAATGATACTATAATGGTAACTACTATTGTATGAGAGAGGAAATGTCATTAAAAAGAATTGGAAATTTCTTGACATGAATAATGATACTATAATGGTAAGCGGAACTAAATATTACAACTAAGGTGGGAGCCACCTCTAGAATCCGTTTATTGATGCCTAAAGGGAAACACCTTCCGAAGGTGTCATGTTCAGTGGGACCCTATGGAAATCCACCATTGACTCAATGTTGATGTTGTTCCATGTAGTGGTTGAGTAACCACTTGTGTTGATGGTAAAAGCTACTACAGCTGCTAACAACTTATGAAATAAGACAAATTAGTATAATGAAATAAGCTGAGCGCTTATGTGGAAGTCATGTGCATACGTGAAATGCTAAATGTATATGTGCAATTATGTGAAATGCTGAGTGCATATGTGCAATTATGTTATCGTTATGAGCATATGTGCAAATATGGTTAACCTTAATGACATATAAGGATCCATGGAATGCAATGCATGAATACAAAAGAGTACCTCTTGTATGCGTAACTAAGTTCAACAAGGATCTATATGATGATATTGCATGGGGCAAGTCAAATCATTTATGCAATATGGTAAGAGTGGAAAATGAACAATTTGAAGTTTTATTGTGTGATAGTTACCCTTATTTTATAGATGAAATAGTTAGTCGTGACTTAATTTTTTACATTAGTCGGTTTGACCTTATCTCAACACATACTTAACGTCAGGCTCATACCATATACTCTTGTGTTTTTATTGCATGTCATTGTGAAGAAAAATTTAGTGGTAGTTCGAGTCTCGTTGTGGGTTCTGAAGGATGTCGTTGTACCCACTAAAATGAAAGATCTTGGTCTTGTATTAGATATATATTTTTTTGAATAGTAAAATAATAGATGATTCCTTATTGTATTGTGACATCATTAATGTTTGGAAGTACACTTGGATCCAACGTGACATTCAACATGTTTCCGTTGATCAGCGAGGATCAGACTATTACAATAAAGGTGTATCGTAATAGTGCCCTTTGATTCCAGTGTCTCAGTTCCTTTAATATTCTTTTAAGTCTTCTCTCCGAAGGCTACGTTCATGGAGGTCCTCTGCCATTTTTACAAGCAAGTTCTTGTAATTTTAGACGTCGACCTCCAACCAGTCCATTAATATATTCTCTTTGTTTATAAGCTTCATTAAAAAATCCGTCTCCGTCATTCAATGTCACATAAATTTGTCTAAATTTTTCTACGCAATTTTATATTCCCTATCTCCCGCTTCGTAGATTAAATTATTTCAATGGAAGTTATTTATGTCGGGATGGCTTTAATGACGTTGACTTGTGAAATTCAAAACGTATCAACGTAGTATATATGGTGAGCATTATCATTTTTCAATAGAATGATGTCCTTGTTTTGAAATGAAATGCATGCAATTGATAGTTTTTTAAGTATAGCTGATATATGTAGGTGTTATTGGGTATTGCTATTCTTTTCTTTCTGCATTTATTATGTGAAATCGGCTACTGTTATTTCAACAAGTGTGAGACAATAGGAGATTTTTTTGGAGAACTACTTAAATAAGAGAAATGAACAATGATTTTAAAGTTAATTATTGTATTATACGTTAGTTTTTGAATTTCCTTGTCTTAACTTGATCGTTATCTTTTCAGCTCGGCTGGATGAAATTTGATTGGAGCGAAAAGTATAATATAGGATAAATTACATCGGTCACTCAAAAAAAGCCTCACAACTAAATATCAGAAGTTCTTCCATTACGCGACAGGTACTCATCAGCTTCCGCTCCCCCTATACTTTTGCTTTGAATTTCCACGCGATATTGTTGAACATCTCCAAAATGCTTTTATGGGCAACTGGAGATAGATTGTTACCATGTGAGTCTTTATAGAGCACATCCGTCTTTTTTATTCAAATCCCTTCTGCAATTTTGTGGTTTCCTACTAGTACGTGTTTGCTTGTTACCTAATTATTCTAGATTTTGCCTACAAAATTACATGTTGAATAAAATAGAGTTATCTTAAGTAACCAGACCTACTTGTTCGTGTTGGAGATGCACGATATCATGTCTGTATGCTTATTTGTACACAATATCGGACAGCACGATATTTAAAATTAGTCAACTAGGCCAAAATGGACTTCGTCGGTTAATTATTCGTAGAATATAGAATGGACGCTGACATTATTTGGGGATCCAAATGTCACATGTTTTTGGAGATAACTTGTAAGCTTATATTCTTATTGTTGTCGGTTGTCTCTTTTTAGATGTTTTCTGCTTTATCTTCTGTTCGAGGTGGTGTTTCATATTCTTGTTTCTCATCACTCTTAGATGTTTCGAATGGATTCATCTTCTGCAAATAGAAAACGAAGGTTCCTGTAATGCAGAGAGCGATTGTCAAATAATACAGGAGCATTACTTACTTAATCATGAAGCCATTGGACTTCAAAGTCCAACAAGTGGTCCTTTGGCAATCCCGGAGGCAGGTGGTGCAGACTTGTAGTTGGTTGAGTTATTACAAAGGCGAGCAACCACACAACTTTTTATATTGGATTTTTCTCAGTTATGTTATCTTGAAATATTGTAATAACAATTATTCCATTGTTTTTTTAAACATCAGTTGTGTCCCTCACTTCTTTCAATTTTAGCACATATGCCCGTCGCGTTAGCTGCCGTCCACTTACGTCTCAAACAGATGTTAATTTTTTGACGTAGAGGTACTTTCTAAGTAATCTCTTGGGTAGATTGGTCGTTGCTCTTCTCTTTATCTTCTCCCTCTCCTCCGTCTTCCTCCTCCTCCTTCTACCTCCTCCGCTACCCCCTCCCCCCTTGCCTCTCATCCTCTAGCTACATCGTAAGACCCCCACACCTCCTCCCGCCCCCTCCTCTACCACCTCCCCCACCACCTCCACCCACCTCTTATGGGCCCCTCCACCACCCCCACCTCCTCCAATTCCATCCTTCTCAAGCTCCACCTCTTCCGCCCCCTCCTCCTCAGACTCCATCTCCTCCAGCCCCCTCCACTGCCACCCACACATCTTCCTGCTTCCTCCTCTACTGGAAACACCATCTCCTCTAGGCCCCTCATCTACGCCGCCCCCACCTCCTACAACCCCCTCCACGGTCACCCCTCCTCCATCCCCTCACCCCTCACACCCCTCATCCGCCCACCTCTTCCAGCTCCCTCCATTATTGTCTACATCTCCTCCCACCCTCTCTTTTGTCATCAATTTTGCCTCTCCTACCTCCTACACCCCCAAGGTCCTCTCCTCTATCACCTATGCCTCCTCTAGCCCCGAGCGGATGAGATCCCATAGCCAACAAACATGTGATGGAAGAAGTAGCTAAGAAGAAGAGGATGAGGAAGGGTTTGGAGAGTGAGGGGCCGGAGGAGGGGGGTCGAAGCTGACTTGAGAAGAAGAAGAGAAGGAGGTGGTGGAGACCCCATGTTATGCTACTTGACTTGAGAAGAAGAAGAGAAGGAGGGGTGCGTTGGGCAAAGGACGAAGGAGGGGGTTGGTTTCGACATTTCCGTGACGTTCACATTTTACATGATATGTTTTTATACTAAGCCTATGACTCTGAGATGCAAAGATAGATACAGATATATGATCTTGAATTCAATTTCTTTTATGGATAGGATATCAGAGTTGATATAGATATCTTAAGCCAGAAAGCATTGCGGTAACTTTCCACATAAAAATGCATTGAATAACTTTTATGATAGAGTTCAGCTCCCATTAAAGATTACGATCCTTGTGAGAACTTTATATTAAAGTACCAGAGATAAGAATATGATTCATTTGAATTGGATAGAGTAAAATAAGTATCCTCAAAGGATGTAGAAAAGAAGGAGGTTATGCTGAGATAAAATATTACACAATCTATCTATAATACTAAAGCTGGGTTTCTTCCCAGCTCTCCCTCTCAGGTTGACATGTGGGTTTCCTCTCTTTCGACTGGACTCTGCCCAGCTCACATCCTCACCCTAACATGTGTCTCTCCCCTTTCTTACTCTCTTCACGTCTATCGTCACCCCATTGTTTGTCCTTTACCATTTTTTTGCTAAGGTTTTCTGAGCATTCGCTGACACCTGTATAGGCTCTCATCACCCCATTGGCTGTCCTTTACCATTTTTAAATGTGACAGGCTTCCCTATTTTTAAATGTGAAAAAAAGATCTCTCTTAATAATACTAAAGAAGATAAATCCTACTTGGGCGGCATGTATTTCTAGGTGAAAAAAAGATCTCTCTTAATAAATGTTAAACAAATCACCACGTTGTTTTAAAAATTACGAGCATGATAAATTTTATGTTTTTGTATTAATATTATTGTATTATATGTTATTTTATTACATATGATTGTTTCTTATACACATAAAATATTATGTACATATATGTACGGTCCATATTTGAGTATGATTTGTAATACATATTAAACAATGTATTTCTACCTATTAATACAAATATGTAGTGTTCTATTCGTTCTAATCATGCATAAAGTGATTAATTATGAACTATATATAATAACTTATATATGCCACATAATCTCTTTGACATGCATATTGCTATCTTCTCTCCTATATTGGTCTTCACATAACCATCAACTATCTGCATCAACATGTCGCTTTGTTCGCTATCATCTCCAAGGTACATTTAAATGATCATTTTTTGCCTCCCAAATTTAATAATAATCATGTGTTGTCTGTGCAACATACTCCCTTCGATGTGCAAATAGAAGAATCTCCTTCATTGGATCCACAACATCAGCCGTCCTACGACAAACCCATGTTGTCAACCTTTCCCGACAACATGTATGACATAAAGGTGTATGTATTACAGTGAAATATCCAGATGACATAAGAGGCCTATTCATCGAACAATTTTGACACAATCACGAAGATAATTTCAAATATCAAATGAAGACATCGTGAAATGTTGACGCCTTCACACATGTGTACCATACTACACATGATGTACAAATACATAATGCAATAAACACAAATTTGGTTGCACATTAATTGATGTTTTGTGCGTAGAACACTATTTTTAAACTTCATATTTTAGGCCACTTACCTACAAACTATGTGCCTAATTGCAAGAAAATCATTCTCTATATCTTAATTTTCATGGTAACCATTTATTCTGCATCTCACCTATTCTCATTCACATGCAGACCAATGAGACAATGCCCCTTCTACGTCGAACTCACATTTCAATCACACTGATGTTATTGAGTTGAGAGACTCATGGGCATCGATTGCTTTTATGTTGTTCTGTCTAACTATAGATCTCTTGCTTTGAAAATGAATTATTTGTGGGTTATATGTAAGGAAGATATGTATGAACTCAATTTTATAAATTCGACAAAGTTGTTGGAAAATCCATGTTTTCTAAAATAGGATTTAGTGCACTTTTTATATTCTAAATACATCCATCATCTTGCCATTCAAAATTCCATCTAGAAATGTTACACCTTATCATTTTCATCCCCGTGAAGTTATCAAGCATTGCACTTATAATGATAGACAATGTCTTAAAAAACATACATTTTCCTGTAATCTACTTGCAATGCTTCAGGATTGACTAAGTGTGATATCTTATGGAAGTGTGATATATATGAGATTTTAGAGATTAGTTTGTACTACCGACAATGAAGTTAAGTTTCTTGGAAGATTGATTTTTGGAAATGATTGCATGCACCTTACTGAGGCCTATATCAAGCGATGTAATTTGATGAGGCAGAAAGGATGTGCAAGAAGACGCTTAGAATCCATCACGAGCATAGTGCCTCAATATCGCTTGATGAGGTAGTTGACCATCATTTGATGGCTCTGATTTATAAAATCAGAAGTGATTTTTATATGGCTCTAGAAGTACATGTTTTTTCATTCTGTTTATGCAACAAAAGGTAGCCCTCTTTTTAGCTCAATCTATTAATTGCATTACCCCATATCTTATTTCCCACTTCGTTCATGTATATAAGAGTAAAATTAGATTGAGTTTGGATTTTGCACAATTATTTAATAATATTTCTTCTATACTTCATAACATGTACCATTTTACAACGTAAATGTTTTTAGCATAAAACATGAAATATATGATAAATATAGAAATTTCACCCATACGCATTTGTTTGTTCTTATCTACTCTGTGGAAGTTCCATGTACATATATTTCATTTTTATCTTGACTTTAGCTTCCTCTGATAACTCCATTATATCATGTTGTTTGCTATATCATTCATGTATTACTAACATGCATCAAGATGTGTTGTGTTTTACATGCTTATTTAATAGCATTTGTCTTATGCTCCATTGCATGCATCAAGTAACGACGTAAGGTTATTTTTTAAAAATTATGCAACATGAAATAAATAACAAATCTAAAAATGTAAGTATATCTACCTTTTAATGTTATTTACCAAATTGCGGGTACATATATTTTGTTTTCATCCTGCCTATATGACAATAAGAGATATATTCCTCAATTTAACTTCTTTTGCTATTTACATTAGCTCATATGCTATTAAATTCTTTAGCCATGTAATACTAATGTTGAGGTGTATTTGGATTTTAGATGATTATTTAAAATTGCAATAGTGCCTATTTTGTGGTGTTATTAATGAAAAAGTATGATACATTGCTTATTTCTCATCCCCTTGATTTTTGGCATTATTGATTTGAAGTTCTTACTCAGCCAACATTTTAGATAACCATTATGACTAATTAATCATTAAGATGTATCAAATATTTATAAATCCACCAATAATTTATCAATATTTTCTCTTATAGCTTCATGTCTTCTCACTATACATAGTTGTATAAATAATATTGGATCGCAGCGAAGCGCGAGTATAAGCACTAGTTTCTTTTATTGTTGTGCTTATGAAATTGGGAGTGACATGTGGAGGTATGGGAGCCAGGTGGAAAGAATATGAAAGGAGGTGAACCGACCCTCACGAGGGAGCTACTTTCAAGCTTCAGTTAAAACAAGGGAAGGTAAAGGATGTAAGGTTCTTGATCGTAAATGGAGTTTGAAACATTTGGGGGTTTTCTCATTTACGAAGATGGGTGATTCTCGGAGAGAATAGATCAAGAGGTCAGCTTAATTTTAGAGTTATATCGGTTACTTAGTTATGACACATTCATGAATTTGTTATAAGGTAGGAGCTTCCGTTAGGAAATAAACAGGAAACCTAAGGATAAGTTCTATTCCTTTAAGTTGTATTTAGATTTGTAGGAGAATATTAAATTATATGCACACTTGTATTTTATAGGTATCTGTAAGTCTTCAGCAATTTAGTATAAGTACTGGCATATCAATCTCAAGAAATTTAATGGAAGCATCTATGTTACACTTTAAGTGTTATTATATTAGGGATAGTTTTTCTTTGGCCAAGAACTGTGTAGCTATAGCCTGGAAAAGTATACCTCTGATACTTTTGACTAAGTTTGATACAAATTACATCAGAATAAAATTTTAGTTGATAACATAGAGAACGATTCAAGATACTATTTATTTCAATACAATTTCATTTTGGAGCTGGAACACACATTTTACAATCAAATTAGTTTTAAATCATAAGGTTTACTTGAAGTTATTATGTGATAGGAGCTATATCGGTTCAATATGTACATACATAAATATAAATGGAGAACTTATTCGCATAAGTTTAGAAAATATTGATTTCAATCATAATCAAGTTAAATTCATTAGGATAATTGTTTTATTGATCTATAAATTTTCTAGGATTTTGCAATATCAAGCAGACTATTAATAGGAGAAAAGTAAGAGTAGTCACTAGTTTAATTGATTCTCATGTGAGTGGTTCCTAGACATATCTTCTATGAAAAATACTTAGTTTTCGCTAAGTTTTATAACAGTGATTTTACGAGATGTTTATGCTTATGAAGTTCTTTACGATAATTAAATCATTGTGAGTGTTTACAAACTTCTATTCATATTGTCAAGTTTCAAATATGCTTTATGTTATGTTCTATTTCAGAATTTATGGAGCTAGTATTATTGTTATGTTTTGCAAAATATTATGTATATGTGCAAGAATATGAGAATTATTTTTTTCAAGTGGCATACGTGAAAAGTATAACATGTATGGTTGGAAAACATGCACAATAGATCTACCTAGAAGAACATTCTTGAACATGTAAGAGAGCTTTGGGCACACACGTCGTATACACATAGGCTTTGGGCTGTATGCGAGATGTTTCTGACCTTTAGGGTCGTCTGTGCGTATGACAATAAGATAAGGACCTAGGTTAAGCTCGCTTGCCTAGGCAATAAGTATGTAAGTGTTGGACATGTGAGCCCATGGCGAGCCATTATGCAATAAATGTTATTGCACATATCATTCCCTGATCTGAAATGAAGAATAAATAATTTGCATAATAGGTCCCTTAGTACAATTAGGGTTATGTACCATGGCTATCTAAATGATCATACAGCTGTTGATTCAATTATTGAATCATAGAGGCTGGTGCTTGGATGAATATCTAAAGGGTTAGATTGAGGACTCATCAAGCACCGTCAAATGATTGTTAAGATGTGATCTCCAGCCTGAGTAGGAGATGGCAATCCTTTTCTCACATAGGCTGATATCTGACCGACCTCTTGATGCAGGTCCTCTGCATAGGAATAGAGATTCGGAGGTATCAGATTAGTTAGGTCAAAGAGTTGACTTAGCGAGATCGAGATAACCTAAGTCCTATGTTGAATGCTGTCACAGCATAGGCACGCATCCTCTGACCGGAGACAGATGTGTTACTATATGTCTGAGTGTGTACATTTGGCAGACCAATAGGTTGATGACCTAACCAAGGTCTATACACCGGCGCGCTGGTGTGCATGTAAGGGCATATGAGTAATACGATCTCTCAAAGGGATCATACAGGTTCACTACTGAACCGGAAGACATGAGCTCACTCATGATATATTGGGAGGAATCAAATTCCGTACACGGTCGTCTCGCTTTGGAAGCTTGACTGAATTTGTAGGTTTGATATATACTTTTGGAAAGTATATGATCAAGACCTAGGTATGATATATGCTTTTGGAAAGTATATGATCGATACCAAATCCCAATGATCAAATGAGAAACTTAGTGATCAAACCCTGAAGAAGACAGTGTAAAATAGATCTTGATCTTCGGGTTGACCATGGGTCTTCCAGTATGCAGGATGTACAGGTATTGGGAATACCTGAGGGTGATGTGATCATAAACGATTGTATATCCATGACGCTTCCATTCCGAGGGAGTGATGAAACAGGTCTGGATTTTAGTGACTCCTTTCAGTAGAGAAGCAATCCGATCTTAGTCCAAGTGTTGGACATTGGTCTGAATGAGATTCAGATTCAATGAGAAGATTAGATTTGCGGTCTTGATTTAATCAAGCATCTGTGGGAGGTCCGTAAGATCTGGATTTGAGATGAAATCTCAACATCCAAGTCACTATACGTGGAATAATACAATCGCCCTGTCCTTATCTCCAAGTATCTGCGGAGAAAGCACATTATTCATGAAAGGGTTCAAGAATAATTCTTTTGATGAAATATCCAAGCAAGGACTTGATGATTAAATGAGATTTAATTATCAAGCTTAAATATGAATATGATTCATATTGTGAAAATGATTATCTAAGATAATTAAATGGGATTTAATTATCAAGGATTAGAGAATGTGGATAATACTATCCATGATATATGTGTATTATAAATGTGATTTATAATATACATATATAAGAGAGAGAATTTATGTAAATAGCATTTGGTAATTAATAATGTGGATTGGATTCACATTTATTAATTAATTGGAAATGCAATTTACAAATTAGTTTGGGTTGTGAATATGATTCACATAATGTTCAATGGCATGATTGAAATATTCACAAATTAATTTGGAATTAATTTGGTGGATATTTTTGCAATAATTGAGAGATAAAATAATATAATAAAAGGAGAAATAAAGCCACCAAATTTAAAGGTGGCGTCACCCATGAAAGAGTCATGGAGGCTATATTGACTCCATTTTATTATGATGATTAATCTCTCAACTAATTTATTTATGTTGAATTAAAAATGTGTTGATAATGTTGCAACATATATTTAATTTAATCATAAATAAATGTTGTTGGTTTTAACCAACAACAATCATAACCATTGATCTTACATAGACCAAGCCTAGTCGTTGGATCTATGAGTACATGGATTGAGATCCAATGGATCCTAAACTAATATAAATAGAGGGCTAGGGTAGCCTTCCATGGTACATCATTAAGAGTTGTACAAGGTGACAACTCTCTCCCTCTCTCTTTCTCATTCTCGCCCTCTCTCTCTTTCTCTTCTCCATTAAGTGGCCGTCCACTTTGTATTGAGAAAGGAGAGACTCTCGGCTTCTTCTTCGACGACTCGTGGATCTCCATCTTCTTTGGAGTTGCTTACTCTAAAGGAAGACGACGGATTTCGTTTGACGAAATCGGGGGAGCCATCGCTTGGATCTTCATCGAGGATTGCGGGAAGGAACGTGACTCATCATCACGCCCGCAAGTGCGTTCTTCGTGGATCGGACTTAAGATAGGAGGATCTCTACTTTGGGATCTCGCGATCACAACCACGCTTCAAGAGGTATTCCTTGTACTTTGTGGTTTGATGAAACGATCCGAGAAGTGTTCTCGTGATCATGTGGTTTCATCTTTAAAGTTAAAATTTTAATTTCCGCTGCATCTAGCATCTAGTACGACTAGTTGCTCTGATTGCATACGATGAGATCGACACGCTTCCGTGATGCGCTTGAGGATTCTCAATATCCTTCAGTAAGGCTAAGGGATGAATGACGAATCCATGATCACATCCTTTATTCTTGTATTTTAGCGAAATTCCCTATGCAAAATATCTTTAAGTATGTATCAAAATAGTAAATTAGTATTGTGCATACATTTTTTATTATTGTGTAATTGACATTCTTCTTAACCAAAACAAAAGAATAAATAAAAAATAAAAAGGAAACAATAAAGAATAAAATAAGAATGTATTTATTCAATAAATACAGACTAACCCGAACCCTGAGAGAAAGTTTTAATGTTGACCTGATCGATAAGGAATAAAGTAGGGAGAGATAGTGTCTTTATACACTGTATATATTTAACACTACTCATCATGTATATATCCTTTACCTCTTTTTATTTCTAAATAAAACAATCTAAAAATAATTCAACTTCCTTAATAAAATTTGTAAATCAAAGTATAAATCAAAATAATAAAAATAAGCAAAAAATTAGAATGTGTACAAACATACAACACCAATAGTTGTGTGTGTGTGTGTGTATATATATATCTTTTGTTAAAAAATTGCATATATTTTGTATTTTTAACACTCAAATATATTTCTCATGATTATATAAAAATTGAAATAAACCTCATAAAATACAAATGTAATTAAAAATAAAATCCCCTTTTCATTGTACAAACTACCAAACATGTATATATGGTACATAATACCTATTTGTTCAATACCTATAATTAATTTGTAAAAATAAAATAAAAAATATTTTTATACACTTTGAAACATTTTATAAATAAATAAAATATAAAATTAATGTATTTTTACAAAAAAATATATAATATAGAAATACATGTATATAATATATAGGTATATTATACCTGTACATAATACCATATATTGTATATACGGTATATATTTATTATTAAAAATAATTAAAAATCATAGAAAATATTTGATAAAATAACTTACATTATTTATGTTTATAACTTTTTTATTTTAAATTCGTTTACTACTTTTTATTTAATTTTCTTTGACTTCGTAAATTTATGAATTCTGATTGGTCGACCTAGATCCATTGGCTCGGGTCAAACCCACTTCTCCAACATCCGATCCGAGAAAGCATCTCCAGACATCATTTCTCCTCATTATCGTGCCTGTTCCTCCTCGTATTGTGGACCCTCATACTCCTGGATGATCCAAGATCCTTGTGGATCCCTAGGTAGGCATGTATCGCCCTAGGGTTTCACGTTCTTGATCGATCCTTCTAGACCACTGGGACTCCTATAAGTATCCTTCTTCGCCTCCGCCACAAGGCATCTCATACCTCGTACCTCCTCTTCTCCATTCCAGTCTTTAGGATTGTGACAGGGTTCTCTAACGCCCCTTTGGAGGTCGAGTTGGTGGTCGATTGAGTGTAACTCGTACGTGGTTGGAGAAGCTCCATCGCAACTAGCCTCCCGGGTCTTCCACACCCCAGTTGAGGCCAAGATCCTGCCTCCTCCTTCATCTTACATCACTGATCATTGGAGCATCCTCAACTATCCCCCTTTCTATTTCATTTTCTCGTTTCACTTCGATTCCACTTCACAATCACTGTCTATCACCACTGCTCTCACCGCCAGGTCAGAGCTCTAATTCCTAGACCCATCCGCATCGATACATCTACTACGTCATCGTTCACTTCCTCACACAACATGGTAATCCTTAGACCAGCTCATCGAAGCTAGATTAGGGCAAGACCTCCTTCTTCCACTTCCATTAGAGGTCGAACACCATCCCCCAACCACTTCTTTCGCTTTTAATTGCTACTAACCCTCATCGGAGCTATGCCTCTGAGCATAAAATACTCCTTGCAGGTTGTGGATGCACGGAAGCTCGAATCAAGCCTTAACTTTAGTGGCAGAGCACCTCCAGGTACTGGACCTCCACCTTTCACATCTAGCCATTTGCAATTCCATCTCAAACCTCCACCTGATGCATACCACCACTAGGAGTGTGCTGGACTTTGTAGCGAGCCGATCAACACCTTGGATCGCCTGAGATACCTGATTGAAGCAGCCATGGTGAGTCCTTCTTCCAAGTTCGTCTAACATGTCTCTTCACCGTCGGATGGACGTGTCCCGCTTCTAGACTTGATCTGAGCCACATGATAGTTCCCAAATTTAGGCGCTCAGATCAGGTCTAGGCCACATCTGACCGTACACCAGACGCTTTTCCCAACTGTCAGATCTACCCATTAATGGTCTATCCGAACTGTACGTCTATGCCATGTCCCCAACCGTCAGATCCTTTCGGTAGACATTGTCAAAGTTGTACACATCCCGCCACATGTCCCGTAAGGGTATATTGCTCTTTTTACCCAAAATTTTCTACTATTTTGCTTTAGTTTAATAATTGTAATAATTGGTTGTGAACATTTCCAAGGTTGCAGAAATCGGTAGTCGGTACTCGGTCGGTGGGGTCACTGATTAAGGATTAATCGGCAGTCGGGCGACTAATCGGATTTAGTCGGCCATTAGCCAGTTTTGATTTATTTATTTATTTTTAATATATAAATCATTTTTTATACATATATTCTTATATATTTGCAATATAAATCATTTTTTATACATATATTCTTATATATCTGCTTAGATTTGAATAATTTCTATACTATTATAATAGAACAAAAGGAGTAATTGACTTTAAATATAACATTAAGCATATTAGAATAGATTTGATTTAAAAAAAGCAAAAAAATAAAAAATCCTCTATGTAAAAGTCGGCCGAGTAGTCGGCCTTGACCGACTAGGCCTAGTCAAGTCGGCTACCCCCCCCCCCCCGACTCGATAGTCGGCCAACTTTTACAACAATGAACATTTCCATTTAGGACCAAGTAATTTTTGTATTTGCATTTCAGTCCAGCTGAGTTTTTGTCACATGTGCCTTCATGTGTTTTATGGGATATTTACAGTACTTTACCTATGTTTTTTACAGGTTATCTTAATCAGAGAACTTTTATGAGAATTGCATTTATGCCTCCATGAGTGATCTATCATGTGTAATGCATATAGTTTCTGGATTAATTGCATTCAGACCCTCGTGTTTTTAATGCTTGTTATTGGGAGGCCCATGGAACTTAAATAATTGTGATTAGGTCCTTGCTTCATTGTTTTAATTTCTTGCTCTTTTATTGGCCGCAATAGATATTAATTTGGTCCCAAAAGGTCTACAAAAATTCATAGTAACTCCTGCTCATAGGTTCTTTGTGTGATAATTTTAATTGGATGAATTTCTTATATTTATTATTATTAAAATATCAATAATCCTTAAAAATAGTCATGTTTGCTTTAGAAAATACATAAAATTCAAAAATGTCTTAATTTCTAAAAAAGTTAGAGTAGCTTTATTTTGAGTTGTTTAAATTTCTATCCAATTTACATCATTTGCTCTTATACAAATATAAAAATTTATAAAACATTAGAAACCCCATAAAAATCATCTAAAATCACATAAAAATAAAAAATACGATTTCAGTTCCTATTTGTAGATATTTTCATATATTTTTTGATAAAATTAATAATGCATTTTGAGCATTTTTTAATATTTTAAATTTGCAAAACACTACTAGTTATTCATTGTTTACTTGTTTTTCTAGTTTTCGATTTTTAGAAAATTCTAAAAACATTAAAAAATTCTCCAAAAATCCACATAAACATATAAAACCTATCAAAACACAAAATATTTTTTAAAATTTTCTGTGTATTTTTACTTTTTTGAAAAAAGAGCTCTTTGTTTGCATTTTACTCTTTGTTTTTTCCTTATATTCAAAAATAAAAAAATGCAAAATTAAAAACCACTAAAAAGAAAATAAAAATCCTTCGATTCTTTGAGTCCCCTAGATAGGTTTAATTATGATCCTTATGTTCGACCCTGGTCACTATATCGGGTTAATAATAATAGTTATAACACGTGTTTGATTTGTTTGATTTCCTTAGTGGTTCAATAATTTTCTCAATTTCAACTCAGTTGATTTGGATGACCACGACGTGTAAATTAATCATCTTAACTCAAGTAGATAGGTCGCATTTCAGAATGTCGTCGTCGCTAGGGAGCACAACTAGGTAGTTAAGATTTTTATCTATATCTTATTTTCTTGTTTCCTTTCTTTTCCTTTTTATTTTCTTTTATTTTTATATATTTTTCATAAAATATGTTCTAACACATTCTCTTGTTTCTCCTTGTTGCGAGGGCCTACAGAGCAAGGACAACAAATCTTAAGAGAGCCAACGCACCTGAGCAAGGTAGAGGTCGGGCGTTCTACACCGATCGGTGGGAGAGAGCAGCTTAGATAGAGCAAGAGAATGTTTTAGATTAGATTTTATTTTCCCGCATTTTAGCTCATACACTTGTAATAATTCTCAGAGACTTTGGACACTATTATTAGGGGTCTGTTTTGCCAAGTGCTGGTTCACTCGAGGGACCTCATCGGAGTTTTCTTCACTATTTTTACTGCCTTTATTTTATTTTTTTTGTTTGTGAGCCCAAGACTATGGCTTTTATTTGGTTGAGCTAGGTATGATTAGGTCCAAACACCTAATAGAATATATGTTCCTATCGAATCAATTAAACTTAGTCAAATAAATAAATTGTTAATTATTTGGATTTAAGACTGTGCATCGAGAGAGATCGCATACAACATTAGCAGGACCCATTGTGACGGGCACCGAGTAGCCTCCAAAAATGGAACTTGGTCTTGTTTCTAGATAGTCAGTACCATGTTCTTCCAGTAATAGGAGTTATTGTTTAGGGCGATTTCTTCGTGCATCATATAGGTAGTTTATTTCTATCTTTAAATTTATGTGTGGATCATATTGCGTGTAGATTATTGGAGTAAAGTACACCTTTTATCTTGTGCATGCATCATCGATTTCATCGTGCATGGACTTTTTCTTCTTCCTCCCCCTGTTTTATTGGACATAGGACTAAAAGGAAATCTGAAAATTCATTAGACTGTATTTATTCAAAAATGACAAAAAAGTGATAACCCAAAAAGCAGGACTGCCAAACAGATTTGACTCTAAAATAAATGTAAAGATCACATTCATTATTTTGGGGAGAGTCACCTCCTCATTGCTTGAATTTACTTGCAGATTGAGTGAGAGATAAACACTAGGATAGAGTCAAGTCGGGATTCTCTTTTAGACTACTGATTCTATAAAAACAATTAGCTACTTCTCAATGAAGGAATATTGGTAGTCGATAAATGGTCCCTATTTCCTTAGCAGAGTGGGTGGTTTAAAGGATATTGTGTAAGGCTCTGTCCTTAAATAACAAGTAGTTGTTTTAGTTTTACGGTCCGTACTTACACCTATACTGGCTAAAAGTAGGTACAACTAGTCGTAAGAATTCAGGCTAGTCTTTAGGGAAATACATGTACATAACAACTCGTTAACTCTGTTCTAAGACTGCATTATAATTAAACTCTAAAACAAAAAAAGATCAACGACCAATCCTTCACGATCATCATTGCGTCGAGGTGGTGAGTTGGGGGTCTGATTTCTCATCATTGTTTTCAGTCTAGATCTACTCTTCCTAATCCCACATGACGATGATGGGCATGCGGTCTCTTAAGCTACCTTTGGTGACACTGCTTCACAGTGCACTTGTCCATTCATCTAGGGAAGTTCCCTAGATCTCAGAATCCAAGTATTCCACCTTCTTCTTCTTTGACCTTCCCCACCCACATGAGGTGCAACATTGATGGTGTGATATTTCGATCGACTAAGGTGGAATAAATAAATCAATTACCATTGTCCTCAATCAATCAAATCGATCGAGGAGAAAATCAAACCTCTAAGAGATGAATCAATCAAATGTAAGCAGTTTCGCTACTTTTATTAACCCGGTATAGCAAAAAGGGTCGAACACAAGAAGCACAATTAAAAGCTAAGTAGTGTGATTTTGAGAATAAAAATATTTTTAGTGGTTTTTTAGTTTTCCAAATTTTTTTAATTTTCAATAAGAGAGAAACAAGCATATGTGATAAAAACACACACAAACACTCTTTTTGTATTTTTTGAAGGGATAAAAAACATTCAGAAAATTACAATAAAAATATTTTTTGATTATATATGTTTTAATTTTTTTGGTAATTTTTATAGATTTTTTCAAATGTTTTTACGATTTTTTAAAAATCAAATAGTGATAAAATAATAAACATTGCATGACAAGGAGTAATTTGCAAGTTAAAATAATCAAAATGCCCAAAACTTCTAAGGGTGTTTTTATTGTAAAATATAGGTAAATATCTACAAACAGAGATTGAAATAACTATTTTTGCATTTTTCTACAATTTTATATGGTTTTTGAGTTTTTTGTAATTTTATGGTTTTTGTGAAGTATTTTTAAGTAAAATTCACACTGTAGGTAAAAGACACTCTAATACGACCACCTTAATTTTTATGGGATTTTTAGGTGGTTTTTGATTTTTTATTATTTTCCAAAGACAAGCACGATACTTTTTAAAGGTTTTTTATTTTTTTATAATATAAAATGCAAGCTAATCAATCCCAAAAATTACCACAAAGAATACATGCTAACAGGAGCTATAGGTAATTTTTTGAGTTGATTTAATATTTATTAACATAAAAGAAAAGTAGTTAAAAATAGTTCACATGGACCTTTTCACGAATAAATTAAGTCTAAGGGCCGAGTTGATAACAAATATTAAAAATCCAAGGCCAATTATGTAAATAATCTAGGCAGTTCATGCGCAACACGTGGCTCACATCTCATAGGGGTATAAGTGTAAATACTCAAAATATACCTTCATTCCATAACAGATAAAAAGCTTAGGGTAAGATTTGCAAATATCCTGGGAAACACGTGAAGTTACACATGACTCGGACTCGACTGGACTAGAGTGCAAATAAGTACAGTACGAGGGTCTAACTGTAAAAGTTCTTAACTATTTATTACGTTTATTGTATTGAATTCAAATAACATAAAAGACAAGCTAAAAAAGTGAAGTTTACCCTTAGGCACGTGTGGGGGTGTGCTCTATCGTACGACCCTGATTAGCCTCTACAAAGGATCTGATAGTTCCGGTGTAGGCACTGGTGTATGGATCTGATGAGCCATTATCTGAATATTTTACTGCTCTGACATGAGGCAGGAGTGTGTGATCGAATGTGGGGGGACAGATATGATCCAAGTGTCAAAATGTGACGCTAAAGAACGACTTAGATCAAATCTGAGGCGGCGATTCCATATCGAGCGATGGATGAAGTGGCTGGAAGAACTCGACTAAGGATAACTTAGCCTGAGCGTAGAGAGAGTTATCCAGCTCCGATGAAGTTATGAAGGGGTCCGACTACTTTGTGAATGTGGGTCGCATCGATTGGTTGGCTCAGACGGAGAGATGAATGGTTGGATGGTCGGCATGGTGGAGCTCCTCCTGAGCAGTTGGGGATTTGTATGGTTTTACACGCATGTTTAAACCTACAGGTAGACTCCAAGCTCAAAGACCAAGCTTCAGCCAAAGTTTATTTCAGCTGAAAAGGAAAGAAGAGGAAGGGGGATGTGAAAATGGCATCTGACGTTCGTGAGAGGAGAGGTCTATCCTAATCTTTCTCCAATGAGAAAGATTCAGGTTGGTCAGGGTTGCACGGGAAGTATGTGGATGAGTCGGATGGTCGATCGATGACGCGATGTGTGGGTGATGGAGCTCCGAACCGATGGTCGGAGCTGATGTACAATGATAGAAGCCAAATACGAAATCGGAATGGACATGGAAGCATAAGTAAAATGGAGAGCACCTGGAGCTTCTAAAGGACTCTAGAACTTCAGGCAAGGTGAATAACAGGGTTATGGCCTCGACTAGACTGTAGTAGGCGAGCGATCCGGCTGCGCCTAGAGCTTCTGAAGGACTCTAGAACTTCAGGCAAGGTAAATAACAAGGTCACAGGAGCATAATCGGATGTAGGAATCGATGCAAATGGAGGACTAACCCGATTGGGAAAAAGAAGGAGAAAATGGGTCCGATGAAGGTGGATCGGGCGGGTCAGCTGGAAGGCGGGGTTTGACTGAGGTCAACAATCTGTCGTGGACCAATCAGAAATCATGATTTACAAAATAAATGAATATTAAATATAAAATAGTAAATGATTTTAAAATAAAATAAATAAAATGAAAAATGTCTATTATTTTTCAAACTATTTTTATGAGATTTTTATTTATTTTTATGAAAAATATATATAGGATATATACAATATAGAGAATTATGTACAGATATAATATACCTATATATTATATGTAAGCATTTTTGTTTTATTATTTTACAAAAACATGTTTTAATATATATTTTTATTTATTTACAAATTAATTTGAGTAATATAAAATGGTTTTAATTTAATTTTAACAATTTGAGTAATGGTGTTAAATAAATATGTATCGTGTACAATATACACACATGTGGCTTTTGCACAATGAATTGTGGATTTTATTTTTATTTTATTTTGTGTTTTTTATTTTTATTTTATTTTTATTTTATTACTAGGGCTATATAAAAGTGTTTTAAAAATAATATGGTATTTATAAAAAATGTAAAATTAATATAAATATTTATTTGTAGAGGTATTATCTACAATGTACCCTATCTCCCCCACTTATATTCCTTACTGATCAGGCTAAGTTTTGACCTTCTCTCGAGATTTGCGTTCTGTATTTACTATAAATATATCCTTCTTTTTCTTTTCCTTTTATTCTTTTATTTTTGAAAATATTTGTTAATTATGCAATATTAACAAGGACCTATACAATGTTATATTTATAGGTGTTTCTACTAAAAGATAAAGCTAAAATACAAGAACAAAGAATGAGAATCGTAGATTCATCAAACATCTAGAGCAGTCAAAGCAGATATTTGTGGACTTGGTTACACCCGACGTCAGCTCTTTTTCCTTTTCATAGTCTGACACGAGATGGCATAGGAGCAGAGAGATGATGAGTATCTAATATTCACGACATGTTCGATCAAGCGACGATCAACAAAACCCTCCTAGCATCCCTAGAGGTGATGCAGCGATAAATCCAGGACTAGGGATTTCTCATGACAGAGGTGAGGTAGGAGTTGACTTAGATGAGAGACGTGTGAGTAGATGCGAGGGATGACAGACCCGGTGGTGGAGAGATTCCTAGACATGAGAACTGAGCGGATGACAAACGCCAGGAGGAGGCCTGTGATCCACATAGACCCTTGAGCACCATGAGAGTGTTGCATAACCCTGGTGCAAATCTCACCCAAAGGTGGATTCAGATGCCAACCACTCTTGGGGATTTTTAGCTACAGCCCCAGACGATTCAGTTGTTACCCAAGTTCCATGGGAACACCATCGAGGAGCACCATCTACATCTCCAGGAGTTTGAGATGATCTGCAATAGTTCACAAAAAATTAGTGGATGAGGACACTATCAAGATGATATCCTTTCCATTTTCCTTGGTTGACAGAGCAGCCTACTAGCTGAAGCACTTAGGGAGGGTTGTCACCACCTAGGAGCAGTTGAGGACCGAGTACCTCAATAAGTACTATCCGCTCGGTCGGACAAATGCAATACAAGCCATGATAAATAATTTCATCATGATCTTGAATGAATAGTTCCATGAGGCTTGAGATCATTTTAGAGAGCTCATTGACATGTGTTCACATCACGATATCAGCAAGCCCAACTTAGTCCATAGTTTCTTTTATGAAATGACACATGAGCTGCAGGGGCTAGTCAATGCCTCTTTTGGAAGGTCCTATTTTTCCAAGGATGAGGACCAGGTCTGGGCCATCTATGAGGAGATGGTTGAAAACTACACTGTGATGACCTAGGACCGTGTCTACACTCACGAGAAGCCTTCCCCCAGGCATTGCCTCACCACAGAGTTGAACGTATAGAGGTAGGTCCATCTTCATCTTCTTACAATCGTATCATTAGAAGAGTCATCAGCTGTGAACATGGGCATCATTAGCTGAAAGTTTGATCACATGGAAATCATAGACAAGAAGATGTGATAGGGCCTAGACAAGCTCAATAGGATTGACGAGTTGGCCCAGACTTTAAGGGACCTCAAGACACATATCATGTGTATCCAAGGGGGCACAGACGATTTCTACGCCGCAGTTTAGGTTGAAGGATATGGTTAGATCCTCAAGCGCATCACGGAAGCGTGAAGATCGTATTGACTACGACGAAGAACGACTAGTCGGACTAGTTGTTCTATGCAACGGAAATTTAAAAAAAATTCATGCGACGAAACCACATGATCCAAGAAAACATCTCGGATCATTTCATCTAAACCACAAACAAGTAACACGGTTACCTTTTGAATATTGGTGGCGATCGAGTCTCTAAATGAAGAGACCTCCTGTCTCAAGTCCGATCCAACGGAGGAGACGCTTGCGAGCGTGTTAATGAAACACGTGCTTCTCGCAATCCATGTTGATGATCCAAGCGGAGGATATCCTGATCTCGACACACGAGATCTGATGTCTTCTTCACGAGCGAGGTGCACCGAAGGAGACAGAGATCCACGAGCAAACGATCGGGCAACATAACGACGATGTTGTGGCGATGGAGACTCCCTCTTGGGCATCCATGGTGGACGGCCATGAGAGGGGAAGAGAGAGGGCTGACGTGTAGAGAGAAAGAGAGAGAGAGAGAGAGAGAGAGAGACTTATGTTCTCTTGTGTGTAAAGAAGAGCAATGGGGTGCCTCTCCTTGTAATATATTTTGGGATCCATGGATCTCAATCCATGGGCAACACAAATCCAATGACTCTCATTGATTTGTGTTTCTTTTAATGGCTAAGATTTGTGTTGGTAAAAACCAACAACAATTAATTTAATTTAGATTAAATCTATATTGATAAATCAATATAAATCAATCCCAAATTAAATCAATCAAGCATGGAGATTATGGAATGGAGATTGCCTCCTTCCATAATATTGGATTTGCTGGCAATCTCATGCAATCTCACGTGATCTCATGAGATTACATTATTCCATGGAAATCTCCAAGATTTACAACAACACTTATTGTAAATTATTCTACAAAAATAATTCATAATTATTTTCTGAATATTGCAGTCTTGCCATTGGAAAATTGTGAATCATATTCACAACCAAAATAAAATGTGAATTACATTTTCAATCAATTGTCCAATGTGAATCCAATTCACATCAATATTTAATTAACAAATGTAAATTACAAATAGCTCTCTCTTATATATTATAAATCACTTTTATAATATATATGACTAATATGGATATTGCTATCCACATTATTCATATCCATGATAATTAAATCACATTTAATCATTTTGGATCTCTATTCTCGTGTGCCAAAATAATATGAATCGCATTCACATTATTCACATCTTTGATAATTAAATCACATTTAATTATCTTAGATAACTCTCCTTATAATATGAATAAAATTCATATTATTCATGATAATTAAATAACATTTAATTATCCATTTTCTTAATGCTTGGATACATAATATCAACAATGAAATTATTCTGAACCCATTCAAGGATGCGCTTTCTCTACGGATACTTGGAGATAAGGACAGGGCGATTGTATTGTTCCACGTATAGTGACTTGGATATTGAGATCATATCTCAAATCCAGATCGTGGGCCTCCCATAGATGCTTGATTAAATCAAGACCGCAAATCTAATCTTCTCATTGCATCAGAATCATATTCAGATAAATGTCCAACATTAGGACCAAGATTAGATCACTTCTCTATTGAGAGGAGTCACTAAAATCCAGACCCATTTCATCACTCCCTAGGAATGGAAGCGTCATGGTTATACAATCGTTTATGATCACATCACCCTCAGGTATTCCTAATACCTGTAAATCCTGCATACTGGAAGACTCAGAATAAACCCGAAGTATTAGATCAACTTTATACTGTCTACTTCATGGTTTTATCAATAAGTTTCTCATTCGATCATTGGGAGTCGGTATCGATCCTATACTTTCCAAAAGCATATATCATACCAAGGTTTTGATCATATACTTTCCAAAAGTATATATCAAACCTACAAATTCAGTCAAGCTTCCAAAGCGAGACAACCGTGCATGGAATTTGGTTCTTCCCAATATCTCATGAGTGAGCCCATGTCTTCCGGTTCAGTAACTGAACCTGTATGATCCCTTTGAGAGATCGTATTACTCATATGCCCTTACATGCACACCAGCGCGCCGGTGTATAGACCTTGGTTAGGTCATTAACCTATTGGTCAGCCAAATGTACATACTCAGACATATAGTAACACATCTGTCTCCGGTCAGAGGATGCGTGCCTGTATCGTGATAGCATACAATATAAGACTTTGGTTATCTCGATCTCGTTAAGTCAACTCTTTGACCTAACTAATCTGACACCTCCGAATCTTTATTCCTATGCAGAGGACCTACATCAAGAGGTCAATCAGATATCAGCCTAATTAAGAGAGGATTGCCATCTCCTACTCAAGATGGAGATCATCTCTTAACAATCATTTGACGATGCTTGATGAGTCCTCAAGCTAACCCTTTAGATATTCATCCAAGCATAAGCCTCTATGATTCAATTATTGAATCAACAGCTGCATGATTATTAAGATGGCCATGGTACATAACCCTAATTGTACTAAGGGACCTATTATGCAAATTATTTATTCTTCATTTCAGATCAGGGAATGATATATGCAATAACGTTTATTGCATATTGGCTCGTCGTGGGCTCGCATGTACAACAATCTCCCACTAGCCCAAAGAGCCATTAATGGGCTAATAATTTAAACCCGCATATGTGTGGCACTCATAGGCTATATAAAAAATAGCTAGGTAAGCTGATCAGTCACTCTGTTCCCGCAAGACTACGCCAAGTCCTTTTACGGCACTTGCATATCCCTAGTAACAGTGCTCACATCTAATGCGAATGTTGCATCTCATGCAACCAATACTCAATATTGTTAAAGTAGTTATAGTGTCCTGGACACTACTACTCAATAATTATTATAACCAGTATTTCCATAATCCTTATCAGAATACCCTTATTCCTGGAGATCACTATCTCTTAATGTATCCACAATTAAGACCTTTTAGATCTCTATCTATAAAGTCTTAAGTTTTTGAAGATAATACTTTGAGATCACTATCTCAAAAAATCTTGTCATCTATGAAGATTTTATTATTACCACAATCAAATGTTTTCTCTCCACAGTAGGATTAGCAACTCTTTACTACTCCCACTACATGGCAGATATCTGGCTTTTGTACACATCTAGCTTACACTCAGCTTCTCGTAACTGATGCACAAGTGCAAGCAGTTCTAGCATTCACTTCCTCAACTCTTTGAAGTGATATCCCTTTATATAGGTCAATACCATATCTTAAGGGAAGGAAGCCTTTCTTGGAATTTTCTAGAAATTGGAACATGCCCACGGTGTACTACAAATGTAATGGTCCTAATACCCTCTTCTCTATTCTTCTGAACACCTTCAGAATTAAGATCCAAGAGGCATCCTTGAGATCATATCTCAAGTTATAGAACAACCAGATTATAAAACACTTATTATCATCCTTATATCATTCTAAATGATTAGGATACTATCTACATTTAGCATGATGAACACAAATGGCACTTCCACTAAGCTTCATATGGTTCATCAAGACTCCATCTGAAATCATAACATTTATAATTTCATCAAATCTTATGTTCCAGCTACAAGAAGCTTATTTGAGTCCATAGATGGATTCCTCCAGCTTTCACACCTTGCTTTCCTTAACCATGAAGTCCTGGGGCTACTTCATGTGAATATCCTCAGAGAGGAATTCATAGATGAATGCAATCTTGACTTCCATCATGAATATGTAAAAGTCAAGTTGTGTAGCTATAGTTAGCAATATTCTGATGGTTTTAAGCATGGTCACCGAAGAGCAAGTCTCATCGCAAGCAATGTCTTCTCTTCCGATGTGTAGCTCATGGCTACGAACCGTGCTTTGAAGGTCTCTATCTTATCATCAGGTTCCCTTTCCCTTGAAGATCTATTTACACCTTTATGGGTCTTACCCGTATAGGTGGATCCTCGAGGGTCCATATACAACACTTGTATATGATGTCTACTTTAGACTTTATTGCTAACATCCATCTTTCCATGTCATGATCTTCAGATACTTCATCATATGAAGTCAGATCATTGTCAGACTTAATTGACACATGGAATATATCCTCAAACTCATTTGAAGAGGTATCAATGTTTCATCTTTAATTGTCCTTTTAGTTTCCAATTTCAGGAGTCTCATTATCATCTCAAGATTAAATGAGTTCCTTTACTTCGTTTTCATCTTGGTTCTCAAGAGAGTCATCCTATAATAATCATATTCTCAAAGATGAGATCTTTTAAGAATCTTAAGGTCATAAAGTGGGTATCCAATACCATCCTTTATTTTCCTAATGAAGTAACACTCTCTAGTGCTCGATTCCATCTTATTTGCATGGAATCTTATTAAGGATATATAATATAGTCTCTACTACATATATACCAGGAAACTAAGAGGAAATTATGCTAAAAATTTATAATTGATCAAATCATGTCACACATAATCCAATTGTATCTCCCTACAACTCTATTGAGTTAAGGTGTGTTAGGAGGAGTGAGATAGAAATGACATTCATATCTCCATAAGGTATTCAATGAATTCATCTAATAGGTACTTGCTACCTTTGTTAGATCAAATTCATTCAATCTTACATCAATATTTGGTTCTAAACCAAATTTGTGAAATCTTTTTACATTTCAAAGGTTTCTTACGTGAAGAGAAGAAATCTCATATCATACATAATCATCAATAGATATCACATATCCACAATGTTCATTATGATAAGATTATCAGCATACATCAATATGTACGAGATCTTGAATACCTTGACATCTTACACCTTTCCCAAAGAAGGGGGTGTTGGACATATTTTACTTTTGAATACAATATTCATAAGTATGTAAGTTTTAAAATTTTTAGACATTCTAAAGTTTCATTCCTACTTGTCTATTGATCAAATCAACAGGCAAACTTCCAAAGCTTGATGCCAGATCATTGTCAAATGATCTTTATCCTCTTATTGATATTTAAAGGTCTAATTTCATTATTAGAAATGTTAATAAACCATTCATTAATTTTTTTAATTCAGTAGAGTCCCCTGGATGTTAGATTACTTTCTAAAATATATTAATCATAACTCTTTATGACAGGTCCATTCCAGAATTCATGTTTATTTCCAACATTTAGAAACAAACAATGAGTGTATTATAATGTCTATGTCGTAGAGACAATCTCTAAGACCAAGGGCTCTTCCACTGAAATAATGAAGTTCGTATATCCAATAGAGATTGTTGCAACAATTGCATCAATATCCATGTAGATGACTATTAAACCTGAAGATCAAATTCATAATCTTCTAGTACATATGCAACCAATTGAAAGTATCATTAGAAGATTGATATATAATTTATTGGACTTTATCTTATCAAATAAGAAAGTCAATTTCAATGATTTATGTAGATTATTTTGATGCTCTATCCGAGCCCTTCTCTAAGGATTCTAGACAGACTTGATAGTCATACTATCAACACATCAACTTATTACAGTATTGGCATTTATCCAACTATTTGGATGTCATATGGAAGTCATAGAAGTATGGTCAACTCTTTGACTTTCTTTCTCATCTTGGATCTGACCCATGCTTCCACTGCGCTCCCTTTATCTATAAACAACCATTGCTTAAGACAAAGGATCTCTCATGTTGAACTCAAAGGAATTCAATGTAAGAGCATTTCAACATTTATACATGCTTCATTCGATTCATACAATATGAATATTATGAAGCTTCATGAATGACTAGAGCATAGACAGTAAAATGATGACACGCCCTACATGTCTACATCCATCTAGACTCTTAAAAACATTGGTTCAGGTAGGTATTCAAACATTTTGAATACATCATCTCTTATAGAGCCACCATTATGCATGATGCAGTGAACCATCTCATTCATGATAAATGTCAAGAGCACATATGTATGCCAGAATATCTTCATTGATTTTATAAGGATTATTTGATAATTGCGATCATCATCGACATGTCACTTCCAAAGTACATCCGATGAGAGATCAAGACTATAGAGACATACAAACCCTAGGGTTGTAGTCCTATTATTTATTTAATTGTCATTACTCATTATTATGAGGAAATTTGCACATTGCAACCACATACATTATGTGTTCATCTGCAAGTATAATATCTGGATCATGGGTCCAATCCATGATATTTTACTAGTTATTATTGAGTATATTATTGAGTGGGTTTAATAAAGGGTTATCTGAAATAAGAAATTTGCATAAATATATAAATATATATTTTACTTTGATTTAGGAATTTTCATATCAAAGTTGTCTTGCCTTGTCAACACTGAAAGTTCATTCCCTTAATCACTTTCAATGTAAGAGATATACTTACCATCTTATCTCAGCAAGATCTGGGATGTCCTTCCTTATCTTTGTTACATCCCAATAATATGAGAATCTGCAACTCGGATAAAAAGAAGTGGGAACACATTCCACCTTGCAAGTCTAACTTGCATCTCCCAATTCGGTCTTTAACACATGGGCCCACCACCCCTAAGGTGATGCTGACCCGTCATTAATTGAACCAACCGTCAACAGGAATAGTACTCGCTATGCGCAATCCAATATCATCCCAATAATATGAGGATCTGATATTGGGGTCACTACGCATACGGCCTTACTCTTTCGAGAAGCAAAGAGTTCGATCTAGATGCGCTTGCATACATGATATGTCACTTCAGACAGGCGTCTTCGACATACAATCTCCGGTGACGGAACCCTCCGCCTTGACGGGAGACCATGGATGTCACTTATGTGATCCTCCGTATCATATTCAAATTTAATTAATCATTATGAATCATATTCATTATGATTAATTCTTCCAAGGGAAATAATACATCTATTTATAATAGAGTGTCTTAATTTTAATTGGATTCCAATCAATCTAATCATATTAAATTAATGATCATATCCAACAAATATTTTTTATTGTTACTTGAATTATGGTATTATCTAAAATACGTATTATTTAGAATTTTAATAATTAGAAATACATCATGATTTCTTAAGCATTATACTAACCCTACCCGTTGTCATGGCCAGTACCGACGGGAGTGGGACAGACCACACACGGTGAAACCTGCTACCCCAACGCTCCCCGACGAGACACCATATCCACTTCAGGAAAGGATAATGCAAAATAGATCACTTTGTACTTGAGATGATCATCGGTTCTTCAACCGAAATTATACCATATAATAATAATCAAAACAATTTTGATTAACATTATAATGATACATCCCATTTCCTATTCAAGCAGTATGTTTGTTGGAATGTAGATCATGTAGATCACGTAACCAATTAGTGATCTAGATCACATTTAATCAAATATTGGTTAAGGCAATGTCATTTAAGAAAATAATTATCATCAAATATTTCACAAATATTTATGCACAATTATTACAAGAAAATTAAATAATTTAATTTCACTAATTGATTAAATGACAATCATTAGGTTCTTGATTAGGAAAGTATTTCCAACAGTGACCCTCACTTACTAAAAATGCCATATCTCAATCGATTTAAATCCAAATTAAGCAAAATAAGTTTCTACAGTTTGCTAATTTGATTTACAACAGAATCTAATTGATTTGCACGCATTTCAACGTGTTTCAAATCCGCAATTAACATCTTAATTACGTCATGATCCGCAGTCCCCGAAACAGTGGATACATGTTCACTAAAATGAGCATAACTTGAGCAAACGAAATCGAAATCACGTAAACTCAGATCCTACGGTTTCCTTATTTAATGGGTAACAAAATACAATTATTATTTCGTGTTTAAACAATTTAAACAGTGCCCAAAATAATCTTAAAACAGAGATGCGAAAATGAAATGCAAGAAAACTTTCGCAAACCCTAATGAACCCAAGTCGTCCTCGGTGGATCGCATCCAAAACCTTCGACCTAAGGCTCTGATACCATTTAAAGGATATGGTTAGATCCTCAAGTGCATCACGGAAGCGTGAGCATCGTATTGAATACGATGAAGAACGACTAGTCGGTCTAGTTGTTCTATGCAGCGGAAATTTAAAAAAATATTAATGCGACGAAACCACATGATCCAAGAACATTTATCGGATCGTTTAGTCTAAACCACAAACAAGTAATAGGATTACCTCTTGAGGCGTGGTTGCGATCGAGTCTCTAAACGAAGAGACCTCCTGTCTCAAGTCCGATCCAATGGAGGAGACGCTTGCGAGCGTGTTGATGAAACATGTGCTTCTCGCAATCCATGTTGATGATCCAAGCGGAGGATCTCCTGATCTCGACACACGAGATCGGGTGTCTTCTTCAGGAGCGAGGCACACCGAAGGAGACGGAGATCCACGAGCAAACGATCGACAACATAACGACGATGCCTCCCTCTAGGGCATCCATGGTGGACGGCCATGAGAGAGGAAGAGAGAGGGCTGACGTGTAGAGAGAAAGAGAGAGAGGGAGAGAGAGAGAGAGAGACTTATGTTCTCTTATGTGTAAAGAAGAGCAATGGGGTGCCTCTCCTTTTATAATATTTTGGGATCCATGGATCTCAATCCATGGGCAACACAAATCCAATGGCTCTCATTTATTTGTGTTTCTTTTAATGGCTAAGATTTGTGTTGGTAAAAACCAACAACAATTAATTTAATTTAGATTAAATCTATATTGATAAATCGATATAAATCAATCACAAATTAAATCAATCAAGCATGGACATTATGGAATGAAGATTGCCTCCTTCTATAATATTGGATTTGGTGGCAATCTCATGCAATCTCATGAGATCTCATGAGATTACATTATTCCATGGAAATATCCAAGATTTAAAACAGCACTTATTGTAAATTATTCTACAAAAATAATTCATGATTATTTGGGAATATTGCAATCTTGCCATTGGAAAATTGTAAATCATATTCACAATCCAAAATAAAATGTGAATTACATTTTCAATTAATTGTCCAATGTAAATCCAATTCACATCAAATTTAATTAACAAATGTAAATTACAAATAGCTCTCTCTTATATATTATAAATCACATTTATAATATATATGACTAATATGGATATTGCTATCCACATTATTCATATCCATGATAATTAAATCACATTTAATCATTTTGGATCTCTATTCACGTGTGCCCAAATAATATGAATCACATTCACAGCATTCACATCTTTGATAATAAAATCACATTTAATTATCTTAGATAACTCTCCTTATAATATGAATCAAATTCATATTATTCATGATAATTAAATAACATTTAATTATCCATTTTCTCAATGCTTGGATACATAATATTAACAATGAAATTATCCTGAATACATTCAAGAATAATGCGCTTTCTCTGCGGATACTTGGAGATAAGAACAGGGCGTTTGTATTGTTCCACCTATAGTGACTTGGATATTGAGATCATATCTCAAATCCATATCGCGAGCCGCCCATGGATGCTTGATTAAATCAAGACCGCAAATCTAATCTTCTCATTGTATCTGAATCATATTTAGATCAATGTCCAACATTTGGACCAAGATTAGATCACTTCTCTATTGAGAGGAGTCACTAAAATCCAGACCCGTTTCATCACTCCCTAGGAATGGAAGCGTCATGGTTATACAATCATTTATGATCACATCACCCTCAGGTATTCCCAATACCTGTACATCCTGCATACCGGAAGACTCAGAATAAACCCGAAGTATTATAATAACTTTATATTGTCTACTTCATGGTTTTATCAGTAAGTTTCTCATTCGATCATTGGGAGTCGGTATCGATCATATACTTTCCAAAAGCATATATCATACCTAGATTTTGATCATATACTTTCCAAAAGTATATATCAAACCTACAAATTCAGTCAAGCTTCCAAAGCGAGACGACCGTGCACAGAATTTGATTCTTCCCAATATCTCATGAGTGAGCTCATGTCTTCCGGTTCAGTAACTGAACTTGTATGATCCCTTTGAGAGATCGTATTACTCATATGCCCTTACATGCACACCAGCGCGCCGGTGTATAGACCTTGGTTAGGTCATCAACCTATTGGTCTGCCAAATGTACATACTCAAACATATAGTAACACATCTGTCTCCGGTCAGAGGATGCGTGCTTGTATCGTGACAGCATACGATATAGGACTTTGGTTATCTCGATCTCGTTAAGTCAACTCTTTGACCTAACTAATCTGACACCTTCGAATCTGTATTCCTATGCAGAGGACCTGCATCAAGAGGTCAGTCATATATAGGCCTAATTGAGAAAGGATTGCCATCTCATACTCAGGTTGGAGATCATCTCTTAATAATCATTTGACGATGCTTGATGAGTCCTCAATCTAACCCTTTAGATATTCATCCAAACACCTAACCCTAATTGTACTAAGGGACCTATTATGCAAATTATTTATTCTTCATTTCAGATTAGGGAATGATATGTGCAATAACATTTATTGCATAATACCTCGTCGTGGGCTCGCATGTCCAACATAGGTCACATGATAATCAGGGAAGCTGATCGTGACGGCCATCCGCCTCATACAGACATGTTTACCATATTCATGTGGAGCACATTTAGTCGGTCCCCCAATACCAATTTCCACCACTACCTGCAACAAACACAAAGATGGTGGTCTATCAGAGTGATCAGCCCTTAGCATCCCTTCCCCCACCTTCGCACAAGTAGATAGAGTCGTAGATGGAAGTGAACGAGATTTGGTATTCCCAGCACCAGCAACAACCCGGTATCTGTCGTGATCACCCGGATTTCAGATGGTTCACTAGAATCCATGATTCATCGTCTTTATTCTTTTGTTTTTAGCTTCATTTCCGTAGTCAAACACTTGTAAATACCTAGTAATTCCATAAAATTACCATTTTGCATGCATTTGTTAAATATGCATTTTTAACACTTTTTGTATTCAAAATAAAAGAATAAAGAAGAAAAGAAAAGGAAAGAAAAATAAAGGATGTATTTATGTAATAAATGCAGACTGGCCCAAACCTTGAGAAAAGGTCAAGACTTGACCTGATCGACCAGGAATAAAGTAGGGGGATATAGGGTCTTTAATTCAAAAATCAAAAAAATAATTTGTACATAGATTCCATGTATATTTGTATAAGACTTGTACTATTTTATTTACTTAAATTGACCTCAAATTAATTATTTTTGTAAACAAAAGTTGTAAATAAAAATGTATTGTAAATGATAAAAATAATTGCAAAGAAAATAATGTACATAATATAAATAATCACAATGAGAAAAAGCCACAAAACGATAATTGAAATACTAATTCCGGCTACATACAAACTCAAATTGAACCAAACTTACTTCCATTATACTCTAAATTAAATTATCTTTCAAATGGTTGTGATTTCATAATTTTTGGAGTTATGGTTGAAAAGTCAGTTTTTTGGGGTGTTTTGCGCAGTTTTACCACATACGTATTGTATATATTTATTCATACTTATTTTTTATACATAATGTACATAACAGTAAATATTATCTTCATTATTAAAAATAAAAAATTAGAATTAAAAAAATTAAAAAAATATATTTAAAAATCATTTCCTTATTTGTACATGTGTATATTGTATTATATGTACATAATATTTGTATACAACTAATTTCCTTATATAAAAATTACCAAAAAATTAAATATCTAACATTAATTAATTAATTTAATTTAACTACGAAACCTATATTTAGATTTAATTATTTATTCATTATTCTATTTAAAATCCTACCTTGTATATAAGATATGATTCCATACCTTTAATAGTCACCATTGAGGTGGCTAATTCATTTCTTTAAATTAATTAATTAATTTAATTTATTTAATTCCAAATTTCATAATTAATTAATTAATTAATTTAATTATTTTATTAATTTCCCCACTAAACACCCTCCTTAATTGTATATACCTTTCTTTTTTATTTTTCTTCTCTTTTTATTGGCTCCTTCCTCCCTCATTCATTCTTGATCGATTTTTGGTGGAGAGGAGCCCGATCTCTGAGAGCCATCTTATTGAAGAAGGGTACCCAGCCTCCGAGCCGATCGGTGACAGCACGTCGGCCTTCGTCGAGGCCATCATGACGTATCCGATCCCGGGGTGAGATCCAATTTCTTATCCATTGTTTTTTTCTTAGATAAATCATAGTTTTAATTTTTGCTTTGATTTGATTAATATTTAGAGATTAAAAATTTCAAAAACATCCATCATGATTTAATCTGCGTCTGACACTGAATTTTTCATCTCACATCTCGATCCTCACATTTCAAATTCTACATGTCACAACCTTTCACATCCGACCATGCACGATGGTCGGATCTTTAGATCTTTCTTCTACTACGCCAAGATCTGCACCATTCACACTTCATGTTTTATTTATAAATAAAATAAAAATATATACATAGTTTTTTTCATCTCTAACATTTGTTTTGCAGGATTATTTATAATAAATAATAATAATAAATAAATAACAATAAAAAAAGATTTGCTTCTGTCTAACAGTCTTGTTTACAGTTTCATATAAAAAATATTTTAAAAAAATCATTTCTTCTTACAGTTTACAAAAGAAAAAAACCGTAGTAGGTCCACCCAATGACGGCCCCACTGCCTGGCGCCTTCCGCTCCAGTGGCCGACGCTAGCCGCCCATACAGCGCAGCCGCTCCCGTGTAACCCATCCTCGCCTCCGCCAGACGTGCAAGCAGCGCATCGCAGTGCCTCCGTCTGCGTGAGGTTGTGCGCTCCATCGAGCGTGCCAGCCTCCATTGCAGCCCCCTCTGGTTGTGCCCAGCTCCGCCATGTGCGCCTCTGCCGTCCGCCTGGTGCCGTATCGATCCCCTCCGCCATCGAAGCCCGAGCATACCAGTGCTCCGTCCTGACAGCCCGTCGCCCAGGCCTCCTTTGTGAGCTTGCGTGCGGTGACTGTCCGCAGCCGCGCGCCACCATGCGAACCAGATCTCCTCCACATGCGTTGCCCCTATACCCCCACCCTTTGAAGATGACAGTGCCTCCATGTTTTGAGAAAGAAGAAACGAGCCCCAAGCCTAGGAATCCTAGGTTGGGCAGGTTTTTAAAATAAAAATTGCAAAATTTACATCCACGCCCCTGGAAATTCAGAGATTCGCAAAGAAGACCCTGCATCCTCCAGTTCACGTGCGTTGCACGTATATTTTATGTAATTTGCGATACTTATCTCGTAATTTATTTTTATTATATTTAATTGTAAAACTTTTGAACAATTACAATCTAGTCCTTCAAGTCCAGAACTAGAAATTTACATTTTTTATTGAAATAATATTTTCATTATTCAATAAATTCTCAAAAAATCATTTTATATTCCGAATATGTGCTTGAACATTATATAAATTTTTCATAGCATTTTATTGTTAGTTGATATTTTAAAAATTCAAAAATAGTGTCTTTTTGTCTGCCCGAATTAGAAAATTCATAAAAATTCTAAAATTTGCCTAAAAATTACAAAAAAATTGTAGGCGCTTTTATTATCTTTTAATTTCTATCTAATTTTCGTGCATAGATCGTTCACAAAACTCCAAAAATTGCGAAAAATTAAAAATATTAAAAAAATGTAGAAAAATAGAAATATGTTTTAGTTTCTGTATGTAGATAATTATTTGTAATTTACTTAAAAATAAATTCTAGGAGTATTGGGCACTTAAAATATTTTTAAGTTACAAAATACTCCTTGTTGTGCATTGTTTTCTCTATTTTTCACCGTTTTATTTTATAATAGCACACAAACGTCAGAAAAATTTGAAAAATTAGCAAAAACATTTTAAAACATATAAAACACAAAACAATTTTCTCCATAATTTTTTAAACATATTTTAATATTCAGAAAAATACGAAAAGAGTGTGGTGTGTGTATTTCATCCCTTATGCCTTATTTGAAAATAAAAAAATTGAAAAAAAAAGAACCACTAAAAATTTATCTTGGAAATTTGACTACTTAGCTCGTGCTCCTTGTGTTCGACCCTAGTCGCTATACTAAGTAAATAGAATAGCGAAATTGCTTGCATTTTATTGTTTGATTTTTCTCTTAGGTGGTTTAAAATATATTTTTCCATTGACCGTGCTTGGTGATTCGGGTCACAACGACCTTTGTTTATTTCATACTTAACCCGAGTTGTCAGGCACGTCATCAGAATGGTATTGTTACAGGGGAGCACGACTTTGTAGTCATTTTTCAGTATTGTTCTAGTTGTCTCTCTATATTATAATTATTTTCTGACCATCTCTTATTGGATTTTTGTGCGAGTAACTGCTTGGAGGATTCGAGTTTCTTTTTGGAGGACCCACACAGGAGGAAGAGCAGGGACGAGAAGAAGACATTTATTTTATTGTAGAGAACAGTTACTTGTGTTGTAATAATTTAGACTGTGAACTCTTGTAGACTTGGATATTTTTTCAGGGTTTGTTTCGTCAAGTGCCGGTGCACTTGGGGGACCTCACCATTGTCTTCCGTATTTTTTATTTCACTGCCATAACTTTCTATTTAACTTTTGCAGTTTTGGCCCATAGATGTAGGACTTTTTATTGATTGTGACATAAATAGCTAAGGTCCAACACCTAATTGCTTATCTGTTCCTATAGAACGTAATTGGACATTGCTAAAAATTAACAGAAAAAATTAACTTAATTGAATTTGAGACCACATGCCATTTGGAGTTACATACAACTCTAGCAGGACCTGTTGTGGTGGGCATCGAGTGACTCCCAAGATCGGACTCCAGACTCGATTCGATTAGCTGACTATTGTTCTTCACGATCAATAGAAGTTGCTTGTCTAAGGCCGATTTCCTCATGCATCATATAGTTAGTTTACTTTCTATATTTAATTTATGCGTGGATCATATTGCATGTAGAGTGCTGGAGCAAGGTACACATTTCTATCCCTACATGCATCATTGTGTTTGACCGTGTATCAGATTTTTCGACTTCTTCCTCCTATTTTTGAAATCAAAATAATCAAAGGAAATCAAAAATTTTGTCAAGCGTTGTTTTTTTAAATCTAAAAAAGTGAAAGCAATAAAATCTGGGACTGTTAATGCAAACTTACCCTAAAACCCATCTCATATAAAAATATTTGTTTTGGGGAGAGTCGCCCCTCATTGTTTGGTTTGCTTGAGCGAGAGAGTGATCTGAACACTAGGATAGAGCCACACCTGAACTTCATTAGACTAATGGTCTTGGGATTAGTCGTTCTCCAGTGAGGATCTCTCCAGTAACTGGTAAAGTAGACTGCAACATCCTTAACAGAGTGAGTTGATCGGGTAGCCGCTAAACGGTCCGCAACTTGTACTGGCTGAGAAAGATCTACCTTTAGGATTGGGCCAGTCTTCTGGGAGCATCCGGTTCCTAACAGCTCGCTTAATTGCTCTGAAAGATTGATTTATCACCTAAATTTTTTGATAAGATAAACGACCAATCCTTTACGGTCATCGGCTCGTGTTGGGTAGGTGAATTGGGGGGTTTGACTTTTCATCTTGTTTGATTACCAGATCTCGTTTGCACTCATCCCCACATGACGATGATGGGTCGGAGGTCCCTTAGGCTGCCTTTGTTTAGCACCGCTCTCCACCACTCTGACTCATTCATCTAGGGAGGTTTCAAGGAGCCTAGACCCGCTCTCCGAACCTGAGTTTAATTCCACCATGTTCTCCCTTGACCACCCTTCTTTCAGTCCTGAGGTGCCCGAGCAGAGACCGGCATAGCTTTTTGTTCATTTGACAGCACCTGAATTAGGGTCTTTTACCTTTGTAGAGACCCGAGAGATGGCCAGCAGTGACGGATGAACCAATGGACAGCCGCAGAGTTTGACATATGTTCTAGATCAAGGCACCATCAATAACACATTGCTAGCCTCCCTAGAGACAATGTAGCGACAGATTCGGGACCAAGGAGCATTCATGGCAGAGGTCCGTTGGGAGTTAGCACAGATGCGAGCCGGCAGAGTAGAGCCTCAGTCGAGACCAAACGGTGGAGAGATACCCATTGATGGCGGAGGAGCAGGAGGACATCCAGAAGACCCGCAGTATCCACCCAGACCAATCAGGCCAATGAGGGAGATGCACAACCCTGTTACAACCCTCACACACCGTTGAATCCAACTTACTGTTATTTTGGGCGACTTCAAGCTTCCGCCCTAGACTATTCAGCTTTTGCCCAAGTTCCATGGGCTAGGCACCGAGGAGCCGCATCTTCATCTGCAAGAGTTTGAGATGATCTGCAATACTGACCACGACCGATTCGTGGATGAGGACACCATCATGATGATGGCATTTCCTTTCTCCATGGTTGATAGATCATCCTACTAGCTGAAACATTTGGGGAGATACATTACTTCATGGGAGCAACTCCAGACCGAGTACGTGAACAAGTACTATCCACTCGGTCGGATTAATGTAGCAAGATCTTTGATTAACAACTTCTCCATCACCCCGAACGAGCAATTCATGAGGTGTGGGATCGATTCTGTGAGCTCATAGACCAGTGTCCACATCACAATGTATCTGAGCCCAATCTTGTCCAGAGCTTCTTTTTTGGGCTGACACCATAACTGCAGGGTCTTGTCAGCGCTTCTTGTGGGGGCTCTTATTTCTCCAAGGATGAAGACCAGGTTTGGGCTATCTATGAAGAGATGACTGAAAACTATACAGTGATGCCCAGACCAGGCTCTACGCTCAGGGGAAGCCCCCACCCCAGGCCATGTCCTATCAGAGGATAGCACGGGTTGATGCGGGTCCACCCATTTCTTCGTCAGCAGCAACAAGAATGCAGGCAGAATCTTCAGCCACTAACATGGGTATTATCAGCAAGAAGTTGGACCGTATAAAGATTATAGAGAAGAAATACTCTCAGGGCATGACACAGATAGATCAATTGGCACAGACTCTTAGTGACCTGAAGACCCACATCTTGTGTCTCCAAGAGGCATAGATGGATTCTCAGACTCGTCCCAGGTCACGAGATGATCCTAATAGCAGCAACATCTCTTCCCAGTCCTTTGCTCAGTACCGCCATGTTCACCACATTCAGGCAGAGCCGGTTCAGCAGTTGTAGTAGCACTAGTCTCAGCCACTACTATCTTAGGACACTTGAATAGTGGTGTATCAACATGATTAGGCACTAACAGTTCTTCCTCCGCCCCGTTACGAGCAGGAGTCGTTGATAGAAGTTAAAGGGATTTGTTATGACCCGCAACAGCCCAGGATACATTGAGATCATCCTAGACTCAGATGGTCTACCGAAGGCACCTCAACCCAGCAGCAGCCTCCAGCTCCGGGTCGACAGAGCAGCCAGCAACAGCAGCAACCCCAGTACTCCCAACCACAACAGTATTACCAGTCGGGTCCTAATCCCCATCATCAGGGACAGCAGTGGAGGCAGCAACAGCCTCAGCAGTATTCCCATCCTCCCCCTCATCAGTACCATCAGAGCCAGCCTCATTTCCAATGAGGCAACTTGTCTGGTTCTCATTGATCAGCCTATGAGAACCCATCCCTTGATGACTTAGCCCACCTACTCTCAGACCAACAGGCATCCTTTTGGCGGGATATGGACGAGTTCAGGCAAGAGATGAGGGAAATAATCAAAGGCAAAGCCGCCATACCCGCTAAGATTGAACCTAACCTGAACAATCAGAAGAGGAAGTTTGAGCAGGTATAGTTTACATAAACTAACACTCCTACTGATTCATTGGGTGATATTTCTTCCTACATATCTGATGCTGATTTTGTGACACTTAGGAGCGGTAGGATGCCAGTCGGTGGTGCCTCGTTTGAGTGACAGCTCCATGATGATTCAAGAGCGTTAAATAAGGAGGATAGTGGTGCTGATGCCGCTGATGATGTTGATGACGGTGGTGCTGACACCACCAAGGATGATGATCCAATCGATGTACTAAGTCTGTCTCTTCTCCATATGCAGTTGGTGGTACTGATGCCACCATTCGATGTGATGTTGTGCCAGAGCGCGGTGCTGATGTCGTAAAGACAAATGTCGTAGGTGGTGCTGATGCCACCATTTATAGTTCAGTTGTGTTTCCTCCTATCTATGTATCTTAGGACAATATCAAAAATACCAAAAAATGAATAAAGGAAAGGTTTCTTCATCTACTCCGAGTCCATATGTGTTGCATGATGATCCTTTTATGGGCTTTATTCCTTGACAACAACAGGAACCTCTTCCTGACCCTCTATATGAGGAAGAAAACAGAAAATCCAAATAAATCACAGCAGTTAGAGTTTAGCCAGTAGATGATCAACATATTCCATATCCAGTTGTCTCTACAGGAGGCACTAGAGCACATCCCTCTCTTCCAGAAGCACTTAAGAGAAGAGATCACTATACATAGGAAGAAGAGGAATCGTACGACAGAGATCCATGTGTTGACTAGATCCACATGTTTCACTATTCAGAATTAACTGCCAGCCAAGAGACCCGATCGAGGAGCTCTATATGTCATATGACACATTCACGAGCAGCAATTCGATCGTATCCTATTAGACAACAGTTCTTCGATTAACCTTCTTCCGGTTCTCTTACTCGATCTATTCGAGTTTGTCCCTCTTAGACAGAGCAGGATGATCCTTCAGTTTTATGATAGATCTGTTAAAAGCCCAAAGGGGTTACTTAAGGATGTTGGCATCACAATTCAGGGCATGAAATTCCCCGTGAACTTTGTTGTATTGGGCATGGAGGTCCCTGAATCAGTGATAGATACCCTCATCATCTTATGATGACCATTCTTGGCCACATCCAAGGCAGTTCCTGACCATGATAGTGGGAAGGTATACTTTCATGTCGACGGTGAAAGTGTACAAATAGAGACGATCGAGGAGACCATAGCTAGAGACTCAGAGTGCTCAGATCAGATGACTGATTCAGAGTAGATGACAGATGCAGAGCTAGGCATTCACCGGGAGTATGACTTTATGATTACAGATGATGAAACCGTTTGGGCAGATCCTGCATCACGAGCTCTTGCCACATCTTCAGACAATATAGATCGCCACTCATGGCATAGGATACAATAAAGGCTATTTATCATGGTCAGGATAACGAAATCAATTTTGTCTCATACATATCATATTCAAATCCCTCATACACAGACACCAATTTTGAATGGCAGGAGTTCGATGAATATTTACCGTCTTGTGCCTACAAAGACGACAGCTAGGAAAGAGAGTGAGCCAGGTCCATTGATAAATATACAAGCAGAGACATCTTCATCTGATTTACCATTGCAACGAGAGTTCTCACACATAGATCTGGTAGCATTCACTCAGACATTCCAGAAGCCAGATTTACCAGCTCCTAGTTTTCCAGAATTGAAGACCTTACTGTAGAGCATGAAGTATAGATTCCTTGCAACTGAGCCAGATATGTTCCCAGTCATTATCTCAGCAAATTTAACTGAAGACCAAGAATCTCGTTTGACGGAGGTTCTTGAAAGAAACCGCATGGCAATACGATGGAGTGTAGCTGGTCTCCAGGGATAAGCCCATCTCTGTGCTCCCACCACATTTATCTCGAAGAAGACGCCAAGCCCTCGTGTGAGTTCCAACGACGACTGAACCCGAATCTTTGAGAGGTGGTCATGAAGAAAATATTTAAGTGGTGGAGTGCCGATTTTATCTACCCCATCTCCGACTCCAAGTGGGTTAGTCCATTGCATGTGGTACCCAATAAGACGGGTATCACCACAGTTGTGGGCGAGTCTGGAGAGGAGATAGCTACCCGAGTACCCACTTCTTGGAGGGTTTGTGTAGACTACAAATGATTGAATAAGGCCACCAAGAAGGAACACTTCCCTCTACCATTCATAGATCATATCATTGAGAGCCTAGCGAGGAAGAGTTACTACTGCTTTCTGGACGGGTATTCGGGATACAACCAGGTGTCCATAGCACCTGAAGACCAAGAGAAAACAACTTTCACCTGTTCGTTTAGGATGTATGCTTTTAGACGGATGCCCTTTGGATTATGTAATACCCCGGCTCCATTCCAAAGGTGCATGCTCTCTATTTTTTCGGACATGGTTGGTGAATTTTTAGAGGTCTTCGTGGATGACTTCTCGGTCTACGGTGATAGTTTTGATGCATGTCTTGATTACCTAGATCAAGTACTTCAGCCTGCATTGAGGTCAACTTAGTCTTATCTTAAGAGAAGAGTCACTTCATGCTGACTCCGGGGACGGTCCTTGTCCACATCATACCCAACAAGGGCATGGAGGTTGACCCGACCAAGGTGGATATCATCAAGAAACCCAATCCACCATCCAATTTACGACAGTTGCGGTTTTTTCTAGGCATGTTGGTTTCTACATACGGTTCATACAAGACTTCTGCAGGATTTCCCGATCGATTACTGATTTGTTGAAAAAAGACATCGAGTTCCTTATCTATGATAAGTGTCTTACGTCATTTGAGACTCTCAAGAATTTAGTTGGTGAGGCTCATGTCCTTCAGTCGCCTGATTGGTCTCTCCCATTCGAGGTCATGACGGATGCCTCTAATTTTACCATAGGGTTTGTGCTAGGATAGGGAGGGATGGATTACCATATGCCATTCACTACGCTAGCCGAACAATGGATGTTGCTCAGCAGAATTACACAGTCACAGAAAAGGAGATTCTAGCTGTAGTCTTTGCCTTGGATAAGTTTCAATCTTACATTCTCAGATCTAGAGTGACTATTTATACTGATCGCACCGTTGATACTTGATGGTAAAGAAGGATGCTAAAGCCAGATTGGCCAGATGGATCCTTCTACTCCAGGAATTTCACAAAGAGATTAAGGATAAAACGGAGTAAACAATGTGGTGGTGGATCACCTCTCCCGTCTAGAGAACCTTGAGGATTCGGATCAGAACACACCTATTATAGAGACATTTCCAGATGAGGCATTCCTTGTAATTACCTCACTTCCATGGTACACCGATATTGTGAACTATCTTGTCACGAACAAAGTTCTACAAGATTGGCCGAGACAACGATTTGAGACCTTTCTTGCGAAGGCCAAGTTGTACCATTGGGAAAATTCCACTCTTTATCATGAAGAGGGGGATAGCATCTGGAGACGGTATATTCCTCAAGAAGAACAACATAGCATCCTCACCTATTGCTATAAGCTTGAGGCAGAAGGACATCATTCTGGGAGACAGATAACACAAAAGGTGCTTCAATCTGGCCTACCCTCTTCAAGGATTCAGACGAATTCGTAAAGAGATGTACTGACTATCAGAAAATGGGCACTTGTGGACAGAGAGATATGATGTCGATGCAACCCATTCAATTCTGTGAGGTCTTCGACGCATAGGGCATCGATTCCATGGGCCCATTTCCTAAAAGTCAAGGATTTGAGTATATCTTGCTTGCTGTAGATTATGTGAGTCATTGGGTTGAGGCCATCCCAGCCCGAACCGCAGATGCTAATATTGTTTGCAAATTACTGAGGAAAAATATCATTTCACGATTTGGAGTACCTAGAGTTTTGATATCATACGAGGGACTCATTTTATCGACGACAAGATAAGGGCCCTTGCTAACAAGTTCAGCATAGATGATAGAGTTGCTACTCCTTGTCATCCACAGATGAACAGGGAGATTAAGACTATATTGCAGAAGGTAGTCCGCCCAGATCGAAAGGATTGGTCACAACATTTGGACTCGTTCTTGTGGACATATCAGACTTCCTTCAAGACTCCATTGGGTACATATCCATTCCGACTCATTTATGGCAAGCCATGCCACTTACTAGTTGAACTGAAGCATAAATCACTATGGGTTATTACTGTGATACTCTTGGACCCAGAGAGTGTAGGAGATTAGAGAAAGGTAGAATTGGCAGCCCTGGAGGAGCTTAGAGATACAGCCTTTTTGAGCAGCCTACAATATAAGGAGCAAGTAAAGATATGGCGTGATTCTCACATCAGCCATAATTAGTTTGAGCCGAACCAGAAAGTATGGTTATTCAATGCCGGGCTAAAACTATTTCCAGGGAAGTTGCAGAGCAAGTGCAGGGGACCATACTTGGCCCGGAAGGTGCATGACAATGGTAATATTGATATATTTGAGATGTCATCTGAATCCACCTTCTGATTTAACGGTCAACACCTGAAGCCATATCTAGTTCATGATCCGTTGATCGTCGATTTTGCCCCTATACATTTTGCATGAGATGAGGTTTTTGATTCACATCATTTGCATCTCATGCTTGATTATCACTTCCTCTCGTAGTTGTATAGATCCAGATGTCCATATGGCACATTCTTTTGTCTAACACCCCATCTCCATCTCATGATTATGCTATAATTAGGGTGTACTATAAGTATAGGGGGTGTTAGACTTATGATTATCTGTTGATTTTTTACCTCTAATTTTTCAGCCTATACTTAAGGATATTTTACCCTAAGTATAGGGGAGGTAGACTATGTATATCCTTCTCCTCGATTTTCCCCTTGTGTACAATCTACTATACTTAGGATTACTTGTTCCCATGTATAGGGGTATCACTGACTTCTATTGATTATATTTTTTTATTCGTCATTGTAGTATATTATTCTTTTCACTTTTCTATACTTAGCACGAGTTATGTCTTACTTTGCAGCTCTTTTGATCACTACGAGGACATAGTCTAAGCTAAGTATAGAGGGGTGTCGTATATATTGGACATATACTTTAGCCATAACTCATACTTTCATATTTTTAATATGGCTAAAATACTGTACAAATACTGGTTGAAAAAACTAACTAACTAATAAAAAGATGCAGAGATTTCTTCAAAATTCTTTTTTATATATACTGATTAATAAGCGAGGTTAAAATATTTTGAAACATTTTTAAAGTAGTTTGAAAATCTAGTTGAAAAAACTTTTGAAAACTATTTGAAAAATGTTTTTCAAAATATTTCAACCTTTGTAAAAATATTTTGACTTGTAAAATATTTCTTTGTGTGACATAAAACTGATTTTATAAAACTATTTGCAAATATTTTGAGAAAGGTTGAAAAATATTGTGAAACCTATATATATTGTTTGAAAAATGTTTGCAAAATTTTTTTCAAATATTTGTAAATTATTGTAAAATTGTTTGAAAAATTATTTTGGACTATAGTTTCTAAATTTATTTGTAAAATTATTTTCAAATAAGTTTGAGGAACATATGCATCAGAAAAAATACAACTGTGTGTATACTTGTATAAATTACTCAAGTTGTAAATCCTTTCACCGGATTCTTGTAAATAATTAACTCACTCCTGTATAAATATATGTATATCGTCCCTAACCCTTATTAAAAAAATATATATACTTGTATATATTATTAACTATTTTTTATTAAAAAGCTACAAAAATCCAAAAATCTATAAAAATTTGCATTATATAAAAAAAACTTTTTGCATGTCCATCATTTTTCAAAAATACATAAAAATTCCAAAATTTGAAAATTGTTTCACAAAAAGATTTTACTTTCTTTTCTTTGCATTGTACATATTTCTTGCATCGACATGTGCATTTTTCTGGATAATTTTGATATTTAAACTAAGTCTGGAATAAATTTGAAGAATGGAGCTTAGTTGGACCTTAATCCACTTAATTTCAGAGGAACCTTATAAGAATTGGAGTTAAGACCTTTCAGGTCCTAGTGACTTAACTCTTTGAGTCCATAAGACTACGTTTACATGTCATCTTGATGAGTCTAAGTAGAATATTAAACAACACACGCGTGATTCTTTCAGACTGTAGCTTACCTTGGACAAGCAATCTACATGTCTCTTCATGGAGGTTGTGAGGGGACAGAATCTTTTGTCTTGGGGTAGCATACGAGGGTAGTACATCTAGGCGGAACCTCTCGTCCTCCTCTAGGAAGGAAAGTGTGTCTAAACATGGTTTGGCGATGTTGAGGTCTAAAGACAAGATGCTGTAGGGTTGCAATAATGCTTCAGAAGAGGGACAGTCTACTGGCTCAAGAGATAAAACTCCTTATGTACATGATGCACCTTGTATATGTTTTCGAAAAAAAATGCAGAATCTCCAAAAGAGGACATGCTTGATTGAAAAGTAATGCCAGAGTGTCTATACAAGTGAAAAAAATAAAAAAAAGAGCTTCAAAGTCAAATGTTTGTGAGCTTGCAGCGGATGACATGGCTACATTGGTCATGCATCTGAGGATAGATAGCTATACTGATTACCGTCCATTCTCTTCTCCATCCCCTCTTCTTGAGCTGATTGTACTTGAACTTAGAAGGTAATATCCCCGCTCCTCGAGGAAAGAGTTGCTAGACTGGGGGATTAGAGTTACCTTGTTGAGAGAGGTTGTTTCTTTGCTACTTTTGAGATGAGGAGCTATATTTCACTTACACCGTACAAGTAAGAATTCATAGTCACAAGAATTTGTATATGTAGACTTGTTCTAACCTGACTGTTGAGGAGACCTGAATAGGAGTCTTGTGGAACTTAGAGACTGTTACGTTTGTAAATCCATTTCCCATTAAGGTTCCGACACACTAATAATCCAAATGTCTGACAGAGCTCCATACTACATTTTTATGAAGATAAGTTTAAAAGTCAACATTGTTCTAACTTCTTTCCTTTTTCTTTTCTTTATTTTTGTTTTCACTTATTTTCCAAATAAGTATTTGCTATGGGACTAGCAAAGGTAAAGTTGATCAATCCGTGATTCATCGCCTTTATTCCTTTATTTTAGCTTCATTTTCTTAGTCAAACACCTGTAAATACCTACTAATTCCATGAAATTATCATTTTGCATGCATTTGTTAGATATGCATTTTAACACTTTTTGTATTCAAAATAAAAGAATAATGAAGAAAAGAAAAAGAAAAGAAAATTAAAGGATGTATTTATGCAATAAATGCAAACTAACCCGAACCCCGAGAGAAGGTCAAGACTTGACCTGATCGATCAGGAATAAAGTAAGGGGAGATAAGGTCTTTAATTCAAAAATCAAAAAATTAATTTGTACATAGATTCCCTATATATTTGTAAAAAAACTTGTGATATTTTTTTGTACATAAATTGACCTCAGATTAACATTTTTGTAAGCAAAAGTTGTAAATAAAACTGTGATGTAAATAATAAAAATAATTGCAAAACAAAATAATGTACATATTACAAATAATCACACTCAGAAAAACCCGCAAAACGATAATTGAAATACCAATTCCGGCTCCATACAAACTCTAATTGAACCAAATCACTTCCATTATACTCTAAATTAAATTATCTTTCAAATAGCAGTAATTTCATAATTTTTGGAATTACGATTAAAAATTCGATTTTCTAGGGTGTTTTGTGCAGTTCTACCCCATACGTATTGTATATATTTATTCATATTTATTTTTTATACATATTATACATAACTGTAAATATAATCTTCATATTAAAAATAAAAGAATATAATTAGAAAACCAAAAAAATATTTAAAAAATATTTCCTTATTTATACATGTCTATATTGTAGTATATGTACATAATATTTGTATACAACTAATTTTCTTATATAAAAATCATCAAAAAATAAATATCTAAAACTAATTAATTAATTTAATTACGAAATTTGTATTTATATTTTATTTAATTCATTATTTTATTTAAAAACATACCTTGTATATAATATATGATTCCATACCTTTAATAGACACCATTAAGGTGGCTAATTAATTTATATAAATTAATTATTTTATTTAATTTATATAATTTCGAATTTCATAATTAATTAATTAGTTAATTAATTTAATTATTTTATTAATTCCACCACTAAACACCTTCCTTAAGTGTATATACCTTCCTTTTTATTTTTCTTCTCTTTTTATTGGCTCCTTCCTCCATCATTCATTCTTGATCGATCTTTGGTGGAGAGGAGCCCGATCTCTGAGAGCCATCTTGTTGAAGAAGGGTACCTAGCCTCTGAGCCATCCGATGACACCGTGTCGGCCTTCATCGAGGCCATCACAGCGTATCCGATCCCAGGGTGAGATCCATTTTCTTGTCCGTTGTTTTCTTCTTAGATAAATCGTAGTTTTAATTTTTACTTTGATTTGATTAATCCTTAGAGATTAAAAATTCCAAAAACATCCATCCCAATTTAATCCACTTCTGAGACCGAATTTTTCTTCTCACTTCTCGTTCCTCACATTTCACATTCTACCTCCCACAACCTATCACATCCGACCACGCACGGTGGTCGGATCTTCGGATCTATCTTTTGCTATGACAAGATTCACACCATTCACACTTCCTATTTTTTTATAATTAAAATAGATAAAATAAAAAAATATACTTTGTTATTTTCATCTCTAACATTTGTTATGCATGATCATTTATGATAAAAATAAAAAATAACAAATAAAAAAGATTTACTTCTATCTAACAGTCTGGTTTATAGTTTCATATAAAAAATATAAAAAAGAATTCTTTTATGCTCACAGTTAACAAAAGGAAAAAAAATCGCAGTAGGTCTGCCCAACGGCGGCCCTGCTGCCAGGCGCCTCCTACTCCGCAACCGACAACGCCAACCGCCCCTGCGGCGTAGCTGCTCCCGTGCGTCCCTTCCTCGCCTCTGCTAGATGCATGAGCAGCGTGTCGCAGCGCCTCCGTCTGCACGAGGCGGCGTGCTCCTCCGTGTGTACCAGCCTCCGTTGCAGCCCCCTCTGGTCGCGCCCATCTCCGCCACGCACGCCTCTGCCGTCCGCCTGGGCCGCGCCGATCCCCTCCGCCATAGAAGCCCGAGCGTACCAGTGCTCTGTCCCGACATCCCGTCGCCCAAGCCTCCTCCGTGAGCTCGTGTGCTACGGTTGTTCGCATCCGCATGCCATTGCACGAACCATATCTCCTCCGTGTGCGCCGCCCCTTGACCACCCATCCTTCGAAGACGACAGCGCCCTCCTGTTCTGAGAAATAAAATATGAGCACCAAGCCTAGGAGCACTAGGTTGGGCGAATTTTTAAAATAAAAAATTGAAACATTTACATCCACACCTCTGGCAATTCAGAGATTCACAAAGAAGACCCCACAACCTCCATGTCATGTGCATTGCATGCATATTTTGGATAATTTGGGATACTTATCCCGCAATTTATTTTTGTTATATTTAGTTGTAAACTTTTGAACAATTACAATCCAGTCATTCATGTCCAGAACTTGAAATTTGCATTTTTTTTGATTGAAATAAATCTTTTTATTGTTCAATGAATTCTCAAAAAATCATTTTATGTTCCTGATATGTGCTTGAACATTGTATAAATTTTTCATAGAATTTTCTTGTCAGATGATATTTTTTAAAATTCAAAAATAGTATCTTTGCTCGTCTTCACCGAACGAGGCTCCGCCTCTCCTCCGACGCCTTCACCCCGCCAAGAGAGGCCAAGCTCAGCCGCCTCCGCCACGCCAATGCCAACCACCAGGCCGCCTCCCTCGCCGCCCTCGCCGCCGGGCTCGGAGCCCGAGGCCCCCACTCACGCGCTCCGCACGTGAGTCTGGGGGAATTTGCATCGACACCCCCGGGGCCTCCCCATTTCGCCAGAAGATCCACGGGGTCACGTGTATTGCACGTGCCCCCTTGGGCAAATTACAAGGAGCCCCGGCCTCTTTCCATATTTGCGCGCCAAGTCCCGACTCCAGAGGGCACGTGCCACGCACGTGCTCCTCTGGGTATTTTGCAGAATTCACCCCCAAGTTCTGGTAATTGCATTTAGGCCCCCCCCCACTGCATTTTTCTCACTTTTATTTATTTATTGCATACATACCCTTGTGTTCCTCCTTTGTCTTGAACCTCTTTTTTACATTATTTCATTAATCCAAAAATTGCATGATGTTCTACATTCAATTCTCTACAGTTTGACACATTGTGGATATTTTTATCATTGTTGGTTAATTAATTATTAATTCTTTTGTAGAAAATTGCATATTTTGCCCACTTTGTGTTCTTAAAATTACCATTGATTTACCGTTACTCTAAAAATCCCTGAAAAATCACATATTGTAGAGATTATGTTGCTTGACATTGTGCCAAAAAATCTTTGCATTTGCATGCATCATTTGCCCTGTAAAAATCATTTTTCATATTCACTATTTAATTTTTTAATAGGTATTAGATCTCATATTTTCGAGTTTTAGAATTTTTTTGAGATCAAGCACCTAGTGATAGATCTTAGATAATTTTGGTCCTCGAAAATAAGTAGGTTTGATATTTATTACAATTAAATTTTGAAAATAATTCTGTTTTCATTTAAAAATCCACAAAAAAATTCATATTGCATCCAAAAATTCCAAAACAATTACAGTGTTTTCATTTTGTCATAATTATCATCTCGGAAAAGTTTCGTATTTTTTGGACATTGTTTGATCAAAGTTTACATTTTAGTCCCTAAAATAGGCCAAAATTGCATTTTGCATCCCTTTATTGCATTGAAAATTCCAAAAAAAAAGACCGCCTTGAAAACCGAACATGAAATGTGATAGACATAATCCGAGGTTGTTCCTTTGCCTCCTTGTGATCGACCTTGGGACTTGCCCAAGTAAAATAAACATAAAAACCACTTGATTGAAATTGAATAAAAGTTGTGGTTATTTCTTGACTGTTTCCGATCGCTGCCTACAACGAATGACAAATTAATTATTTCCACACTCCAAAGATAAAAACATCTTCTTAACCCGGCGTTTACAGACTCGTCAGATGGCGCCGTTGCCGGGGAGGCAAACAGCTTAGTTTTGTGTTTTGAAAATTTTAATTCGGTTTTCCGCATTCGGGTAGTCTGACCCCCGAATTGTTCATTGTAAATCCCATTTATTTCCTGCATTTATTTTTTAGCATTTATTTTGCGTATTTCATTAAGTCATTCTCTTACACATATCTCTCTTATTTTTCTTGCGAGGTACCCGGCATACGTGGAGCGGTTTTCAAGAAACCGACGCATCTTCACCGACAACCGAAGAAGCCGCAATTAATTTAAGATCGAGTCGAGTCGTGAGAGAGCGTAGAGTCTAGGTTTTTAATTTCTGCAAATTTCCATTTCTGCTCATTTACAGCGGTGTCCGTTTGGACTCTCGTGCATGTAAAAAAGACCTTGAACTTTTCTGTGGTGTGTCGTGGCCTGTTTCACTCTCCGATGAGGGTGGGGCCCGACTTGAGTGGCGACTAGGATAGACCTGCACATACGGCTCTTAGAGCATTTTTATTTTTTGATTGTGCTCGTAGGATCTTAAGCCACACTGCACTTTAATCAAAACGCACATAGATCGTTCAACATAGACAAATTTAACTCAATTCTTCCCGCTAATAGAACTTTCTGTTTAGGTGCAGTTTTTATCGGCTTGCATGCATATAGAATAATTTTTAAATTCTGTCTAGCATCCCACATGAAGATTGCGAGGAGGCACTGTAAGTCTTCTAACTGAGCATTCATCCTAGTTTTCCGCGTGCATCGGCTTTTCCCGACTTTCTCCCCCTTGTTTTATCACATAAATCTAAAGGAAATTGGGACTGGACGGTAGACGTGTGTTTGTGCTCATCTAATTTTTCAGTGATCACCTTATTAAAAATTGGGACTGCTAAATATAGCCGATCAAAATAATCCATAAAATCAAGAATTTCTGCGGGAGAGCAACCCCGACCTTGTATGTTTCTATTTTTCTTAGTGAGCGAGAGACGACACTTAAGGCTAGAGCCCAAATCCAAAATTTCAGCTCGCTAAAATCCTGCCAAGATTGATTTATCACCAACTGAAATTGAAAAGATAATAGCCGAACTCTTATGGCTTCATTGTGTGCGTTGGTGAACCCAGGGTTTGAATTGTGTTTGCATTGGTGTGCGTGAACCGATTTCAAGATCAATAGCCGCACATTTAATTTCTCTTGACTATCCCGTGCAATCATCTCTCTCCTTTCTTGATTTAAAATTCACCATGAAATTCATGTCCAATAACTCTTGCAGACCCAACCCCTCATTCCTTTCAGCTCTTTCAAAAATAGCCGAACGTTTATCCGAGAATCCATCAAAGCTATACTATGAAAATGAATTCGTATCGGTTAGACCCAAAACACCTCCCCCTCAACCACCAATAAATCCATCTCCTTCCGCTAATTCGACCTGTTTCATGAATGACAACCCTTTGTATTCAGAGCAGACAAACCAACAAATGATTGAGGGCTCTACTTCTTCATTTAATCCTCTTTACGTTGATCATACAATTCATCCCTCATATTCGGTAAATGTCAATCCATCATTCATGGGAGAAGATAACCACATGATCGAATTGAACACTTCTTCACCTCTTCCATCAATCTCGAACAAAGAAAAATCATTACCTTGGATTGAACATAATAACCCCCTCTTCACTCATACAGAGGATTGGGCCGACCACATAAGATCACAACTCCCCTTGGACCAACTCCACTTACCTACACCATATGAGCAGCCACCTTCCATGATTATTGAGGAGATACTTTCAGAAAATGATGATCGTACATCGGATATTTCCAGAGATCCCTCTCCTAGTATATATAGAAAAATGGAAGAGGACATTGAATCACAAAAACATACTCCTACTGCTCCCATACTTGGCCAAGAAGAGATTTTGGAGAATATTTTGAGGATGAATAAGAAATTTGATTTAATGGAGGATAAATTTCAAGAACTTGTCGATCGATTAATCTCTGGTAGCTCGGATATAAAAATGAATGAGGAAATGATTGGATCTAAGATTGAAAATTTTGAGGATATTCAGGGACCTAGGGATTATTCTGAGAATTTCACTTCTACATCTTACTCCCTTAGAAATGACTATACAGCGGACTATCACCCTGAACACCAAAGCCCCTTTTCACCTGAAGGACACCCCACACCCCCACACCACCCAGAAAATACCAAAAAAATAGAAATATTTGAAAACCACAAAAAATTTGAAAATTTAGAAAATTTCATAAAAATTGAGACTGAAGACGATCTGAGGAATTTGGATCCAACCGTACGGGAAGCAATAGGAAAGAAATTGATTTTTGAACTTCCCTTTCTACAGGCCATTGAACACTTCCCCGATCTTAAAGGATTTGTAATAGACAAATTTACGATGAAGAAATTGGGCAGGATTAGAACAAAAACCGAAAGACATATATTGTCAATGGCCTCCTCCTTGGTGTTGAGGAGAAAAACCAAGAGCCGCATAGTGAAGCGGTTGCCCAGATTTGAATGTGTACTCAAAAACATGATTTTCACCCATGCTCGGATTGATGACGATTCACCAATTAATATCCTCCCGACCTATGTATTCCATGAACTCAAACTCGGACCGATTCGAAAGATACGAGAGATTGTTCAATTAGCGGACCGATCGATAAAACGGCCGAGAGGAACCATTTCTGTCATCATTAAATTCCAAGGTGCTCTGCTCAAAGTAGAATTCACGATCATTGATATTGAGTATCAAGGTGAATTCACCCAGTCTCCAATCATTCTCGGAAAGCCGTTCTTGGCATTGGCCAAGGCGAGTATTGATTGTGAGACTCGGGAAATCAATTTCACAGCATTGGAAGCACTTAGATCTGACCATGTCTTTGAGGAACCACGATCTTCTGAGGCAACCCACGAAGTCCCCGACAACCGTAACCATGAAGCGGTAGAGGAGCCCTACCCCGCAGCCACACCTGAGATAACGGTTGTTGATGAGACTATTGGTTTAGAAAATCTCCCCCCTGCTCCATTCCCAGCCGCTCTCACCAGGGAGAATCATGTATATGAATCATATGATCCGGAGACTTATGCATGGGCACACCCTGGGTCGACCTACTCTGACTACGTGGATTACATCAACTCGACACAGGAATGCGCCAACATCGAATCAATTGAGAAAGAACATGCAGAGACTCTCCCCAGTATTTCAATTCCCGCGAATCTCAAAATAGACAAATCTTTCTACTACGATCCTGAGACATATGCATGGTCACACCCTGGAGCAACATTCGCTGAATATCTTGACCAAATCATCCCAAATCGAGAGTGCTCAAACATACGGGAGACTAAGAGCAAGCACACAGACCAAACACCAATCAAGGAGAATTTCAATGGCTATTCATCTGGATACTCAAGTGAACCGACACCTTCACGACGAAATAAAAAGAGAGTCACCTTTGACCTTCCAGAAGAGGTATCGTCTGATGGTCCCTCATCAGGTCCGGAAAGGGTAGTCTACATGAGTGAAGTCTGTTCGGCAGCCCTAAAGCCATATCTTCGTAAGGATCCAAAATTCAATTCTCGTTGGTCAACTCCCGTTCCTAACTACTACTCATCCAAAGCTGATGCTCCTGCCCTCTTCAAGTACACTGGAATTCTTTCGTATGAGCTGACTGAGACCGGTGCTTCTGAGCTATCATCTGAGGACAAATTGATTGACCCCAAGAAGGAACGAATTCTGAGGAAACAATTAAAGAAACAAAGAGATACGCATACTTGGAGTATGTCCACTTTCAAATACTACTCCTCTGAGGATAACTCTGATGATGGATATCTTTCATCTGACTCAAACACTTCATCTATTATCCATCATGATTTTTCTGAGGATAACTCTGATCATAGTTGGGAATCATATGCTCCATCTTCACCTCATCATTATGATCTCCCACCGCAGGCTCACAAGAAGATCAGCCGAAAACCGCCTTAATCATTCGGCTACTCAACCTCCCTCCCGACCACATCGGTCTCCTTGTACAGCTTCTTCCTCTACTTAGGCCAAGGCCTAAGTATAGGGGGGACTGATGCCATCTGTTTATACCATCCTTCTCATCCTCCCAACCGCTCCATTTCCACCCTTCTTCCATACTTAGGCTGTCCAGAGCCTAAGTATAGGGGGAACCGACATCTACCTGCATATCCTCTCCTCATTCACATATCATGACCGCCTCTTTTCCGCTTTACTTCCTAACCCATTGTATATAAATTTTCCACTCCCTTACGCTTAACACGAGCTATGTCTTCATTACGCTTTTTGTACTCTGAGGACACAGCACTCGCTAAGTATAGGGGGGTTTGTATATATACTTTGTATATATTTTACCCATATCTCGTACTTTCGCGTAAGTCTATATGTATTTACGGGGTGGGTACTAACTTCAAAAAAAGAGTTTTTCTACTAACACTGACTTGCCCAAAATTTTTGAAAAAAAATGGCTTCTTATTTCATCTTTGCACACACACGCAAAAAAAATTCTGCATTTCACACACTTGCACTTCATCCAACATCACATGCATTTGTATTTGTGAAAAGTCATTGGGTTCTGAACCAAGTTGTGAGCCGAAATCGAGAGTGGTCTGAACTTGCCCTTAATCCACCTAATTTTCAGATGAACTTCACCGAGAAATAGGATTTTAAGAGCTTCAGGTCTTTGGACTTAGTTCTTTAAGTTCCACATGACAATGTGCAGCGTTTGACTCTTAGTGTCTAACCTGATCTCTTCATTCTGGGTACAACTCTGGAATAGGGAATTAATTTGTACTCTCGCACTATGCACTAAGTTCAACCCAGATGGGATGTTGGAAGACTGTGTGAGTCTCTTTTCTGGTAGCGTGGAAATCTAAAGACCGGAGTACGGGTTGAAATAAAGCTTCGGAAAAGGGATGGACGGCTGGGCACAATTTTTTCTAAGACCCCAAAAAATGTACGGAATAAAAAGATGCTATATCTGTAGGGGCAAAACAAGATCCAAGCAGAACCACCAAAAATTCCAAATACAAAGAAGCATCCTACCAAATAAAAATTCGACCAAAAAGGTCCAAGCTTCAAGAAACCTGCAGATCTTGGTGAAGACTTGGCTACACTGGCCATCTTCACAAGGAGAGGTGACTACACTGGCCATCCCCTCCAGTTCTTTTCTCTTTCTTCTAGCTTCTCCCCCATTTTGATTGTGAACACAACACGACAGACCTTAGAAGGAAATACCTGACTCCCCGAGGACGAGTTACTGGAAAGGAGAGGAGCATGGTAGTCAGGCATTCTGGATGGGAAGAGCTAAAACCCTTCACACACAAGAGTCGGTTATTCAATGTTCATAGGGTATACTTTGGGAAGAGGATTGATCTAAGATTACTTTTGAGCCGAAACTATAACAATGATGTGTAGAACTTGAGGGCTGTTGATTTTAAAATTCTAAGTCTCACAAAAGTTCCGCCACACTACTAATCCAAAGGTCGAGTTTAGTTTCATTCTCACCTTCAGCTCATGGTCTTGGTATGGAACCCAGTCTCATTTCACTTCATGGCATGTCTTTTTGATGCTCAGGGACGAGCATGGTTTAAGTATAGGGGGATGATGAATCTCGGATTCATCACTCTAAATCTCATTTATTAAGCTTAAGTCCCTAAAAATCAACAGCATATTTTCATTTATTCTGCATAATTAGCATTCATGCATGTTTTCATAAAAATGGCATTTTATCCATAATTTCTGCACAAAATAAAAGCCAAAAATCCAAGTCACAGTTAACCTGTAAATAGACTAACTTCCCTGATTTTTAACTCCTTCATGCTAACTCCGAATAACCCAAAACCACTTCCATTGTGCACATATCACTCACAAGAATAAATGAAAAATACAAAAAAAATGACTAACCCAAATAAGTGGACCAAAAACCCAAACCCTGGTTTCAGGATTTTCAGACTAAAAGCCACATATCTTCCCCATCCAGTGTCCGATTTGATTCTACTCACTTTTGAACTAATGCACATTCAATTACCTTCAAAACAAGACCAAGTTCAAGTGAATCGGAGCTCGTATGTGAAAGTTGGGTTTTGGGTCACTTTTGTACATTGTATTTTTTGCGGCTTTTAACCCTATATTTTATGCATATATTTTCTTTATCATTAAAAATCCAAAAAAATTAGAATTAAGTGTCTTTTATTCATCTTTTATTTTTCCATATTTTTCCGGATTTTTATCGTGATTAAAAATGACAAAAAAAATATAAAACCCAAAAATCAAGGTATTCTATGTACATGGGATACCCCAAAAATTCACTTTTTACATTTGACCGAATTTGGCTTTGATGTCTTCATGAAAGTTGTAGATCTCGTCGAGACGAGCATTTTTTGTGAAGGAACTTTTTCGATCCAAGGTCATTTGCTATTTTTTATCGATTTTACAATCTTTTATTTTTGGATTTATCTGGAGCTGACACGTGGCCGCCCCAGAGGCCGCCACGTGTCATTGATTTTTTGGCCTTTTTACTTTCGTTTTTATAAAAAAATTATAAACGCCCGCACGTGCGTGGCACGTGCCACCCAGGCACGTGCTCCGCACGTGCCCCGCACTTCTCCCAGCTCTCCGACACGTGGCCCATACCGGGTCGTTCGATCTCGGCCGATCGAACGACCTGGGACCCTTTTTCTACCTCCAACCGCTCCCCCCCCCCCCCCCGAAATCTCCGCCGACCGCTCCTCAATCCCCGAAATCACCGCACCGTCTTCCCTGATTCCTCCGCTGACGACTCCTCCTTTATCCTCGCACACCCGACGACCTCGCCAGCCGCCAAACCGCCTCCCTCGCCTATAAAACACCCTCTCCGACCCCCACTCTCCTTATCCGCCGATAAACCTTCATCGACCAGGGACGGCGGTGACAGCGCCACCCCTCCACCTACAACCCGGCGAGATCCGAGGAACCCATTCCTCGTTGCAGTGCCGCGGCTCCGCCGCGCGATTGCTCCGCTCCGGCTAGCCGTCGAGCCAACAACGTTCGTCATCAACAACGCCTCCGACCAACGCTCCTGCCGCAAGCTTCGTCTTCTCCACCGCGTCAGGAGCCACCGACCATCATCTTCGACAACGCCATTCTCAACCTCCAGCAGCTTCGTCTCCTCCGCCACCTGCTTCGACTACGAACTAACGCCGGCCGTCTCCAAGCTTCGTCAAACCTGCTCCGGTCTTCCATGACACTACCTTCATCACCGACGACCGCCTCCGCCCTCGCCTCGTCTTCACCGAACCAGGCTCCGCCTCTCCTCCGACGCCTTCACCCCGCCAAGAGAGGCCAAGCTCAGCCGCCTCCGCCACGCCAACGCCAACCACCAGGCCGCCTCCCTCGCCGCCCTCGCCGTCGGGCTCGGAGCCCGAGGCCCCCACTCACGCGCTCCGCACGTGAGTCTGTGGAAATTTGCATCGACACCCCCGGGGCCTCCCCATTTCGCCAGAAGATCCACGGGGTCACGTGTATTGCACGTGCCCCCTTGGGCAAATTACAAGCAGCCCCGGCCTCTTTCCATATTTACGCGCCAAGTCCCAGCTCCAGAGGGCACGTGCCACGCACGTGCTCCTCTGGGTATTTTGCATAATTCACCCCCAAGTTCTGGTAATTGCATTTAGGCCCCCCCACTGCATTTTTCTCACTTTTATTTATTTATTGCATACATACCCTTGTGTTCCTCCTTTGTCTTGAACCTCTTATTTACATTATTTCATTAATCAAAAAATTGCATGATGTTCTACATTCAATTCTCTACAGTTTGACATATTGTGGATATTTTTATGATTGTTGGTTAATTAATTATTAATGTTTTGAGGAAAATTGCATATTTTGCCCACTTTGTGTTCTTAAAATTACCATTGATTTACCGTTACTCTAAAAATCCCTGAAAAATCACATATTGTAGAGATTATGTTGCTTGACATTGTGCCCAAAAAGTTTTGCATTTGCATGTATCATTTGCCCTGTAAAAATCATTTTTCATATTTCACTATTTAATTTTTAATAGGTATTGGATCTCACATTTTCGAGTTTTAGGATTTTTCTGAGATCAAGCACCTAGTGATAGATCTTAGATAATTTTGGTCCTCGAAAATAAGTAGGTTTGATATTTATTATAATTAAATTTTGAAAATAATTCTGTTTGCATTTAAAAATCCATAAAAAAATTCATATTGCATCCAAAAATTCCAAAAAAATTACAGTGTTTTCATTTTGTCATAATATCATCTCGGTCAAGTTTCGTATTTTTTGGACATTGTTTGATCAAAGTTTACATTTTAGTCCCTAAAATAGGCCAAAATTGCATTTTGCATCCCTTTATTGCATTGAAAATTCAAAAAAAAGACCGCCTTGAAAACCGAACACAAAATTTGATAGACATAATCCGAGGTTGTTCCTTTGCCTCCTTGTGATCGACCTTGGGACTTGCCCAAGTAAAATAAACATAAAAACCACTTGATTGAAATTGAATAAAAGTTGTGGTTATTTCTTGACTGTTTCCGATCGCTGCCTACAACGAATGACAAGTTAATTATTTCCACACTCCAAAGATAAAAACATCTTCTTAACCCGGCGTTTACGGACTCATCATAGTTCCCTTATGGCTCAAGAGCAGAAGTGTATCAATAATTTCTATGTTTTCAACCCTAGTTTGTAGTGAATGTAGACCTTATTAACAAACAATTAAGTTATGGCATAGGAGGCTCGACCATATAATCGAAAATGGGTTTTAGACCTTGATTAGGAGGAATCTTATTTCAGATGTACAGAAATAAAAGATAAAGAGATATACTCATTGCTAAGAGGTAATGGTCTCTAATGGCAGATAGTGGTTGCGGTTGTCGAAGAAGGGTTTTTGGTCAACGGAGTAAGGTGATTGACATACGTTACTGGGGTGGCTTCAACCACCCCTAGAAGGTGCATGTGAGGTCAAAGAAAACCATGGAGAGACTGGCGTGAATGAGGGAACAAAGGCCTTCATCTGGAAGTTGGAATCAAGGGAGGGGGATTTGTGAGGTTATTGTGAAAATCAGGGAAGTTGTGTAGTTGGGAACTCACATTGCTTCGAAGAGGTGGGAAGATGGAGTCCGAAGAAGAGCATGCATCATTTGTTGAAGATCAGATAACCATGATTTAGGTGCGAAGGAGTGGGTGTGATTGGTCTGATCAAATGACCAAACGGCTGAAAATGAGGCTCTCCCGATGAGGTATCTAACTCTATGGTCAAGAAGATCACATGGCTAAGAAGAGAGGCGGGTGACCCTTTATGGTTGGCTACGTGGAGGAATGGGATGGGTCCATGTGACCCAATCATAATAAATCAAAATGCTAAAAATACTTATAAAATATAATAAGTAGTTAAAGGAAAATATATATGAAAATGTTCAACATGAAAGTTATAGATCTTTTCAAGATCTACAATTTTTATGTAGAACTTGGAATCAAAATAAGTAATATATACACTATAATATTTTTGCAAGTATTTTTAAGATATTAAATAATATATATTTTATTTTCTTATTATTTTTTATTTTCAACTTTTTATTAATAAATAATATATACTATAATATATACAATATTACTCTAATTTTCATTTAATTTTTAATAATAAAGGAACACATGAAATATAGGGTACAATAATACATTTATTTATATACAATAATTAAGGCTAATTATTTAGATAAGGTCTATTGTTAAAGTGATTAATTAAAGGTTATGTTAATCCAATTATTTAAGCTAGAGAGCTAATAAATCAATTTAATGATGAAGGAAAGATTTGGATACGATTATGCAAGGAATTCTACAAAGAGAGATGATTCGCTTAGGTGCAGATCTTAATGGACTCGTGGGAAAGGATTCTTCTAGTCATGCTAGTGTTCATAGAGTCCGTGTCTTAAGGGATAGAAATCAATAGGGAAAAGTCACTCTTGATTTTGTAATGGCTTATGATATTTTCATAGCAAACACTCTCTTCAAGAATAGGGAGAAGCATTTAATTACTTATAAGAGTGGACCAACTAGAACATAAATAAATTACTTTGCGTTGAGGAGAATTGATTGGTTTGGTTGCAAAGACTCCAAAGCAATACCGGGAGAGAGTTTGACAACTCAACATCGCTTATTAATCATGGATGTGCAAACAAAAGATTTTATAAAGAGAAGGAGGGTTTCCAAAATCACTAGAACTAGATGATGGAATCTTCAATTGAAGTAATCAAGCTTCAAGGAGAAGATTTTAGAAAATTTATCTTAGGATTGTAACATAAGTGCAAATGAGATGTGGGACGTGATGGCATATTGTATCTGAAGGATAGCCAAAGAGATGCTAGGAAAGTCAAAGGGAGGAGCTCCATGCCAAAAGGAGGTTTGGTGGTGGAGTGGAGGGATGCAAGAGAAGCTCAAAATTAAAAGAGAATGCTTTAAAGCTATGTCTAAGGGCCCGTTCGGTTCGAGAATAAGCAGGAATAAGGATGGGGAATAAGGAGAATAAGGTTCTATTCTTTGTTCGGCTGGAGTATAGGAATAAGGAGAATAAGGTGAAATAAAGGTAGGTAAGATGGGATAAATATAGGAATAAGAGTGAAATAAGATAGAATAAGGAGGAATAGTCGTACCATAGGAAACCGTGTCGGGAGGAGAATAGGCCCCTTATTCCAGAGCCTATTCTCCAACCAAACAGGCCCTAAGGATATAACATAGAAATTGTCACAAATAACAAAAAAACGAAAAAGGAAGGAAAGAAGGCTGCAAGCGAAGCTAAGGCAAAATCTTATGAAGTTTTGTATAAAAATCTTGATTCTAAGGAGGGCCAGAAGGAGATATTCCGATTAGACAAATTAAAGAAAGACCAAAAACCTTTCTCAAGTGAGATGTATTAAGGATGAGGAAGGTCACATGCTTGTTACTCAGAAGGATATAGAGACCAGATGTAAGCAGTATTTCCATAAGCTTTCATTGGGAAGGAAATAGAGAGGTCACTTTGGGAGATCTAACTAGTAGTAAAAGTTACTTGAATCGCACTAGCTATAGACGAATACAAATAAAGGAAGTAGCGGAGGCTATGAAGGTTATGATACATGGGAACTGTGTAGGACATGATGACATTCTTATAGAATTTTGGAGAGTTTTAGGTGAATGTCGTTTAACTTGGCTTTCAAATTTATTCAATGTTATTTGGCGAAGCAAGAAATTGCTTGATGATTTAAGGGTAAGCATTGTTGTGCCTCTTTTTTAGAACAAAGAAGATATCAAAATTGTTCAAATTACATAGGTATCAAGCTGATGAGTCACACTATGAAAATTTGGGAATGCGTGATGGAAAGAAGGTTGAGACAAGTTTCTAAAGTAAAAGAAAACCTATTTGGATTCATGCCAGGTCGCTCAACTATTGAAGCTATCCACTTGCTGAGGAGAACGATGGAGATTTATAGAGATAAAAGGAAGAACTTCCGTATGAACTTTATTAATTTGGAGAGGGCTTATGATTCTATCCCATGGAAGATATTGTGAAGAGTTTTGGAGAAGAGATAAGTACATGTCTTAGATATTAACCTCATAAAATTTATGCATTGTAGGGCCTCATGTTGTGTAAGGATACAATCTAGGAAAATTTATTATTTTGACATCAACATTGGTCTACATCAAGGTTTGGCTTTGAGTTCATTCCTTTTTACTTTAAATGGATGAGTTGGCACGTCACATTCATGATGAGAAACATTGGTGTATGTTATTCACTGATGATATTATTGATGAGATTAGAGATGGAGTAAATGAGAAGATTGGGATCTGGAGGCATGCATTGGAGATTAAAGGATTTTGTATAAGTAGGGTTAAGACTGAATATATGGAGTGTACTTTTGATGGAAGCAATTGAGAAATAATCGAAGTGAAGATTAGTGATGATACCATTCAGATTAGAGAATCTTCTAGATACTTGGGATCTATTTTGCAACATGATGGGGAAATTGATGGATATGTTACTAATAGAAAATACATGTTGGCGAAAATGGAGAGAATCCTATATCATTCTCTATGATAAGAAAATTCTTTTGAAAATCAAAGGAGAGTTTTACAAACCAGCCGTGAGACCTAATATGCTCTATGGATCTGAGTGTTGGCCTGTGAACTATAGATATGTGCAGAGAAAGGCATTAGAAGAAATGAAAATGCTAAGGTGGATGTGTGGACACACACACACACTCACGTAAAGATCATATTTAGAATGATGTAATCAGAAGGGAAGTTGGTGTAGCTCTGATAGAGGATAAGATGTGAGAAATTACTTAAGAGGGTTTGATCATTTGCAAAGAAGGTCGGCTGATGCACCAATTAGGAGATGCGAGTTTTGGCATGTTGAGTTGACTAAGAGAAGGCAGGGAAGGCGGATGAAGTGTTGGAATGAGAATATACAAATGGGTCTTAATTTTTTGCATCTAAGTCCGGAATTGACTCAAGATAGATCTGAATGGAGGCAAAGAATCCATCTATTCGATCGTATGTAATGCGGGAAAAGGCTTTGTTGTTATTGTTGATGTTGCCCTCGTGAATTATATGTATCACGTTTAAACATTGATCTCCTGTTTTTACATGGACAATGAATCTCTGTACAAAAATAAGTTGAGAAGGATTTAACCTCATATAATATTTTATTAAACCTTGATATTTTTCAAATAAGGACTAAAAAAACACACACATACATAAAACTCAGCAAAAAAATCGGACTAAAAAAGGCACAAACGCACTGTGTACGTTGCTCCTCTTGTGATCTATACCCTCCTCTATTGTATTACACCTTCCATCTCTGTTCCAATCATATTGGACAGTGGAGAAAACCTTAACAAATTCAACATTGTAAGACAAACAAATATCCGTAAAATCTTATAAAAGTGATTTAACAAAGCTTAAACGAGTTAAACAACTTAGGTTAACATTTTAAAAAAACATAACCATGCCTTGATTCTCAATTAGAAGTTCATTTTCAAAATGTAACGAAAATACGTTTGAACTTTTTTTTTCAAAGATGTTGTAAGCTTCCACGACACTCTCATCTTGAAGTTAAGCCTCGACATCGAAAGTTTAATATCATCTTTGTTATCAAATGAAGCTTTTTTATGTTGATGTTGTAGCATGTTGGATCGATTGTGATCTCTGGTTATGACGAAGAAAATCAACATACCCATTTTAAAGTACATGCCAGTAATTTGCATGTACGAGTATCAAATCGGCCTACCAAACGGAGATAATTCATAATTTATATCTACGTCACCATCAAATGGGTGTGCAGTGCAGTATTAAATGGAGGAGGAGAAAGCCAGCGAACGAAGGAAGCACGAACGTGTAAGTTGAATTGAAATCCACACCGCATGTCAAAGGTCTGGGTTTTCAAAATATATATTATTATCAACTGCACGTCTTGGGAGCGTCGGCATCGTATCCTCTGTCCGAAAAGGACGGCCAGTTTTTGTATGGACTTGGTGGTCGGTGGATTCTTGCATTTGAGCCACCCATCGATGCATCCGACGGTCCATCTCGAGCAATAATGGGACGAGGCCGTCAATTATTAGGGCACGGTGTATTCTATTCTCCAATGGGGCTGGTGGATTCGGAAGACGATTGAATTGAATTCTCTGTGGATGACAAGATTTCACTAACCAAAATACATCAATGCGCCTTTTTTCAGCTAATGGGCCTCGATGTGTTCCTATTCGGCCGTTTTCTTGTTGGGCCTAATGGGGCCTAAAAACCAATGCTCATACCTAATGACAACTTTGCCATGGAAAGAGACTTCAATGCAGGGAAAATAAGGTTTTTATATAAGAGGACAATCAGAAGAGAAGTAATAATTATCAATCCTGTCTATGATGTGAAATTTACACTCGAAAGAACTCAGGTATCCTTGACCCCATCGACTTGAAAGAATCATTTCTATTGATATTCAATACGGTGCATTGTCGAGCAGGGACCATTGCAAGAGGTAGCCCAAGAAGTTGGATTATCCAACTCCCACGCTACTTTCCTCTCTCTAATACATACAACTAAGCAAGAAGAATCATGAACAAGGCTTCCAAACTTTGCTAGGAAATTGAAGAAGAAGACTTCCCCAAGGATGAGCCATCGGTGAAAGAGATCACCGGCCCTTTGAAAATTACTGAGTTAAAACTAGACGACCAATGCCACAACCCAATGTTTTTGCTGGTATTGATCCTGCGCGAATTTTGAACATTCCAAAAACTTGGGGATCCTAAAAGCCTCATCTCTTTTCAATGGCATACCTAGTATGTATGACATCCCGATTGCATTGACTTTTGAAAGATACTAGTCTTCATTTCCCCTTGGAAAATGAGGCTTTATCTTTTGCTAAGAATATATATATACACACACAAAGAGAGAGAGAGAGAGCGAGAGAGAGAGAGATGATCCTATGAGAGTCGAAACCTATGAGAGCATAAGCATATTGATTCTGGACAACTAATTTCAATCAGTAGAGAGAAGGTTAGGAGAGAGAAGACAGAATCTAGGGGTCTGAAATCATTGCTCTCATGCTCTCACAGTTTATTACTCTCACAGGATCACTCCTATATATATATATAATTAAACTAAGAACTTCCTACTCTATGACACCTTTTCATGACTCAAATGGACTTTGAAGACCTCCTTTCTCATAATGCTGGAGGCTTTAAAGAAACTTTCTCCATAAATCACCTATGGTGACTACTGGTAAACATGAGAGAGGAACTATTGGGATTTTGGAACCCAAGTTTGCTAACTTTCCCTTAGCCTTAGTGAATAACCCAAGGTAAAATTGGAACATTATTTTCAAGATTGCTAATTACATGGGGGATTTACCACCCTTTAGGACTCTTGTCTCTTAAATATATATGGAATGTAGAACATCCGTCTTGTTACTAGTTATTGTAATTGATTTAGGGGTATCCATCATCTCCTTCTGTAATGAGTACAATCCAATAGAATATAAAGAAAATGAAGAACTCTTGAAAGAGCTTCTTAACATTCTCAATTGATTTTAGCTCATGGATATAAACCTCTTTCGGATGATAACTGATTGATCAACTTGCATATCTATGAAAGATATGGGAAGATCCTTAAGTGCATCACGGAAGCGTGAGGATCGCATCCAATGCGAAACGAATAGTCGCACTAGTTTTAAAAAAAATAAGCACGATGAAACCACATGATCCAAGAACACTTCTTGGATCGTTTCATCTTAACCACAAATAGGTGTAAGTTTTACCTCCTGAAGCATGGTTGCAATCGAGTCTCTAAGTCAAAAGACCATTTGTCTCAAGTCTGATCTAACGGAGGAGACGCTTGCGAGCGTCTTGATGAGACACGTGCTCCTCACAATCCGTGTTGATGATCCAAGCGACGGATCTCCTGATCTCGTCACACGAGATCCAACATCTTCTCCAGAAGCGAGGCGCACCGAAGGAGATGGAGATCCACGAGTAGATGACCTGGCAGCATAACAACAACGTTGCAGCGATGACGACTCTCAGAAGGGCTCCATGCTAGACGACCACTATGAGAGGGAGAGGCTTGGCATGTGGAGAAAGAGAGAGGGAGAGAGAGCATTCATTGTTGTAATCATGTACCTCGAAGAGCAAGGGGTGCATCTTCTTATATAGGGTTTTGAGAGTCCATGGATCCTAATCCATGGACATCACATAATCGATGGATGAGATTGATTTGTGTTTCTTTCAATGGTCATGATTTTTTTGTAAAAACACAACAATAATTAATTTATTTAAATTACTATATATTGGTAAATCAATATATTGAAATTCAAATCAAATCAATTAATTATCATTGAAGATAATGAGGAGATAAACCATATATCCTGAAAAGGGAGAACGACTACCAATCATCTCATGAGATCTCATTATCTCATGATATCTCCAAGATTTATAACAACAATTGTTGTAAATTATTTCACAAAAATAATTCGCAATTATCTTGTGAAATTTATGGTCATGCTATTGGAAAAATATGAATCACATTTACATCCCAAAATAAAATATAAATTATATTTTCAATTAATTATCTAGTGTGAATCCAATTCACATCAATAACTAATTAACAAATATAAATCACAATATGTTCTCTCTAATATATTATAAATCACATTTATAATATACTGATTAATATGGATAGTACTATCCACATTATTCATATCCATGATAATTAAATCACATTTAATCATCTTGGATCTCTTTTCTCATGTGTCCAAATAACATGAATCACATTTACATTATTCACATCTTTGATAACTAATACACATTTAATCATCTTAGATAACTCTCCTGAAAATATGATCAAATTCATAGTATTCATGATAATTAAATCACATTTAATTATCAATTTTCTCAATGCTTAGATACGCATGTCAACAATAAAATTATCCTTGAACTCTTTCAAGGATAATGCGCTTTCTCTGCGGATACTTGGAGATAAGGATAGGGCGATTGTATTGTTCCATGTATAGTGACTTGGATATTGAGATCACATCTCAAATCCAGATCTTGCGGACCTCTCATAGATGTTTGATTGAATCAAAGTCATAGGTCTAATCTTCTCATTGTATCTGAATCACATTCATACCAATGTCCAACATATGGATTAATATCATATCACTTCTCTATGAGAGGAGTCATTAAAATCTAGACATATTTCATCACTCCCTCGGAATGGAAGCGTCATGGTTATACGGTCATTTCTGATCATATCACCCTCAGTTATTCCCAATACCTGTACATCCTGCATACTGGAAGACCCAGATTAAACCCGAAGTTTTAAATCTCTTTTGGATTGTCTCCTTTAGGGTTTTATCATTAAGTTTCTCATTCCATCATTGCGAGTTTGTATTAATCATATACTTTCCAAAAGTATATATCATAGCCATGTGTCGATTATATACTTTCCAAAAGCATATATCAGACCTACAAATTCAGTCAAGCTTCCAAAGAGAGACGACTGCACACGAAATTTGATTCTTCCCAATATCTCATGAGTGAGCTCATGTCTTCCGGTTCAGTAAATGAACCTGTATGATCCCTTTGAGAGATCTTATTACTCATATTCCCTTGCATGCACACCAGCACGTCGGTGTATAGACCTTGACTAGGTCATCAACCTATTAGTCTGCCAAATGTACATACTCAGACATATAGTAACATATCTATCTCTGATTGGAGGATATATGCCTATACGTGACAGCATACGACATAGGTCTTTGGTTATCTCGATCTCGTTAAGTCAACTCTTTGACTCAATTTATCTAATACCTCCGAATCTCTATTCCTATGCAGAGGACCTGCATCAAGAGGTCGGTTGGATATGTGTTAAATGAAAAAGGATTTCCATTTCCTACTCATGCTGGAGATCACCCCTCAACAATCATTTTGACAATGCTTGATGAGTCTTCAATCTAACCCATTAGATATTCTGAAGGATACGGAGAGATCCTCAAATGCATCACGGAAGCATGTGGATCGCATCGAATTCGATCGAGAGAGACTAGTCGTACTAGTTGCTCCGGGCAGCGGAATTTAAAAAATTTAAACGATGAAACCACATGATCCCAGAACATTTCTCGGATCGTTTCATCTAACAACATACAAGATATAGGAATACCTCTTAGAGTGTGGTTGCGATCGAGTCTCTAAACGAAGAGACCTCCTGTCTCAAGTCCGATCCGACGGAGGAGACGCTTGCGAGCGCGTTGATGAGATGCGTCCTTCTTGCAATCCATGTTGATGATCCAAGCAACGAATCTCTTGATCTTGTCACATGAGATCTGACATCTTCTTCATGAGCGAGGTGCACCGAAGGAGACAGAGATCCAAGATCAAGTACTCCAGCAGCATAACAACGATGTTGTAGCGATGTTGACTCTCGCAATGGCTCTATGGTGGACGGTCATAAGAGAGAGAGGGAGAGAGGCACATGACGTGTAGAGAGAGAGAGAGAGGAAGAGAGCATTCGTTGTTGTCATAAACCGCGTCACGAAGAGAAAAGGGTGCCTCTTCTTATATAGGGTTTTGGGAGTCCATGGATCTCAATCCATGGAGAACACACAATCAATGGTTGAGATTGATTTGTATTTCTTTCAATGGCTAAGATGTTGTTGTAAAAATACAATAACAATTGATTTAATTTAAATTAACTTATATTGATAAATAAATACAATTAATCTCAACTTAAATCACTTTTGACTAGAGATGAGATAGTGAGAAGACCAACATTATCTTCTCAAGAAGAGGGTGGCGCCCACTTATCCCCACAAGGAGATAAGTGGCCGTCTACTCCTCTTTTGAGTGGACTTGATCTTTCTTTAATTATCTCATGATTATCTCTTTTTATTTACAATAAACTCTTATTGTAAATATTTTTCTCAAAAAAAAATTTCACAATTACTTGTGAGAAAATTTCAATCAAGCCATTGAAATTATGTGGATTTCATTCATAGCCCAAAACTAAATGTAATTATATTTTCAATTAATCATTCAATACGAATTCAATTCACATTAAGAATTAATCAACAAATATAAATCACAATATGATATCTTTAATATATTATAAATCACATTTATAATATTCTCGAATAATATGGATAATGCTATCCACATTATTCTTATTCATGATAATTAAATCACATTTAATCATCTTGGATCTCAATTCTTATGTGCCCGAATAATATGAATCGCATTCATATTATTCATATCTTTGATAAGTAAATCACATTTAATTATCTCTGATAACTCTCATTATAATATGAATCAAATTCATATTATTCATGATAATTAAATCACATTTAATTGTCCATTTTTCTCAATGCTCAGATACATATATCAACAATGAAATTATCCATGAACTCTTTCAAGGATAGTGCGCTTTCTCCACGTATACCTGGAGATAAGAACATGGCGATTGTATTGTTCCGTGTATAAAGACTTGGATATTGAGATCACATCTCAAATCCAGATCTTGCGGATCTCCTATAGATGCTTGATTAAATCAAGACTACAAATCTAATCTTCTCATTACATCTGAATCGCATTCAGATCAATGTCCAACATTTGGACTAAGATCAGATTACTTCTCTATAAGAGGAGTCACTAAAATCCAGACCCATTTCATCACTCCCTCAGAATAAAAGTATCATGGTTATACAATCGTTTATGATCACATCACCCTCAGGTATTCCTAATACCTGTACATCATGCATACTAGAAGAACCAAAATAAACCTGAAGTGTAAGATCAATTTTACACTGTCTACTTCATAGTTTTGTCATCAAGTTTCTCATTTGACTATTGAGAGTTGATATTGATCACATGCTTTCCAAAAGCATATATCATACTCAAGTGTTGATCATATACTTTCCAAAAGTATATATCAAACCTACAAATTCAGTCAAGCTTCCAAAGAGAGACGACCATGCATGGAATTTGATCTTTCCAATATCTCATGAGTGACTCATGTCTTCCGATTCAATAATGAACCTGTATGATCCCTTTGAGAGATCGTATTATTCATATGCCCTTATATGCACACCAGCACGTCAGTGTATAGACCTTGATTAGGTCATCAACCTATTGGTCTGCCCAATGTACATACTCAGACATATAGAAACACCTCTGTCTCTGGTTAGAGGATGTGTGCCTATATCGTGACAGCATACGACATAGGACTTTGGTTATCTCGATCTCGTTAAGTCAACTCTTTGACCTAACTAATCTGATACCTCCGAATCTCTATTCTCATGCAGAGAACCTGCATCAAGAGGTCAGTCAGATATCAGCCAAGTGAGAAAGGATTTCCATCTCCTACTCAGGCTGGAGATCATCTCTTAACAATCATTTGACAGTACTTGACGAGTCCTTAATCTAACTCTTTAGATATTCATCCAAGCACCAGCCTCTAAGATTCAGTAATTGAATCAATAGTTGTATGTAAGATGGCCATGGTACAAAGCCCTAATTGTACTAAGAGACCTATTATGCAAATTAGTTTGTTCTTCATTTTAGATCAGGGAATGATATTCGCAGTAACATTTATTGCATAATGGCTCGCCTTGAGCTCGCATGTCCGACAATCTCCCACTAGCCCAAAGAGCCATTAATGGGCTAATAATTTAAACCCACACTCATGTGACACTCGTAGGATATTTATAAAAATAGCTAGGTAAGCTGATCAGTCACTCTGTTCCTAAGAGACTATGCCAAGTCCTTTTAAGGCACTTGCATATATCTTAGTGACAGTGCTCACATTTAATACGAAAGTTGCATCTTATGCAACCGATACTCAATTTTGTCGGTCATAATGTCCTTGACACTATAGCTCAATAATCATTGTAACCAGTATTTCCATTATCCTTATAAGAATACCCGTATTCTTGGATATTTCTATCTCCTAAGGTATCATAGTTAAGACCTTTTAGATAACCATCTATAAAGTCTTAAGTTCTTGAAGATAAGACTTAGAGATCACTATCTCCAAAGTCTTGTCATCTTTGAAGATATTATTATTACTGCAATCAAGTGTTTTAACTCCATAGTAGGATTAGTAACAGTTTACTACTCCCACTGCATGACAGATATCTGACTTTTGTACACATCTACCATACACCCGGCTTCTCATAACTGATGCACAAGGACAAGCAGTTTTAGCATTCACTTCCTCAACTCTTTGAGGTGCTACCCTTTAGATAGGTTAGTACCATATCTTAAGAGAAGTAAGCCTTTCTTCGAATTTTCCAGAAAATGGAACATATCAAAGGTGTACCACTAATGCAACGATTCCAATGCCCTCTTCTCTTTGCTTCTGAACAACTTCAGAACTAAGATCTAAGAGTTATCCTTGAGATCATATCTCAAGGTATGGAATAACCAATCTATAAAACACTTATTATTATCATCCTCATATCATTACAAATGATGAGAATATTATCTATATTTAGCACGATGAACACAATGGCACTCCCACTAAGCTTCACATGGTATATCAAGATTCTACATGAAATCATAACACCTATGATTTCATCAACTGATGTTCCAACTACAAGAAGCTTATTCGAGTCCACATATGGATTTATTTAGCTTACAAGCCTTGCTTTTCCTAAACCATGAAGCCCCAGGGCCTACTTCATGTGAATATCCTCGTAGAGGTATTCATAGAGGAATGCAATCTTGACTCCCATCTTGAAGATGTCAAAGTCAAGTTGTGTAGATATAGTTAGCAAAAATTTGATGGGTTTAAACCAGGTTATTGAAGATCAAGTCTCATCGCAAGCAATTTCTTCTCTTCGGTGTGTAGCTCATGGCTACGAGCCATGCTTTGGAGGTATTTACCTTCTCACCAGGTTCTCTCTTTCTCTTCAAGATCCATTTACACCTTAACGGGTCTTACCCATATAGGTGGATCCTCGAGGGTCCATATACAACACTTGTATATGAAGTCTACTTTAGACTTGATTGCTAACATCCATCTTTCCATGACATGATCTTCAGAAGCTTCACCAAACGAAGTTCGATCATTATTAGATTTCTCTGACACATGGAATCCATCCTCAAACTCATTTGAAGAGGTATTAATGTTTTATCTTTAATTGTCCTTCTAGTTTCCAACTTCAGGTGCCTCTTTATCTTCTCAAGATTAAATGATTTCCTTTTACTTCATTTTCATCTTGATTCTCAAGAGAGTCATCCTATAAGAACCACATTCTTAGAGATGAGATCTTTTAAGAATCTCAAGGTCATAAAGTAGGTAACCAATAGCATCCTTTATTTTCCTGATGAAGTAGCACTCTCTGGTGCTAGATTACAGCTTACTAGCATGGAACCTTATAGGGATATATAATGTAGTCTCTACCACATAAATATACCTGGAAACTAAGAGATAATTATGCTAAGATTAATCATTGATGAAATCATGTCACACATGATCAATTGTATCCCCCTATAACTCTATTGAGTTTAGGTATATTAGGCGGAGTGAGATAGTATGGTATTCCTTTCTCCATAAGGTATTCTTAGAATTCATCTAATGGGTACTTGCTACCTAGATTAGATCAAATTCATTTCATCTTCCTTCAAACTTTGGTTCTAAACCAAAATTCTGAAATCTTTGAACATTTCAAAGGTTTCTAAGTTCAAGGGAAGAAATCTCACATCACAAATAATCATCGAATGATATCACATATCATCAATGTTTATTATGACACAGATGATCTACATACATCAATATGTATGAGATCTTGAATACCTCGACATCTAACACCATTCTCAGAGAAGGGTGCACTGGACATTTTTTACTTTGAATACAATATTCAAAAGTATGTAAGATTTGAGATTTTAGACATCCTAAAGTTCATCTTTTACTAGTCTATTGATCTCATCAACAGACATATGTCCAAGGTTTGATGCCAGATCATTGTCAAATGTTCTTCATCCTCCTATTGATCTTTTAAGATTTAATTTTTAGTATTAGAAATGCTAATGAACCATTCATTAATTTTTAATTTTGTATAGTCCTCCAGATATCAAAATACTCTCTGAAATATATCCATCATAACTCTTTATGATAGGTCTATTCCAGAAATTATGTCCATTTCCAATATTTAGAAAAACTATGAATGTTTTCTAATATCTATGTAGTAGAGACATTCTCTAAGACTAAGAGATCTTCCACTGAAAATATGTAGTATATCTATCCAGTAGCAATTGTTGCAACAATTGCATCAATATCCATGTGGATGATTATTAAACCTTAAGATCAATTTTTCTAGTCTTCTAAGACATATGCCACCAATTGCAAGTGTTATTAGAAGAATGAGATACAATTATTAGACTGCGATCTTATCAAATAAGAAAGTCTATTATAATGATTATATGTAGATGTGAATTATTTCGATGCACTATCCGAGTCCTTCTCTAAGGATTCTAGATAGACTTGATATTCATACTATCAACACATCAGCTCATTGCAATATTGGCATTCATCCAAGTCTTTGGATGTCATATGTGTGGAAACAATAGAAGTATAATCAACTCTTTGACTTTTCTTCTAACTTGGGTCCGACCTATGCTTCCACTACGTTCCTTTCATCTCTAAACAACCATTACTTAAGACAAAGGATCTCCTATGTTGAATTCAAAAGATTTCAATATAAGAGTATTTCGACATTAATACATGCTTCATTTAATTCATACAATATGAATATTATGGAGCTTCATGAATGACAAGAGTATAGATAGTAGGATGATGCCACTCATCACATCTACATACATCTTAACTCTTAAAGACTTAGGTTCAGGTAGGCACTCAAACATTTTGAATACATCAACTCCTATAGAGCCACCATTCTGCATAATGCAGTGAACCATGTCACTCATGATTAAATGTCAAGAGCACATATGTATGCCAGAACATCTTCTTAGAATTTTGTAAGGATTATTCGATAATTACGATCATTATCGACATGTAACTTCCAAAGTACATTCATTGAGATCAAGACTATAGAGACATACGAACCGTAGGGTTGTTGTCCTATTATCTATTTAATTGTCATTCCTCATTATTATGAGGAAACTTACACATTGCAATCACATACAATATGTGTCCAACTGTAAGTACAATATCTTGATCATGGATCCAATCCATGATATTTTACTGATTATTATTGAGTATAGTACTGAGTGGGTTTTATAAGGATTATCTGAAATAATGAATTTGCATACACACACACACACATTTTACTTTGATTTAGGAATTTATCAAGGTTGTCTTGCCTTGTCAACATTGAAAGTTCATTCCCTTAATCACTTTCAATGTAATAGATATATTTACCATTATACCGCTAGCAAAATCTGAGATCTCCTTTCTTATCTTTATTATATCCCAATAATATGAGAACCTGTAACTTAGATAAAAAGAAGCGGGAACACATCCCACCTTGCAAGTCCAACTTGCATCTCCCAATTCGGTCTTTAACACTCGGTCCCACCATCCCTAAGGTGATATTGACATGTTGTTAATCGAACCAATGACTAATAGGAATACAACTCGTTATACGCAATCCAATATCACCTCAATAATATGAGGACCTGATATTGGGGTCACTACGCATACATCCTTACTTTTCGAGAAGCGACGAGCCCGATCCAAATGGATTATATGCAGGAGCTATCACTTCGGTCAGGCGTCTCCTATATACAATATTTGGTGACAGAACTCTTTACCTTGACGGGAGATCATGGATGTCACTTATGTGATCGTCCATCTCGTATTAAAATTTCAATTAATTATCATGAATCATATTCATATAATTAATTCTTCCAAGGAAATATACATCTATTCATAATAGAGTGTTTTTAGTTGGATATAATTGATTTAATCACATTAAATCAATTATCATTCTAATTCAATCAACAAACTTGATTGTTACTTGAAAAATATGGTATTATCTCAAAGTACGTATTAATTTGAATTTTAATAATTAGAAAATACACCATGATTTCTCCAGCATTATCAAGTCCCTACCCGTTGTCATGACCAGCACTGACGGGAGTGGGACAGACCGCACACGGTACAACCTGCTACCCCAACGCTCCCCGACTAGACACCATATCTGCCTCGGGAAAAAATAATGCCAAATTGATCATTGTGTACTTGACATGATCATCGATTTTTCAACCAAAATTATACCATATAGTAATAATCAAAATCATTTTGATTATAAGGAAATTTGCTATACAAATTTCCAAACATATTAAAGTAACATATTTGTTAAAAGTGTATCAAGTAACCAATTTGGTGATCTAGATCAAATTTGATCATTTATTGTTTAAAGAAATGTCATTTAAGGGAACAATTATGATTCAAATATTTACCAAATATTATCCATAATTATTTTAGAAAATTAACCAATAATTTCACAAGTTTCTTCAATGACTATCACAAGGTTCATGATTAGGATTGTAATTTTCAATAGTGACCCTCACTAAAATTAGCATGTCTCATTCATTTTAAATACAAATTAAGAAAAATCAGTTTCTAAAGATTTCTAACTTGATTTAAAATAGAACCAAAATGATAATTACACATTTCTAGGCATGTCAAAATAGTAACCAACACTTTAATTACGTTATGATGCGCCATCCCCGAAACTGTGGATATAGGTTCATTAAAATGATCATATCTTGAGTTATCGGATTCCAAATGATGCAAACTCAAATCCCACTGTTTCCTTAATTATGGTAGAACATTATCAAATTTAAATTTTTATATGTAAACGTTTTAAAAAGGGCTGAAATTTTATCACAATACAGGGTTGCGAAAATCAAAATACAGAAAAAAATCACGAACTCTTACGAGCCAAATCTTCTTAGGTTAATGGATCGTACCCAAAACCCCATAACCTGGATTTGATACCACTTAAAGTATATGGTTAAATCCTCAAGCTCATCACGAAAGCGTGTGGATCGTGTCGAATGCGATGGGGAGTGACTTGTCGCACTAGTTGCTCCGGGCAGCGGAATTTAAAAATATTAAACGATGAAACCACATGATCCAATAACATTTCTTGGATCGTTTCATCAACCACATACAAGATATAGGAATACCTCTTGGAGCATGGTTGCGATCAAGTCTCTCAAGTCCGATCCGACGGAAGAAACACTTGCGAGCGCATTGATGAGGCGTGTCCTTCTCGCAATCCAAGTTGATGATCAAAGCGACAAATCTCCTGATCTCGTCACACGAGATCCGACGTCTTCTTCATGAGCGAGGTGCACCGAAGAAGATGGAGATCCACGAGCAAGTACTCCAGTGCATAACAACGATGCTGCAACGATGTCGACTCTCTCAATGGCTCCATGGTGAACGGTCATAAGAGAGAGAGAGGGAGAGAGGCACATGACGTGTAGAGAGAGGAAGAGAGCATTCGTTGTTGTCGTAAACCGTGTCACAAAGAGCAAGGGGTGCCTCTTCTTATATAGGATTTTGGGAGTCCATGGATCTCAATCCATGGACAACACACAATCAATGGTTGAGATTGTTGTATTTCTTTCAATGGCTAAGATGTTGTAAAAATATAATAACAATTGATTTAATTTGAATTAATTTATATTGATAAATCAGCATAGTTAATCCCAACTTAAATCACTTTTGACTAGAGTTGAAATAATGAAAAGACCAACATTATCCCCTCAAGAAGAGAGTGACGTTCACTTATCCCATAAGGAGATAAGTAGTCGTCCACTCCGCTTCTGAGTGGACTTGGTCTTTCCCTATTATATCATGATTATCTCTTTTTATTTACAACAACTCTTATTGTCAATATTTTTCTCAAAAAATAATTCACAATTATCTTGTAAGAAAATTTCAAGCAAGCCATTGAAATTACGTGAATCTCATTCACAACCCAAAATTAAATGTAATTATATCTTCAATTAATCATTCAATGCAATTTTAAGTCACATTAACAATTAATTAATAAATATAAAAGTCACAATATGATCTCTTTAATATATTATAAATCACATTTATAATATACCCGAATAATATGGATAGTGCTATCCATATTATTCTTATATATGATAATTAAATCACATTTAATCATCTTGGATCTCAATTCTCATGTACCCAAATAATATGAATCACATTCACATTATTCATATCTTTGATAATTAAATCACATTTAATTATCTGTGATAACTCTCATAATAATGTGAATCAAATTCATATTATTCATGATAATTAAAACACATTTAATTATCCATTTTTCTCATTGCTTGGATACATATATCAATAACGAAATTATCCATGAACTCTTTCGAGGATAATGCACTTTCTCTGCAGATACTTGGAGATAAGGACAGGACGGTTGTATTGTTCCACGTATAGTGACTTGAATATTGAGATCACATCTCAAATCCAGATCTTGCAGACCTCCCGGAGATGCTTGATTAAATCCAAACCACAAATCTAATCTTCTCATTACATCTGAATCACATTCAGATCAATGTCCAACATTTGGACTAAGATCAGATTACTTCTCTATGAGAGGAGTCACTAAAATCCAGACCTATTTCATCACTCCCTCAGAATAAAAGCGTCATGGTTATACAATCGTTTATGATCACATCACCCTCAGGTATTCCTAATACCTGTACATCATGCATACTAGAAGAACCAAAATAAACCTGAAGTGTAAGATCAATTTTACACTGTCTACTTCAGAGTTTTGTCATCAAGTTTCTCATTTGACTATTGAGAGTTGATATTGATCACATGCTTTCTAAAAGCATATATCATACCCAGGTGTTGATCATATACTTTCCAAAAATATATATCAAACCTACAAATTCAGTCAAGCTTCCAAAGCGAGACGGTCGTGTACAGAATTTGATCTTCCCAATATCTCATGAGTGAGCTCATGTATTCCGGTTCAGTAATGAACTTGTATGATCCCTTTGAGAGATCGTATTACTCATATGTCCTCATATGCACACCAACACGCTGGTGTATAAACCTTGATTAGGTCGTCAACCTATTGGTTTGTCAAATGTACATACTCAGACATATAGTAAGACATCTGTCTCTGGTCAGAGGATGCGTGCCTATATCGTGACAACATACGACATAGGACTTTAATTATCTTGATCTCGTTAAGTCAACTCTTCGACGTAAATAATCTGACACCTCTGAATCTCTATTCCCATGTAGAGGACCTGCATCATGAGGTCAGTCAGATATCATCCAAGTGAGAAAGGATTGCCATCTGATACTCTGGGTAGAGATCATCTCTTAACAATCATTTGACGGTACTTGATGAGTCCTCAATCTAACTCTTTAGATATTCATCGAAGCACCAATCTCTATGATTCAGTAATTGAATCAACACCTGTATGATAATTAAGATGGCTATGGTAGATAACTCTAATTGTACTAAGAGACCTATTATGCAAATTAGTTATTCTTCATTTCAGATCAAGGAATGATATTCGCAATAACATTTATTGCATAATGGCTTGCCATGGGCTCGCATGTCCAACATATTCATCCAAGCACCTACCTGTATGATTCAATAATTGAATCAACAGTTGTATGATCATCAAGATGTCCATGGTACATAACCCTAATTATACTAAGGGACCTATTATGCAAATAAATTATTCTTTATTTTAGATCAGGGAATGATATTTGCAATAATATTTGTTGCATAATGGCTCGTCGCGGGATCGCATGTCCATCAATCTAATCAATCGAATTTCAAATTCAAATATTCAACGATAGATATTAAAAAGCGGTTGATCTACCTTCTTATTTTGATCAATCAATTTGCATCGATTGATCAACTTTGATCCATATGTGTTCTTTTCAAAGATAAATTACTTCCTAATTGAGGTCAAACTATTATGAGATATTTCTAACATTTATTATCACTATACGAGAGCCCTTAGATACAATTTGAAAATACAACATCTCATACACATTTCATATTTCTCTCACATAATTCTACTGCTATTTTATTTCACCTATGAGATCAATTTGTGCATTGTTGTGCATGTAAGAAGCCCACGCCGTCTAATGTATCATTTTGAAACTCTTAACTAATAACAATTCCATCGATCTCCGAGCTCCCTATGATCTATCAAGGAAGATTCTCAGCATGTGATTCCACTACCAGTTGTCTAACATATTTTCTATTGTAATCATCTTTGGTTTGATAATTAGATGTATCTTGCTATTGTGCTTATATTTGAATGTTTGTGAAACATACAATTTATGTGATTGGTAGTCAAAAGATAAATTTTGTACCTCCTTTTATATAACCAATTTTATAGGAAGAAGGTAGTTGAATTAATTACTACATGAAAGATTTGACGTTTAATCCAATTGTGCAATTTACTTTGGTGTTTTATCCAAGAAGGCCAACGACGTAGGTGTTTAATCCAAGCTTGACAGAATTTTGATATTTGATCTAGAGCAAGAGTACATATATAGGGAACTTTGGTGTGCAACTTAATGTTTTAAGGGATTTGGTCTTTGATCCAAAGAACTTGTAAAATGGTTGAGTTGTTTGTGACAAATATGAAATAACTCTAATAATTACTAGGTTAATTGGAATAGCTGATCATGAATCTTGAGTGAGGACTTTAGGTCATGAGTTTTACTCACTTGTTTTCCATGTTAACTTCATCATCCCATGACCGACTTCTTTACTATTCCAACTTATAGATATTTTCTTGTCAATCTAACAACTAGAAATTCTTTAAAGTTAAGTTATTGACCTACCAAGACGTAATTTATCAAAATTGGATGTTCACTTCCTTTGATAAAATTTTCTGCCTTGGGAATATGAGATCGACAATTGATTACATATCCCATATCACTATAACAGAATTTTATGTTAATCTTGTTAATATTAGTAACTCTTAAATTGAATATCCCCATCCCCCCCCCCCCCCCCCCCCCCCTTCCGCAATATGGTGAAAATTCAGACTTTATTAGTGGATCCTATGCCCATCCAAACCATACTCTCTTGCCCCAACTATGAACCAACCTGTGTATGCCTAGTTTCTCAAGTATCTCTCAACTTCTATCGTAAAGAGTTACTCACTCTATAGGCCTTTGTCACCACCAAGCCTCCACTTTCACATATTTCAAATCCGTCCCTCATTTCTTAAACCACACATTTTTGTGGAAGTCTAGAAACAAGACCACCAATCTCTCACATGTCACATATGACATGTTGATTTTGATTTACACATTTATTACCCTATTCAACTAGAATCATGTTTTTGTTTTTATTATGGTTGCACCTCGTGAAACCCAACCCCTTGATTACATCAAAAGAGTTAACCCTTTCCTTTTAGAACCAATATGTTTCATGAGAGAAATGGAGGATAACCATTCATTTACACCCCTTATTCCTCTATATGCATCATATTAAAATCCTTTATTACACGGATTATAACATAGTTCATATATAACGTGTTTATACCGAAGCACATCATGCATAAGATGGACTTCTTAAGAGATAAATACCTATTGAAGGGATCTCTATACTCCAACAAAATACATATGACTTCTTGAAAAAAAGATTTGTAGACTTAAGGCCATATGGCTCATATCAATAGTATCCATATTATTCATCAAGAAAAAAAATAAAAAACTCTTTTCCAATCAATCTCCCAACGATGTGATCAAAAAATAGCATGGGAAGGCGATACTTTCTCATTGCATTGTTAATATTAAGGCCATCTACAGAAACTTTCCATTATGTTGTCACTTGTGCTGGGATATCTTCTCCTTTCTAATTCTTTACGATCGTGGATCATGTTTTATTTGAGACGATTGTAGGAGCTCACCTATTTTCTATTAGAGATAGGATATTTGTTCCTTGCACTGGAACATTTACAAGTCTATTTCTTAACTACTTCTCCTAGATTATGGTTTGTTTTTCGTAGGTTGGTTTGAAATCGTCCTTCGAATAGAAATGGTAAATGTAATATATATAGGAGTAATTCCTTTTAGATCGATGATTATCCATTCATTAGCTCTTAGAGTTTCTTCTTGATACTACTCAGTTTATCTTCTTGGATTTGTGTTAACTGATTATCAATGATGACAGGAAGGGTTTATGCATCATCTAATAAGATGTACTTCAAGTCTCGTTGAAGTTATTTGAGATCCCACTTGCATGGTTGTTGGTATTTCAGCTTAGATGCCTATTATGTGACTATAGAGAAATATGGAAGGGTGGGGAATATGCATGGGTTTAAGACATAGAAAGTCTCTCAGATGGAAAAATCATCTCAAAGGACTGTTTTGACATAGGCATAATTAGAGATGAACCCAAATTATGTTCTAAATCTAATGTATCCCATGCCTCATCTAACTCAAGAATATCTTGCCTCGAGATTGAACACCGTCACTTTTTGTGTGCCAAGTCAAGAGAAGTAATAGTCATGCATTGCCTTAAGTCTTGTAAGATGAGTTGGGAGTGAAAATTGATGCATTAAAATGTGCGTTGATTGGCTTTGTGTCACACATGATTTTCAACAATTTTGTAAAAATAACACAATGAATGATCTTGAAAATACCCTTAGTATTGAGGTAATTACTAGCGTCAAACATAGAGATATAGTGAAATTGGCACAAAATTGCATAAGAATTCTGCTGAAAAACCAAGGCCATGTAACTCACTCATAGGGACTCCAATGGGCTCAAACTCATTTTGGAAATACTATATGTCTAGTTAACTAAAAAACAAGACTGATTTCAATAGATTGACTTTCGTTTGCAAAACTCGGGTTTTGGAGCTCTATTGCATACAGTACAACTATACATTCAAAACAACATCATTTGTGTACATAATATCTAATATTTCACTTTATTCCTTTTGTACTTTATGGGACATGCATCAATGGATTATAGACGTTCTCATGATGGCAAAGGAAAATTTGGGAGAGTGTTTACTATTATATATGTTTTTTTGGAATATCTAGGGTAGTTATGAAACAAAATGATGGGGTCAAATTTTAATTTTAAAAATTGTCTAAACCTTAATGTAAATTTTCATTTTTATCTTAATATAATACTTGAGTAAATTACATAACAAATATATATCTCTTGTATTTACATAAGGATCCTTGAGGGACTTAAATGAAACTATGAAATATTTTTAAAGAATTACAAATTTCATAGCATATAATTTTTTGAATTGGGGAAATCTGGGGATCGATATCAAAAAGTTAATAAATTTTCATCTGTTCAAACCTAATTTAAAAATTTACTCAAAATAGAATTATGCAACTCCCAAATGGAGCAAAGCATGATTTGTTTGTACTCGGGCAAAAAGTCGATGTATGTCATCACTACAAGAAGTCAGTGCAGTGGAAGCAAATCTGTACATAATACTTGAAGATCGTTGAAAAATGTGAAGTTCCAACATGTATAAAATCTACTTTTATCATTGAAACTAATTTTCTCACAGGATGAGAAGGCAGCTGGATCATAGATTCTAGTGCTTCTACTCATGTATGAAATTTGTTGCATCTATTTTAGGAAACTAAAAAGATTGATGAAGGGGAGATAGTCATCTTGATAGGATCTGATGCAATTGTTGCAACATCCATCGGGACATGCAGATTATCATTATCTTGTGGGAGGGTCTTATTACTTAGAGAATGCCTCTATGTTCCAGATGTTAGAAGGAACTTATTAAATATAACCAAATTAGTTAGAAATGGATATTTGTTCCTATTCTTTGAGAAACTTATTATAACTTGTTATGGTAAATATATTGAAGATGGCTTTCTAACACATGGTGGACTCTTTGAATTATGAGTTGATGAATCTGTCATGCATGTTACTGCCACTGATAAAATCCTAAAAGATCTAAGTGATGATGGAAATCATTTAACCATGATTCAAGGTTTGGTCATTTATCTGATAACATGACTAATAGATTGGTAAAAGATGGATCATTTGATTCTCTACAGGTCTAAAATTTTATCAACTTGCGAACATTGCATTCAATGTAAAATGATCAAAGCACTCTTTTAAAATAAGGGTACATGATGCAATGGTATGTTTGGCCTAATGCATATCAATGTATGTGGTCCCTTCAATACCATGATTCGAAATGGATATTGATATTATTTGACATTTATCGATGATCATTCGTGATACAAGTTTATCTTCGTATTACGTCATAAATCTGAAACATTTGAAAAGTTAAAAGAATTCATGATTTTGGTTGAGGAACGAACTGATAGGAAGATTAAATAGATTTTATTTAACCGAGCTAGCGAGTACTTCTCGGATGAATTTAATGAATACCTTAAAGAGAAAGGAATTATATATGATCTCACTCCTTCTGGAACTCCGCAGCTGAATGGAGTTATTGAAAGACGCAACAAGAAAATCATAAATATGGTCTGATCAATGATGAATAAAGCATATATACGTCTTAGTTTTTGGGATATGTTATAGAGATTGCAACATTTATCCTTAATAAGATTCTTAGTAAATATGTACCCAAAACATGTCATGAGCTTTGGTTTGGAACAAAGTCCAATGTTAGACACTTGAGGATTTGGGGTTGTTTGGTCCATGCCAAGTGTTGTATTTAAAGTATGTAACTAGATTTTAATTGGAAAAAATATGTAATTACAATAAGAGTTAATTTGGTTTCAATTGGGAAATTAAATGGCTTAGAGGGAATGTTAGGAATTCTCAAATTTGAAACATGTAAAAGCTTCGGTGGAAGTTTACTACTATATCTATATTTCTAAACTTTTGGTGGGCTTATATATGAATTCACACTCCAAGATCTTGTAGCAATAGTAGAGAGGAGGAATGGAGGACCACATGTGCGCGCTCTCTACTCTGCTCCGTCTCCGGCTCGGAGAGTCAATTCGGATCTCAAATCTCGATTTTTTGCTGCGGATTTCATTTGGTAGGTCGATTAAACTAATCATACAATTTGAAATTAAAAAAAATTGCTTGTTGTAGATGTCATTTCTGAATTCGAAAAGATACGCCCGTTAAGGGGCATTTTTGGAAATGAAATGTACCGCACGCTAGGGCACGCAACACCTTTTTATATGCATCCTTCGACGCAATTTTTCTTCTCTCGCAAGAAAAACTCTCACGCCGCCTTTGCTCTTTGTTTCCACCGCATCTGCGACCTTTTCTTCTCGGCTGTATGTTCTCAGAGGTGCTTTCGAGGGCGGGCTCGTCGGTGTGTGTGGATAAAGATCGTGTACCGTCGTATCTTGGGAGCGGGTTGTCAGTACCCTACGCACCGGTATTGTGGGGGCGATATTCTCTCTAAGACAGTCTATTACATGTACATTTCGGTGATTTATGATCTTATTTCTCTATAATTTTGTTTGCTACATTACGTTTATTACTTTACCTTTCATGGATCTCACCCTATGCGTTTGTTCTGAAAAACGAAAATGGTTAATATATTACTTTATTGGTTCCTGTGCGCATATCATAATTGTTATATGAATCAGACATGCTTGATAATAATTTTATTAATCTGTAATGTATTAAATATTAATCTTGTTAAATATTATTTTATATATGATGTGGTATTGATCCTATTAACAACAATCTTAAAGAGGATATCGGGAACCGGATTTAAAACCATGTCGGAAACAATGTTTAAATCGAGGGGGATATGACGGGCATGCCTGAGAAATTTGGTGGTCAGTTATTGAAGCGTTGGCAACAACGCATGAAGATCTGGTTAATCACCATAGGACCAATCTGTATGCTTGAAACTGATTGTCCTACGGTCGAAAAGGAAAACCCCTCACTTGATAGCCAGAAGGTGCAATTTGCATGGAAAGAACGTGATCGTATATGTCATGGTTGCATCTTGTTGGCTATGTACAATACGTTATTTGATCTATACTATTTGTCCACGCAGACTGCGAAGGGACTATGGGAAGACTTGGATCAGAAGTATAATGTCGAAGATCTCAGTATTGAAAAATACTCCGTTGCTATGTTCTTGAAGTTCTCTATGGTCAAAGGAAAACCAATTTCTGAACATGCATACGAGCTTTTACTCATGCTACATGATTTTGAATATGCCGAAATGAAACTTACAGAGAAGTTTTAGATCATGTGAATTATAGAAAAAATCCCCTAGTCTTGGGAAGACTTCGGTATGACCTTGAAACGCAGGAAGGGGAAAATGTGTACGGATGACTTGATGGTGGCAATTGCCATAGAGGAGTAACACAAGAAATAAAAGCATGTAGTTCCTGTCGATATTTAAGCTACGTTCAATTTCATGACCTCGAAGGGAAAGCATAAGAGGGGAAAGGGTAATAAAACCAATAAAATAAAACAAAAGGGCAGAATAAAAAAAAAGGCAAAGAATAAACCCTGCTGGCACTGTAATCAGGTTGGCCATTGGAAGAATGATTGCCCATCCTTAAAGGATCAACCTAATGCTGTAGACACGAGTCCACAAGTGAATATGATCACTATGGGACTTGGGGTTAGTGAGGGGCATGTCTTTGTAAAACCTAAACTATACCATATTCATGATCCAAATGAGTGGCTCGTGGATACGGGAGCTGGTGTAAATATTTATTTTGACAGAACTTTGCTTTTTTTATCAAACTTGTAGTGGTGGGACTGTGAAGATGGAGAATCGATTCTGCATCTAGGGTGCTAGGATCGGAACAAGTCAACTTGAGGTCTCCTCTAGACGTGTTTGAACGTTGCACAGGGTGCTGCATGTTCTTGACATCAAGAAGAATGTTTTATCTAGCTCTATCTTATTTAGAAATGATTTTGAATTAAACTTTAAATGTAATAAAATCGTTATTCTGAGACATGGTATTTTTATGAAAAAGGCTATTTGGCAGATTTTGATTTGTTATTTAGAATTAGATGTGATTCAGTAAATATTGATGGAATGAATGTTTTGAATTCTGAATGTTCTAATTATGTTTGAACGTTGCACAGGGTGCTGCATGTTCTTGACATCAAGAAGAATGTTTTATCTAGCTCTATCTTATTTAGAAATGATTTTGAATTAAACTTTAAATGTAATAAAATCGTTATTCTGAGACATGGTATTTTTATGAAAAAGGCTATTTGGCAGATTTTGATTTGTTATTTAGAATTAGATGTGATTCAGTAAATATTGATGGAATGAATGTTTTGAATTCTGAATGTTCTAATTATGTGTCTCATGTAGTTAATAATCTAGAATCTCGTGATCTGTGGCACCGTAGATTGGGACATGTAAACTTAAATTCAATTAAGAGAATGATGAATTTAGAGTTGATCCTTAATTACACCATTGATAAAACTCAAAAATGTGAAATCTGTGTGCAAAGTAAGTCACCTAAGAAGTCTTTTCAACCTGTCTCTAGAGATAGTGAGATCTTGGATCTAGTGCACACGGATATCTGTGAATTTAATGGTGTGTTGACCCGATATAATAAGAACTACTTTATCACTTTTATAGATGGTGCAGTACATACTGCTATGTGTATCTTATGAAAATTAAGGATGAAGCCTTAGAGAAATTTCTTATATTTAAGAATGAGACTGAGACACCAACATGAAAAGTGATTAAACGCCTTAGGTCAGATAGAGAAGGTGAATATATCTCTAACTTATTTGATGATAATACAAATCATTTGGCATAGTTCATGAAGTTATTGCCCCTTATTCACCACAATCAAATGGGATAGCAGAACGGAAAAATAGAACCTACATGATCAATTCTTTCCTACAAAGTTCTGGACTTCCAACCTATATGTGGGGAGAAGCCTTGAATACGTCTTGCCATAATATGAATAGAGTTCCTCCAAGGCGTATGGAAAAGTGCCCTTTTGAACTTTGGAGAATTAGGAAATTGAGCTTAAGATATTTCAAATTGTGGGGCTGTCTTGCTAAGATTTTAGTCCCAGAACACAAGAAAAAGAAGCTAGGTCTTAAAACTGTTGATGCAGTCTTCTTAGGTTACTCGGAAAATATCTATGCATATAGGTTCTTGGTAATTTGTTCTGAGATACCAGGCATAGACATCAACACTATTGTAGAACTCTGTGATGCTACCTTCTTTGGGGATGTCTTCCCTATGAAGAGTGAGATCCCTCAGAATCTGACCATTTAGAGTGCCTCCACATCAGGATCTATTCAAGATCAAGTATAAATGATAATAAATGTGGGGGTTGAGACTCAACCTGAACCTAATGATCTTTCAGAAGCAATTGAGACAAGGAGGAGTAAAAGACCTCAGATAGCCACGGATTTGGGTAGTGACTTTGTTGTCTACCAGATCGAGGGTTGATAAGCCTCCCGCACCCTTAGTTAATTCGGTCAAATCAATGGTCCAAATTAATTTTAAGTGTTCGTTGCAGTCGGATACGAGAGGTTGATAAAAAACCACTTAACTCAGATTTTGGTCAATTTTAAGCGGTGATATTTTTTACTTGGTGGAGTCCAAGGTCGATCTCAGGGAGGCAACTGTCTCCTTAGGTGGATTACAGCAATTTTCAAGTGTTGATGTTCGAGGGTCAAATTTTTTTTTGGTCTTTTTATTTCTTATGCAGACATATGCAGACAAATCTCAGCCAATTTAACTTTAAATTTAATTGATGTATCAAACGAAGTCCAAAAATAATGAAAATTGGCCAGATGGTTATTTATGATGAAAATGACCTACACTAATTTTTTTGGAATTTTTCGACTCAAAATAAATTTTCTGTGAATTAAACAAACAGACAGAGTGATTTTCAGTGTTTAATTTTTAATAAATATCAAACCACAATTTCTCCAAGAACTAAAATTATCCTAGGAAGGTCTAATGATCAGGGACCTAGGAAAATTGACAGAACTTAAATTTATTGTGAAATGAATTAATTAAAATTAATTAAAGAAAATCACTAAACTATTTATTGAGGCCTCGTTATGCGTGCAAATGACATGAAATTTTTATGGAGTGTTGAAAATGGTGTCCTTAAGCTACTGTGAATTTTTGGTGATTTTTGAAGGCACTGATATTTAATTAAAAATCAAAAGGCATCACTGGGCAAAATATGACACAAATGAACCAATTAATTCATTGATAATTCAATTAAGCCAACAAAAATCAGACACGTGTACAAACTGATAGAGGACAAAATTCTCAACAACTTGCAATTTTTAGAATTTCAAAATGATGAAAAATGCATGCTATGGACACGTGCAAACACAAGGGTGTAAATGCAATACTGGAAATTAAAATTTCAACAATTAACTATGCTGACAGGGACTAAAATGCAATTACCGATAATATGCAGGACTTCTATGCAATTTTTCCACGAAGCACGTGCTCCTCACGTGATGTCTGCTTCACAGGGACCTCTTAGCAATTTCTGAAAGCTCCAGGGGCGTTGATGCAAATAACCCAGGTCGCACGTGCTCCTCACGTGGGGCGACCTAGGTTCGGAGGGCGTCTGAGGCTCGGAGTGAGGCTCGGGCCTTCTGGAGGTTCGGCCCAGCCTCGGTGCTGCTTCGGTTCACCCGAGCCTAGGCTTGGACGCCGAGGCTCGGACAAGGCGACGTGGCGGCCTGAAGGCCCTTGGATCAAGATGATCCAAGGGATGTTGATGAAGACGCGTGGCGGCTGGTGAGGCGTCCGATCCGAGGGGTGATCAACGGTCGAGGCTGATGGCGGCGAAGGGACGCGTGGCGAGGCGAGTACCGTTCGATCAGATGATCGAACGGCTGCTGCTCCTTCTTCTCTAACGATCCTCCGCCGCCTGCGGAGGAGAGGGCTGCGCTCCGGTGAAGGCAGCCGAGCTCCGCCTCGGTGGCCAAGCTCCGGTGATGAGCTTCGTCAGCTCCCACCTAGCTCGGAAGAAGCGGAAGAGCACGAGGAGGCCTCCGGTGGTCTCTGGATCCCTGGAGGATGGCTGGAGCTCGGTGTCGATGAAGCTCGAGGAGAGCTCCGGCGAGGCTCCGGTCAATGATGAAAGTAGCACCTGCAAGTGTTAAATAGAGAGCCGGAGCTCGTGCGTGCGTTTGTGGAGACGTGATGCTGGTTGACGAGGCCTAAGGCGACGTGAGGTGGTCAGGCGACGTGGCTCCGGCCAAGGGGCGGAGCTGGGGATCGATGGACGGTGGAGTGGAGCGTCTGAAGGTGCGGAGGGGTCAGCGAGGATGAGAGCTCCGACGCGGAGCTCGGCGGAGTGATTGGAAGGCGCGAGGATGGTCGTGGGTGGCGAATAAAATCGGAGAAGATGAACACGAAAATAAAGGCGAAGATCGGAGGAGATGAAGGAGGTTACCTGGGGATTGGAGCTCTGCTGGGAGTTCCAGGGTCGTCGCTCGAGGGATCGGTAAGGTCCCGAGCTCGTGCAGCTGCTCGGAGGAGTGGCTGCGACACGACGGTGGGCCGAGGATCTCGCCGGAGTTGGATCGCTGTCGTCGCTCGACAAATCAGCCGATTGCTGTCACCAATAGGAAGCTTGGAGCTCGAGGGATCTCTCTGGAGTGGCGGATAGATATGAAGGTCGCTGGTGATGGCGTATTTATAAGGTGGAGTTGATGGGTTAGCTGGTGGATTGGTGAAGTTGGTGGTCGTCGTGGGGCGAATATGGTGGAGGTGGTGGCGATTGAGGGTGCTGGCGAGGGAGAGGGACGAGTGGGGAGCGTCGTGGCGAGGTCAGCGGCCGGAGAAGATGGCTGACGTGTGCCCAGAAAAGGAAAGGGGGCGCCCCTCCCGCAAGGCAAGGAACGTGGGGGAGAGGGGCGCCTGGAGGTAGGAGACGAAGTCTTGGCCGTTGGATCTTGTGATCCAACGGCCCAGATCCAATCACTAGGGAGCGGGCGAGATCAGATCGAGGGGAGGCGATCTGAGGGTCGTGGAGCCACCACGTGGCGTGATGTGAGCGAAGCGTGTGCGAGCGGTGTGGATGAGATTAGGGTTTAGATCGGAGGGTCGGAATGCAAGGTGGAATGAGAGGTTGCGATGGACAGCGGCGTGCGTCATCCAAGGGCGTGGCGTGCGACGCGTGGCGCGCTGAGGGCGAGGCGGGGGCGTGCGGTGTAGATGAAGAGCGGAAGATGATCAATGGCTGTGGATAAGGAGCGGCGTGGGAAGATGGGGGCCGTTGGATCTGAAGCGAGATCCAACGGCGGAGGGCGCGGGCGGATCAGACAAAGGGCAGCGGGCCGCGTGGCGCAATCAAAGGGCGCCACGTGGCCTGCTGTGAATGGCTGGAGGAAGAAATATGTGTAGAGAGAAGAGGAAGCCGAATTTGGAAAAACTCAAAACATGAAAGTTGTAGATCTTGATGAGATCTACAAGTTTCATGTTGACCAAAGACGGAGATAAGGTCACATATGGTACATAAATACAAGGATACATAAATGTACATATGTAGTATACAAAATGACCAAAAACCCAAGTTTCTCATACAAGCTCCAATTGTAATGAAATTAGTCTCATTTTAAAGGTCTTTTAATATGTAGTATTCTAAGAGTGAGTAGACCTAATTAGGGGTTTGTATGAGGGCTTTATGTATGTACAAGGGTTCCCAGGATGTTTGGGCTATTTTACAAGGGTGGCTTTTTGGCATTCTTCCCTCTATTATTAAGGAATATACCCATATATTATAGAGAAGAAGTTATTTGATGAAGGGATATTTTACAGGGGATTTGTGGCTACTTATTTAAATGCAGATGAGCTGTTATAATGCATGAATTATGGATGCATGCATGAGTGTTATTTATGCAAGATAAAAGGAAACATGCCTCTATTTTCTCGGGAACAAGGCTCTATTTTTGACTTTTGATGTGATGAATCACAGATTCATCAACCCCCTATACTTAAACCTTGCTCGTCCCCGAGCAACTAAATGAAATGCAAGAGTGAAATGATTTTGGGTTCCATACCAAGGTCATGAACAAAAGTTGAAAATGGAGCCTGACTCGACCTTTGGATTAATTGTGTGGCGGAACCTTATTTGGACCTGAACTTAAGACCTAACAGACTTCAAGTTCCACAAGTCTTCTATTCAAGACGCCTCAATAGTCAGGTCAGAACAAATCTTCAAACGCAAATTTCTGATGACTATGATTCTTACTTGTACCGTGTAAGTGAGATGTAACTCTCCACATCAGAAATGACTCGGAACCAGCCTCCTTTAACAAGGTAACTCAATAACCTGGTCCAGTGCCTCTTTCCTCGAGGAGCGGGGTATTCCCTTCTAAGTTCAAGTGCGACCAACTCAAGAGGAGGGGGTAGAGAAGAGAATGGATGGTGGCCAGTGTAGCTACCTATCCCGGGATGCCTGACCAGTGTAGCCAAGTCATCCAGCTGCATTTCTTTACTAGTATACAGGCTCCGACAGGTATTTTATTTTTTCTTGAACCTGTCTGAATTTTTTTTGGAGTTCTTGCAAAATATATATATATATATATTTTGTTTTTTTTTTCGAAAGCAGCATGTACATCAGGAGTTTTTCCTCTTGAGCCAGTAGACTATCCCTCTTTTGAAGCATTATTGCAACCCACAGCATCCCGTCCTTAGCCTTCATCACCACTAGACCAAGTTGAGACGCACTTCCTTCACTATAAGAAGAAGAGAGGTTCCGCCTAGAAGTACTACCCTCATATGCTACCCCAAGTCAAAGGAAACTACCTCCTTACCACCTCATCAATGAAGAGCTACGTGCATAGTGTTTGTCCAAGTTAGGTCATTATCTAAAAGAATCCTGCGTATGCACGAGATATTCTACTTAGACTAGTCGAGATGACATGTGAACATAGACTTGCGGACTCAAAGAATTAAGTCTCTTGACCTGAGAAATCTTAACTCCAGTTCCTATAAGGTTCCTCTGAAATTAGGTGGATTAAGGTCAAATCAAGTCCATCCTCAATATCTACTCATAACTTGGTTCAGAACCCACTAGCTTTTCACTTTGCATATGCAGAAATATGCAGATGAGATGAGATGTCATGCTATGAAAATGCAGGACTCTTTTTATTATATATATTTTTTTATGCAGGGATGATATGCAAGAGTAAACAAGAAGCCTTTATTTTTGTTTTATTTTTCTGGTATACAACAATTATTTACAAAAGTATGTTTTACAAGAATTTTACAACTTTTTATACAAGTATTATACATATAGTACATATTATACAAGTATACCAAAATTTTTTTTTTTTCGATTTTTTTTTTTACCCACCCGTAATTATTGCAAAAAATATATACAACAATACGCGAAAGTACGAGCTATGGGTAAAGTATATATGTAATATATACACGCCCCCCTATACTTAGCGTGTGCTATGTCCTCAGAGCACGAAAGCGACTAAAAAGACATAGCTCGGGCTAAGCGTAGGAGAGCTAAAATAACAAAAAGTATAGAAATCGTCCCGCCCCCCTATTCTTAGGTTCTGGTAGCCTAAGTGTAGAAGAAGATCAGAAATGGGGCGGACGAGGAAAAGAGGGGAAATAAATGAATATATACACGGTGGGCATCGGTCCCCCCTATACTTAGGCTCTGGTCAGCCTAAGTATAGGACAGGAGTGAGTAAGAGGACCAATGTGATCTGGAGAATGTACAATGAATCGACTCGGGTGACCCCTTCCCCCTATACTTAGGATCTGGTCATCCTAAGTACAGTCCGAGATAATGATTCGATGATGTGGGGACGGGTTACTAGAATCGTGGAGGTAAGGGTAGGATATACAGGAAGAATGATATATATACAGCTGAGTCGGTCTGAATCTTTTGAAGATGCTGCTGATGGCTGGAGTTCATTGCTGCAAGGTCTCATACGCTGCTTGAGATGTATCTGTTGTATCTGTCTCGCATATGAGTACAATCTCCTCTACATGGACTAACTGTTCATTGGATTCGACGAAGTGCTTCAACAGCTGCCCATTTACTAGGAATGTCGGTGCGTAATCTGCGAGATCTGAGATCTCGACACATCCACTATCATGCACCGTTCGGACAATGAATGGTCCCGTCCACTTAGACTTTAGTTTGCCTTGGAAAGTCTTCAGCCTGGCATTGAACAACCATATTTTCTGTCCAGGAACAAAGGTCTTTCGTCTGATATATCTATCGTGCCAACGCTTTACCTTGTCCTTGTACACCACACTGTTGTCGTATGCTCGGTTTCTGACTTCCACAAGCTCATTTAGATCCATGTCTCTTTGTTTCTGGCCTAGGTGTGTGTTCCAATTGACCTTCTTTATTGCCCATTCTGATTTGTGCACTAACTCTGCGGGCAAATGGCACGGCTTTCCGAATACCATTCGGAATGGGGAGGTGCCTAACGGAGTCTTGTAAGCCGTCCTATATGCCCAGAGGACTTGATCCAAGATCTGAGACCAGTCCTTCCTGTCTGGGCGGACGAGCTTTTGCAATATGGTTTTCACCTCCCTATTCGACACCTCAGCCATACCATTGGTTTGTGGGTGGTAAGGACTAGCGACACGGTATTCGATGTCGTAGTCCTTCAGGAGTTTCTTCACCTCCCGATTCACAAAGTGGCTACCCCCATCTGATATCATCATTTTGGGGATCCCGAACCTAGAGATTATGCGCTCTCTGATAAATTTACAGACAGTCCTGCTGTCTGCGGCTCGGGTCGGGATAGCCTCCACCCATCTGGACAGATAGTCAACCGCAAGAAGGATGTATTCAAACCCGTGGCTGACAGGGAATGGGCCCATGAAATCGATGCCCCAGGCGTCAAAGACATCACAAATGATGACTGGCTGCATTGGCATCTCATCCTTGGAACCAACGGTTCCTCCCATCCTCTGGCAAACTGGGCACGACTTCGCGAAGGCGGTGGCATCGCGAAACAGAGTCGGCCAGTAGAAGCCACATTGAAGCACCTTCCATGCGGTCCTCTTCCCGGAGTGGTGTCCTCCTGCCTCTAAGCTATGGCATAAAGAAAGGACACTCTGGTATTCTTCCTGAGGAATACAACGTCTCCAGACACAATCCGGTCCTTCAAAGAAAAGGATCGGATCCTCCCAATGGTAGTGTCTAGCGTCCGACTTTAGTCGGTCAATTTGGCTCTTGGCCCAATCTTCGGGAACTTTCTTGGAGACAAGATAGTTCACGATATTGGCATACCATGGGAGTGAGTCGATAACAAAAATCGACTCGTCAGGGAAGGAGTCTTGAATCGGGGAAACCTCGAAAGTATTAAGATCTTCGAGACGAGAGAGATGATCGGCTACTACGTTCTTCTTTCCAGGTTTATCACGGATGTCCAAATCAAACTCCTGGAGAAGTAAAATCCAACGAAGAAGACGCGCCTTCGCGTCCTTCTTCTCCATCAAATATCGTAGTGCCGTGTGGTCTGTGAACACAGTTACCTTGGATCCGATTAAATGAGATCTGAATTTGTCCAAGGCAAACACTACCGCAAGCATTTCCTTTTCGGTAACTGTATAGTTACGCTGAGCAGAATCAAGCACTTTGCTTGCGTAGTGAATTGCAAACGGGACGCCACCTCTTCTTTGTCCCAATACAGCCCCAACAGCATAATCTGAGGCGTCCGTCATGATCTCAAAAGGGAGAGACCAATCTGGAGCTTGTAAGATGGGTGCGTCCATGATCATTCCTTGTAACCGCTTAAAGGCCTCAAGACACATGTGATCGACAATAAACTCCGCGTCTTTGCCTAAAAGCTCAGTTAGCGGTCGGGCAATCTTAGAAAAATCCTTTATAAATCTCCGATAAAATCCGACATGCCCGAGGAACGACCGCAACTGCCGTACGTTGGTTGGTGGCTGGAGTCGTCTGATCACGTCCACCTTGGCAGGGTCAACCTCCATTCCTTTCTTGGAGATGACATGCCCCAACACTATGCCCTCCGTCACCATAAAGTGACTTTTCTCCCAGGAGAGCACCAGATTGACCTCACAACATCTTTTGAGGATTCGGTCCAAATTCCTAAGGCAGGAATCAAAAGAGTCGCCGTGGACCGAGAAGTCATCCATGAAGACTTCCAGGAATTCGCCGACCATTTCGGCGAATACAGCAATCATACACCTTTGAAAAGTACCTGGAGCATTGCATAGCCCAAAAGGCATGCGCCTGAAAGCATAGGTACCAAAGGGGCATGTGAACGTGGTCTTTTCCTGGTCCTCTGGAGCTATGGCTACTTGATTGTAGCCCGAGAACCCATCAAGAAAACAAAAGAATTCTTTCCCCGCTAGTCTTTCTAAAATCTGATCAATAAATGGCAGGGGAAATGATCCTTTTTCGTCGCGGCATTCAGGCGTCTGTAATCCACACAGACGCGCCACGACGTGGGTACTCTTGTCACGATCTCCTCTCCGTCCTCATTGGTGGTCGTCTGAATTCCCGACTTTTTCGGGACAACATGGATTGGGGCCACCCACTTAGAATCGGAGATTGGGTAAATGAAACCCGCGTCGCACCATTTTTCTATCTCTTTCTTCACAACCTCTCGTAGATTTGGATTCAACCGACGTTGGAATTCACGAGAGGGTTTGGCTTCGTTCTCCAAGTATATATGGTGCGAACACAGAGCGGGATTTATCCCGTGGAGATCGGAAATGCTCCAGCCTATTGCCTTGCGGTTCTTCTCCAGGATCTCTAGCAAGCGAGACTCCTGCTCCTCGGTCAATTGCGAACTGATAATGACCGGAAATTTTTTGTCCTGGCCCGCAAGGAAGGCATATTTCAGAGTTGTGGGTAAAGGTTTGAGCTCAGGGATGGTATGATCGTCTAAGAAGTCTGGCTCAATCTGATCTGGTTCGGTGTTGGACGTGGCTGGATCCTGTTCTGTAGTGGCTGCCACCAAGCTTGGCTCTGGAGTCGGATCGTCAAAGGTCTCCATGCAATCGGCAAACGCCTCGTCCGACTCGTCTTCCTCATCTTCCGATTGTCCTAAGGATGTAAGGACTGACAGGCCCACTTGGGCCTCTATGTCATCGAAGATGTAGGGCGATGCAGGTTCAGAGCTGTACTCGTTCCTTAGGATCTCGCAGACTGACTCATGCACGGGATCATCTTCAAAGGAGATGGACACATCGGTGCTGGCTGGGTTCTGTCTCCATGGCCCAACTAAGTCTACATGTTCACGGTCTGTTTCGATAGAAGAGTACTCGGTGCTGGATTCGGAGTCTGGTCTCTGCCATCTCGTCTGCTTCATCTCTAGTTCCTCATCTCCGCCTGGAGTTTGGAACTGAATTTTCCCATTCTTATAATCGAATAAGGCCCCTGCTGTTCTGAGGAAGGGCCTACCCAAAATGATCTGGGAATCTCTCCAATTACGAGGGGTTTCCATATCGAGGACAGTGAAGTCCACCATGTATTCTTGCCCCTCGACTTTGATCACAATGTTCCTTAACTCTCCTTGGGACCTCTTAGTGGATTTGTCTGCAAACTGAAGAATAGCTCTAGATTTCCTAAGAGGTCCGAGATTGAGCCGCTCATAGAGGGTTGTGGGCATTAAATTGATCGAGGAACCATTGTCCAGGAGAGTGCGTGCAAACGCGATGTCATCAACATGACTCACTACATAGTGTGCACCCATGTCTCTTCGTTTCCGAGGAAACGAGTTCTTTATTGCACAAGTTGTGGCTACTGATAGGACGTGTTTCTCAACACGGCTTTTGGTTTTCCTGCTAACCCTAGTAGGCGTGCATCTCACCTTAAGGTATTTTTGGAATGCAGGGGTCATTTCCACGAACTTGTCAAAGGGGATTGTGACCTTGATATGTTTGTTGCAAAACTCAGCCATCTCAGGGTCATCTTTTTGGATTTTTTTGTTTTTCTTCTTCCCACCCTTGAGAGCTTGGGGGAAAGGGATTATTAACTCAGGTTCTGGAACTGAAATATCTTCATTAGCTGCTGAAACTGAGTTCTGAACAAGACTCTGACTCGGACTTTTATACAGACTCTGATTCTGACTTTGACGAAAAGGGAAATGCTTGGGCGAAACCGGTGATGCGTCTTCCGCTTCTTCTGGCTGGTCCTCCACAGATGGAGGTGCGGGCTCATCGGTGTCGTCGGACTCTGGATGACTACGGGGCTGGTGCTTCGAGGACACAGATGTCCTCTTCTTCTGCTGGTGGTGGTGGTGCTCCTCCTCTTCCTCCTCCGAATTCTCCTCAGGTCGAATTTCGGAGGTTCCTTCCTGTTGTGCCCGTGCCCGATCAGGTATGGTCACGGTCCTTCCGCTCCTGAGGGACATATGGTTAACATTATCATACGAAAGGATCTCATGTTCAGATAAATAATTATCTGAATAGTATACCTGATCTCGGGGTCGGTTCTGGCCTTGATGTACGCTGTTTGGGTTGGCCTGAACCTGTGCGGGAATTGGAGTCCTTGGCGCCATTTGTTGGTCCTGAGCACGAGAGACCCGATTGATGTCGGTTCTCATGTCCAGGTAGTCGTTCTGCATCTGCTGGACCCTATCAGACAGGGTCTGGATCGCCAAGGTGAGGGACTCCAATTCGGTGGGCTGGGCTGGCTGCTGAGTGGATGCGGTCCTGAACTGGCCCTGCTGGCCGTGCCGATACTGCTGCTGATGGGGCGGTGCTGGCCCCTGCTGATAGGTGCGCTGCTGCGGCTGGTACCCTTGTTCTGGCCTGGACTGATATCGCGGGATTGTGACGGGCCTGGTCTCCTGGTAGACTGGGGTTGGGCGGTGTGACTGGTCCTTCCCCATCTCGATTTGCCGGACTAGTGGGTCGCGGCTATACCAGAGCCCGTTGATCTCGTAAACGGGCGGCAGCTCCTCGTACTCTGTCTCCACTGGTGGGGGTGCATGATGGTTCTGCTGGGTGTAAGTCTGATCCCAGCTGCTCTGAGACCCCGGTGCCTGTTCCTGTACAAGATGGACTCGATGTACAGGTACAGGTGGTGCAGAAGGGGTGGGTAGCTTAATCTTGGCTACCTTTTCAGAGAGTTCCTCCACCTTCTTGGGAAGGCTCGAAAGAGACTCCATCTCCGCGACTCTCTTGTGGATCTGCTCGACCATAGTAAGCTTGTCTGCAATCATCCCCATGCTGGGGATGAGGTCCTCTGTCAGATCTGCAACAGTCCTTCTAGTTGTCTCATTGGATAGAATCGAGGGAGACAACTGATAGGTCCTTGTGGCCTGTGACCTGCCGGTTTCTGCCATCTGCTCTAGGATTTTCCATACGGCGTGCTCGTTCTTGTTCAGATAGCTTCCTCCGCAGGCGGCGCTGACTAACCCCTGCATCTCTGGGGTTAGGCCGCAGAACAAGGTCTGGACTAAGATTGCCTTAGAAATGCCGTGGCATGGGCATTTCTGTACTAAGTCATTGAACCTGTCCCAAGCCTCGTGGAACGGTTCGCAGGGTCCTTGGGCGAAGCTGGCAATCTTCGTTCGCATCTGATTGGTTCTACTGAGTGGGTAGAACTTCTTCAAGAAGAGGTCCTTGAACTGCATCCAGGTAGTACAGACCACCCCTAGGTTTTTCAGCCAATGTGCAGCCTTATCTCCTAAGGCAAACGGGGTGGCTTTCAGTCGGATATAATCTTGGCCAACATTGGGATGGCTCAGATTATTGCAGACTAGTTCGAAGTCACGGAGGAAAGTGTACGGCTCTTCGCTTAGGTTTCCGTTGAACTTCGGCAGCAGGCTAAGGAAGTGGGGCTTCAGCTCGAATGCCTGGTCGGGAACTGCAGGTGCTAGCCAATTCTGGATTTCGTTCTCCGCCGGGTTATAGGTATCGACCATTGGTCGGTCGATCCCTTCAGCTACTATTATCCGCCCCATTCGTGCAGTGAGATCAGCATTTTTCTGTTCAGCTTCAGCAAGGCGTCTTAGAATCTGTCTCATCTGGTCCTCATCAGGCGGCATCTTTGGTGGCATTTCTTCCTCTACTTCTGGGGATTGAAAAATAAGGTCGGTGTTAGAGGTTGAATCAAGGATGGGATTACCGAGGCAATGATCTTCCTTGGTAATCTCAGAGGAGATAGAAGGGTAGGTTTGAGAGTAACCACCCTGAGCAGGAGGGAACCAGGACTCAAGAGGGTCATGAGTCCTGGGTGGTCCAAGGTGCGCTCGGACCGGAAAAGACGAGTTACTTGGGGGACTCATAGAGAGATCAGTGAACGGTGCGTCGAGATCTCCCCAGTCACTCATCTTGGTGAAGCAAGAAGAAGATAGGATTTTACTCCTACCTGAAGCAAGCACAAGATCAATCCAAGACCCTGGATTCACACTCAACACAGTGAAGGACTCAAAGTTGAGTCCAATTTGTCTTGTAGTTTTTAAGTGTGATTTTCAAGCAAATCTAGCAAGGATTACGCGGCCTAGAGGGAAGTCGGCTCAGAGCTGGATGCGTCTTCCCTGTCTATCCTGTCGTCTAAGATACCGCCGCTCCTTCCTTTCTTCGCTCCTATCCCAAGCCGATGGACTCAGTGACCACGCCCCTATCTACCTGCAAGCAGGCGGAGGCTGACAAGGCCGGAACTTCGCCCCGGGGGGTTACTGGCAGCTTGTCGCGAAGTACCGCAATTTCGTCCCTATCTACCTGAGACAGGCGGAGGCTACTTGGTACTAGTCAAAGAATCTGAAAATATTCGGCTCGTGATATTTGCTAGGATCAGTTGGAACGTGATATGGAAGACGGGGATTTGGGCTCTACCTTAGGGTGTTCACACACACTCAGGTACCCTCACTCAGCCTGAAAACAAGGTCGGGGATTAGTCTCCCGCAAACAATTTTTAGCTTTTATTCCCTTTTTATGGTCAATACTGTTAGCAGTCCCGGTTTTAAAGTTAGGTTATTATTGTAATTAATCACCACAAAGCACGCCTATCGTACAGTCCCAATTTCCTTTTTAAGTTAAATGAGAAAATCAGAGGGGAAATCGAGAAAAGCCGATGCAAGTTGAAATCAATGATGCGTATGCTAAGTAAAGAGTACTTACAGTGATCCCTTCGCTTGTTGATGCAGGATGCTATACAGAATTGAAAACTTTATTCTACATGCAAATGCAAGCGATGCAAGCCGCTCCTAGACAGGCAGTTCTATTAGCGTGGAGAACAGTTTATTTTGAACTAAGTCCTGCGGTCTAGGTGCGTCTATTAAGTGTGTTGTGTGGTCCTATTGATTACGAGCACAAACAAGTCCTAAAGTAGCTCGAGGAGCCGCTAGTGCAAGCTAAATTACCAATCACCCACACAGCACACGGGACACGGTTTTCCACTATATTTACACGCGCGAGATCCCAAACGGGAACCGCTGGAAATAATGCAAAGGAGAAAAATAAAATAAAAAGTACAATGCCTCTCTTTCTCTCAGCACACTTTAAATGCTAAGTCCTTGAAGCGTCGCCGACTCCTCGCGGTCCTCGCACAAAAATGAAATAGAGGTCAGAGAGTGACACAAAAATAGAGCAAAAATAAAACAAATAAGAGAAATAATTACAAGAAAAACCGGGGGTCAGACTACCCGGGGATTAGAAATCAAACACTTCAAAAATATGCTACAAATTAACCTAAGCCGTGCCTCCCCGGCAACGGCGCCATTTTGATAAGCCTCCCGCACCCTTAGTTAATTCGGTCAAATCAATGGTCCAAATTAATTTTAAGTGTTCGTTGCAGTCGGATACGAGAGGTTGATCAAAAACCACTTAACTCAGATTTTGGTCAATTTTAAGCGGTGATATTTTTTACTTGGTGGAGTCCAAGGTCGATCTCAGGGAGGCAACTGTCTCCTTAGGTGGATTACAGCAATTTTCAAGTGTTGATGTTCGAGGGTCAATTTTTTTTTTGGTCTTTTTATTTCTTATGCAGACATATGCAGACAAATCTCAGCCAATTTAACTTTAAATTTAATTGATGTATCAAACGAAGTCCAAAAATAATGAAAATTGGCCAGATGGTTATTTATGATGAAAATGACCTACACTAATTTTTTTGGAATTTTTCGACTCAAAATAAATTTTCTGTGAATTAAACAAACAGACAGAGTGATTTTCAGTGTTTAATTTTTAATAAATATCAAACCACAATTTCTCCAAGAACTAAAATTATCCTAGGAAGGTCTAATGATCAGGGACCTAGGAAAATTGACAGAACTTAAATTTATTGTGAAATGAATTAATTAAAATTAATTAAAGAAAATCACTAAACTATTTATTGAGGCCTCGTTATGCGTGCAAATGACATGAAATTTTTATGGAGTGTTGAAAATGGTGTCCTTAAGCTACTGTGAATTTTTGGTGATTTTTGAAGGCACTGATATTTAATTAAAAATCAAAAGGCATCACTGGGCAAAATATGACACAAATGAACCAATTAATTCATTGATAATTCAATTAAGCCAACAAAAATCAGACACGTGTACAAACTGATAGAGGACAAAATTCTCAACAACTTGCAATTTTTAGAATTTCAAAATGATGAAAAATGCATGCTATGGACACGTGCAAACACAAGGGTGTAAATGCAATACTGGAAATTAAAATTTCAACAATTAACTATGCTGACAGGGACTAAAATGCAATTACCGATAATATGCAGGACTTCTATGCAATTTTTCCACGAAGCACGTGCTCCTCACGTGATGTCTGCTTCACAGGGACCTCTTAGCAATTTCTGAAAGCTCCAAGGGCGTTGATGCAAATAACCCAGGTCGCACGTGCTCCTCACGTGGGGCGACCTAGGTTCGGAGGGCGTCTGAGGCTCGGAGTGAGGCTCGGGCCTTCTGGAGGTTCGGCCCAGCCTCGGTGCTGCTTCGGTTCACCCGAGCCTAGGCTTGGACGCCGAGGCTCGGACAAGGCGACGTGGCGGCCTGAAGGCCCTTGGATCAAGATGATCCAAGGGATGTTGATGAAGACGCGTGGCGGCTGGTGAGGCGTCCGATCCGAGGGGTGATCAACGGTCGAGGCTGATGGCGGCGAAGGGACGCGTGGCGAGGCGAGTACCGTTCGATCAGATGATCGAACGGCTGCTGCTCCTTCTTCTCTAACGATCCTCCGCCGCCTGCGGAGGAGAGGGCTGCGCTCCGGTGAAGGCAGCCGAGCTCCGCCTCGGTGGCCAAGCTCCGGTGATGAGCTTCGTCAGCTCCCACCTAGCTCGGAAGAAGCGGAAGAGCACGAGGAGGCCTCCGGTGGTCTCTGGATCCCTGGAGGATGGCTGGAGCTCGGTGTCGATGAAGCTCGAGGAGAGCTCCGGCGAGGCTCCGGTCAATGATGAAAGTAGCACCTGCAAGTGTTAAATAGAGAGCCGGAGCTCGTGCGTGCGTTTGTGGAGACGTGATGCTGGTTGACGAGGCCTAAGGCGACGTGAGGTGGTCAGGCGACGTGGCTCCGGCCAAGGGGCGGAGCTGGGGATCGATGGACGGTGGAGTGGAGCGTCTGAAGGTGCGGAGGGGTCAGCGAGGATGAGAGCTCCGACGCGGAGCTCGGCGGAGTGATTGGAAGGCGCGAGGATGGTCGTGGGTGGCGAATAAAATCGGAGAAGATGAACACGAAAATAAAGGCGAAGATCGGAGGAGATGAAGGAGGTTACCTGGGGATTGGAGCTCTGCTGGGAGTTCCAGGGTCGTCGCTCGAGGGATCGGTAAGGTCCCGAGCTCGTGCAGCTGCTCGGAGGAGTGGCTGCGACACGGCGGTGGGCCGAGGATCTCGCCGGAGTTGGATCGCTGTCGTCGCTCGACAAATCAGCCGATTGCTGTCACCAATAGGAAGCTTGGAGCTCGAGGGATCTCTCTGGAGTGGCGGATAGATATGAAGGTCGCTGGTGATGGCGTATTTATAAGGTGGAGTTGATGGGTTAGCTGGTGGATTGGTGAAGTTGGTGGTCGTCGTGGGGCGAATATGGTGGAGGTGGTGGCGATTGAGGGTGCTGGCGAGGGAGAGGGACGAGTGGGGAGCGTCGTGGCGAGGTCAGCGGCCGGAGAAGATGGCTGACGTGTGCCCAGAAAAGGAAAGGGGGCGCCCCTCCCGCAAGGCAAGGAACGTGGGGGAGAGGGGCGCCTGGAGGTAGGAGACGAAGTCTTGGCCGTTGGATCTTGTGATCCAACGGCCCAGATCCAATCACTAGGGAGCGGGCGAGATCAGATCGAGGGGAGGCGATCTGAGGGTCGTGGAGCCACCACGTGGCGTGATGTGAGCGAAGCGTGTGCGAGCGGTGTGGATGAGATTAGGGTTTAGATCGGAGGGTCGGAATGCAAGGTGGAATGAGAGGTTGCGATGGACAGCGGCGTGCGTCATCCAAGGGCGTGGCGTGCGACGCGTGGCGCGCTGAGGGCGAGGCGGGGGCGTGCGGTGTAGATGAAGAGCGGAAGATGATCAATGGCTGTGGATAAGGAGCGGCGTGGGAAGATGGGGGTCGTTGGATCTGAAGCGAGATCCAACGGCGGAGGGCGCGGGCGGATCAGACAAAGGGCAGCGGGCCGCGTGGCGCAATCAAAGGGCGCCACGTGGCCTGCTGTGAATGGCTGGAGGAAGAAATATGTGTAGAGAGAAGAGGAAGCCGAATTTGGAAAAACTCAAAACATGAAAGTTGTAGATCTTGATGAGATCTACAAGTTTCATGTTGACCAAAGACGGAGATAAGGTCACATATGGTACATAAATACAAGGATACATAAATGTACATATGTAGTATACAAAATGACCAAAAACCCAAGTTTCTCATACAAGCTCCAATTGTAATGAAATTAGTCTCATTTTAAAGGTCTTTTAATATGTAGTATTCTAAGAGTGAGTAGACCTAATTAGGGGTTTGTATGAGGGCTTTATGTATGTACAAGGGTTCCCAGGATGTTTGGGCTATTTTACAAGGGTGGCTTTTTGGCATTCTTCCCTCTATTATTAAGGAATATACCCATATATTATAGAGAAGAAGTTATTTGATGAAGGGATATTTTACAGGGGATTTGTGGGTACTTATTTAAATGCAGATGAGCTATTATAATGCATGAATTATGGATGCATGCATGAGTGTTATTTATGCAAGATAAAAGGAAACATGCCTCTATTTTCTCGGGAACAAGGCTCTATTTTTGACTTTTGATGTGATGAATCACAGATTCATCAAGGGTGTTCCACCAAGTTGCAAGGAATATATGACTTCATCTGAATCAAAACAATGGAAGGAAGCCATCAATTCTGAGATGGACTCCATTATGGCTAATGGAACTTGGAAGTTGGTTGATTTACCTAAATGGTGCTCTATGGGTGCAAGTGGTGTTTAAGAGAAAGCTTAGGCCTGATGGATCAATTGAAAAGTATAAAGTCAGATTAGTTGCCAAGGACTTTAGGCAAAAGGAAGGTATTGATTATTTTGATACTTATTCCCCTGTGACTAGGATGACAACAATCTGGATACTCATAGCATTGGCATCTGTATATGATCTCTGTATCCACCAGAAGGATGTGAAGACCGCCTTCTTGCGTGGCGATATTGAGGAGGAGATATATATGGATCAACCAGATAGACTTGTGACTCTTGAGAATGACGGAAAGGTTTGCAAACTTGTTTAATCCCTATACGGATTGAAACAAACACCAAAGCAATGACACAAAAAATTTGACAAAACCATTTTGTCATGTGGCTTTAAGGTTCATGAATCCGATAAATGTGTCTATTTTAAGGTAAAAGGTGGTAAGTGTATTGTCATGTGCCTGTATGTTAATGACAAACTTTTATTTGGATCACATGTAAGGATTATTAATGAGATTAAGGCATTATTGAGCAGCAAGTTTGAGATGAATGACATGGGTGTTGCTGATATAATCTTGGATCTCAAACTGACAAGTTCAGTTGATGTGATCATAGTTTCTCAATCTCACTATATTGAGAAGGTACTTGAGAAATTTAGATATCAAGAATGCAAAGTTGTAAGCACTCTTTTGATTCATCCAAAATATTGTTTAAATTTAAAAGTTGAGTACATGTAGCCCAGCTAAGGTATTCACAAGTGATTGGAAGTTTAATGTATCTTGTGAATTGCACGAGACGTGACATTTCATTCTCGGTTGCGAAGCTGAGTAGATACACTAGCTGTCCTAACCGTACTCACTGGAAGACTCTAGATCGAGTACTGAAGTACTTGAAGGGAACTATTTCCCTTAGCTTGCATTATGGTAGACATCCATGTGTACTAGAAATATATAGTAATGCAAGCTGGATTGGGAAAATAGAGGAGTCTGGGAGTAAAGGTGTTACTGGGTATGTCTTTACCCTTGGAGATGGTGCAGACTCCTAGAGGTCTGCGAAGCAGACCATTCTAGCTCGGTCTACCTTTGAGGTCGAGCTGTGTGCTTTGGATACCATTAGAATTGAGGTTGAATGGTTAAGGGGATTTCTTTCTGAAATTCCCATGGTGGGTCAGTCAGTTCCTACGATCTCGATGCATTGTGACAACATGACCACAATTGGCAACATCAAGAGTTCAAAGTTTAATCAGAAAATAAGGAGACACATACAAATCAGACTTAAGACATTAAGGGATTTGGTGTCTCGAGGAGTGTTGGTTGTGGATTTTGTTGGATCCAAAGACAACATGACAGTTCCATTGACTAAGGAACTTGATAGATCTTTAGTCCTAAAGTCTAGGATTAGGATAAGACTGAGACTCATTGGGAGTTCTTCTACATTAGCAACCCAACATATATGAGTGGGGATCCAACAAAATAGGTTAAATGTGGTAATAACAAGTTATCTAGAGAACTGGTTGGCACTCTTAGTTTAATGCTGATGCTTGAGTGTCTTATCCCTAAAAGCCGAAGTGTCATTTAAGCTGCTAGATTAGGAAGAATGTTGGCTCTGAATGGGTTAAACAATGAGGGCAGGATGTTAGCAGTGCATCCTTGGAGAATGCCACCTACGTGAGTGTTACTGTGGGCCACAGTTAAAGGAAGAGAGCCTTTCCTGAACACACTCATGAAACAGGATAGGGGTGCATCGCTTTTAAGAGCACAAAATCTGAAGATTGTACCAAGAACAATACTTTGTTGTTTCTACTGCACACTTTAACACCAAGGTCTGAAGTTCAAGACGTAGTTCACTTCGTTCCTTTAAAGTGAAAGTAATAAATTCTAGTAGAGGTTCAAACTGAAAGTTACCTTTACTGAAAGCATGGTAGCCGAAAGATGTTTTTTAACTCTCTTTGAATCTCTTTTTCAAATTGTTGAATTCATAGGGGATTGTTGTATTTAAAATATATAATTATATTTTAATTAGAAAACTTATGTAATTACAATAAGAGTTAATTTGGTTTCAATTGGGAAATCAAATGGCTTAGAGAGAAAGCGAGAATTCCCAAATTTGTAACATAGAAAGCTTGAGTGGAAGTTTAGTACCATACCTAGTATTTGTAAACTTTTGGTGGGTTTATATATTAGTTCACATCCTAAGCTCTTCTAGCAATAGTAGAGAGGAGGAAGGGAGGATCACACACGTGTGCGCCCGCTCTCCGCTCCGCTCCGGCTCCGGTTCGGGAGAGTCAATACATATCTCAATACTTTTGTTGCGAATTTTATTTGGTAGATTGATTAAATTAATCACACAGATTAATTTGGAATTCAAAAAGATTGCTCGTTGTAGTCGCGATTTTGGAATGTGGTTTGTGGCCACAGAATTGGGCTTTGGCCACAATTCGTCATGGCTAGTAGCCCTAGCTACAAGTCTCATCGCGAGAGTTCTTTAACCATAAACATGTCGTGGCCACTACAAGTTACCACAGAATTTGTCGTGGCCACAACTCTTATATGAAGACTTTGACCACGTATTGTAGATACGAGAAACTAGTGGCCATAGAATTATCGTGGTCAGAAGTTTCCGTAGCTACATTCCGTGACCACAAATCATTTTTCTTGTAGTGGCATGCGCGCGCATGTGAGGATGGGCGTTTGCATGGATACGAGCACGTGCACACGTATGGGTGGGTGGATGCGCGCGCATATGTGTGTGCGATGCAATTCATATTCAATTGTATTCATTATTATCATGTTTGGATGTCAGGATGTATGTATATCGATTTGGATTATATCCAATTCGTTATCATATATGTTAATTCAAATTTTGACATCCATACATATTTCGATTTCAAAATGGATACGTATATGAGCACTCCCGTACATATAAACTTACTTATATCTATACAATTTGATTCTATTATTTTTCCTATGTAATTTGCATCCATTTCATACCGGTATTCATTTTTAATGATTTGACAATATGTTTTCCATATTCATCAATATTTGTATCCACATCCATTTCTATATTTTTAAATTAGATAAGAATAATGTAATATATATATTGGTATTTGTATCTAACCATATGCATTTTGGTGAATCAATTGATAGTGAAAGCTTCCAACTGGGTACCCACAGGTACCCATTGGGTTTTTTAGATGGGGCACGGATCATGACATTACGGGTACCCGACCAATAATTTTCAAACGGATACCCGAGAGTTTAGGGTCAAAATGAACATATCACGTCGGGTACCCATTGACCCGAATATTTTTGAACACTCCTAATACTCCCTTCAGCATTGCGCACTGCAGGAAACACACTCTCCCGTTAAGAGTTCAACTAAGATAACTCCATCAGCATTCTCGAGATTGCTGAAGTTCTGGACCTCGATTCCATTAGTTGTGTAGTTGGGATCTTCTCCATACGAACTTTAGCGTCTTCCAGCGCTTCATTACATGCCTCCTCAATCACATGTTGCCTACCGAAGAAAACAAAAGTGCCAACTTCGACTGTAGAAATACTATATATTATGTCAAGATTTTGAACCTCAAAGTGTCTGTGTCATAGCATATTGAGAAGTTGTGTTCGACTTGTACCAAATTTTGAATCATATTATCCAAGTACCTATACGTTTTATATGCAAGGAGTCAAGGACACATTGTGTATAACATAGTTGAGGCTGGTGTCCAGGATGCCTACATTTGCTATATATACATTCTACGTATAGGAAATCCCAGCATGGAAAAAACTCTTACCTAAAAGATTGTTCTTTTGTATGTATCTTCTTTAAGTTATTAGGTTTAAGCTGGATTTTCATACATCTTAAGCGGCGGTGGTTGTTGCCATGGAAGTGCATCTGTCTTATCAAAATTTACTTGCTCATGCACCCCTATCTTCGCAGCGCGGCATCCCTCACTTTGCAGCACAATTGCTCCCATTTTCTAGCTAAATACCGAATGTATACGTGCAATACACACTCTTCTTTATTTATTGATGAGGATCATTATATTGTTGGGCAAAGATGTATGTGTATGTACAGTATTGTTCTTTGAGTTGCCATGAGTGAAGGAGGGGAAGGGAGGAATAAAATCTTACCGAAGGTGTAGATGAAGGAGAGAGGTGAGGTGACCATTGCCATGAGCATGCAAGATCGCCATAACTAAGCTACGACTTGGTGGGAGATACTGTTGGAGGAAAGTTGTGCTCTTTGTCGAAGGGAAGGTCTGTAGCTATGTCGACATACATAGTGCAAAGATTGTTTACAATAAGGATCTCACGGCTTTGGTAATGACATTTTGCTTTCATCTTGATAAAGTTTCGCAACTTTTTTTTCCAACTCCTGGGGACACAATGTCTGCCATAGATATATTTTTACGAACGGACTTAAAGGGTCAGGTGCAGATGTGCTGCCGCAATGCATGGGACCACCGTCAGGAAAAGCATGACGGTGCACCGAGCCATTCTGAGATGAGTTGAGAGTTCGCCGGAGGACGGAGGTCGAGATCGGTAGGGGAAAAAGTTTGGGTGCTCACTGCTCAGGAATGGTAATTGTGGGGAAGGGAAGGTGTGGAATGACGGATTCCCAGATCTTGTTTATTCCATTAATCTAAACCGTTAATATACTTTACCATCTAATGGTCCATATCTGCATTTCTCATCCTCGCGAAGTATGCTCCTCTCTTCTAATAGCGTTGGTACTTATAATCTAACGGAAGGCGGTCACTCTTTCTAAAGGAGGAAAGTTGATTCTTCTAAAGCATGTGTTGTCAGCAATTCCTATTTTCTTCTTTTCTACCCGTTTGATGCCAGCTGGTATAAGGAGAAAGTTAGAGGTAATGATGAGAAGATTCTTCTGGTCGGATGGAAGACAGCAGAGAACAGGCATTCATCTGGTAGGGTGGGAGGAAATCACAAGACAAACGAGCGAAGGAGGCCTTGGAATACGTGATATTTCTAGTATGAACAAAGCACTTTTGGCTAAATGGTTGGTGCAGATTTGGGGAGATACAGATAGATTGGTTCTCCATCTTGTACGAAAGATCTATGGGGTTAACGGATCGCTTGAAGCTGGTAGAGTGAGATTCGAGTCTTCCCTTTGGAATGGGATCCGTGACATTTTACCACAGCTAAGGTCGAGATTGGTGCCAAGAATGGGGTCCGGGGAGGTCTTTCGTTTTTGGCTGGATGACTGGACAGGAGAGGGTGCTTTAAGCAGCAGATTCCCAAGACTCTTTGCTTGGGCAGAAAGCAGAGATTGTTCGGTGGCTCAGGTCAGAATCTCTGGTTCGTGGGTTCCTCGCTTCCTGCACGATATTTCTGGACGTAGAAGGGAGGAGTTGGACAGAATGCTATCTGAGTTGCCCTCTCCTGATTGCATCTCGCAGGGAAAGGATTATTTTGCTTGGGAGGGAGAGAGATTCTCGGTGAAAAAGGCATACAATATGTTTAGAGGGAGAGGTGATGGTTTGGAAGCTGAACTGAAGCAGGATATGAAGATTATATGGGCAAGCAGGATCCCTTGCAGAGTCAAAGTTTTTCTGTGGTGCTTGAGAAGAGGAAGGATTTGGGATAAAGCACGAAGAGGAAGATTGTTTGGTGTTCCAGATACGCAGTGTGATAGATGCGGTGCACAAACGGAGGATGCAGGGCATTTGTTCTTTACATGTCCTGCATCGGATCATGTTTGGAAGGAGATAGGCGCGACATGGCTACTGCATGGTGGCATGACTGAGTTCTGGAGATCTATTAGGTCGGTGGGGATGAACTCCACCGATGACGTTTCTTTGCCATTTGCAGCACTTTGGGCCATATGGGGAGGGAGAAATGATTTGATTTTTAAGAATCAAAGGTTTTATTCCGAAAATGTAATCGCCTCTTGTATCTCTCTTCATCGTTTCTGGTCTGCAAGGTAATGTATATCTTTATATTTTTATAAATTAAAGGTTTGGCGGTGAATCCCAACTCGGGAGTTCACCCTTTTTCCTCTAAAAAAAACGGAGTGTTACTTTTGTCAAGAGAAGTTTGTGAGGGCAAATTTGTATATTTGCTATTTTTAAACTCCCAGGTGTTTTAGTGTAAAACTATCTCTGAATATTATCTTGAAGAAGTACACGAAAGCATACGAACGAGTCGAGGTAACGACCGCGTTACCTCGTTGACCTCCCCATTTTCTCGTTAGGAACTCTTTTCTCCCGCCAGCAGCAGAGGCACCGAGCATCGTCGGACGGAGGAGGTGCCAAATGGAAGCAGAGGTGGAGTCGTTCTCGGACGCGTTGCGCGTAGAGGGAGCGGGTCTGAAGCTCGCCGTGGACAATCGCATACCCCTCAAGGACTACTACGATCTCGCCACTGATCTCCTTCGTAAGGTGACCTACACTATGCTTTAGCCTTCCATCATCCGAGTTCGAGGGTTAAGGCTGTTTGGTGGTGGTCGCCGAAGCTCGAACAACGTCCGCTTTTTTCATATCGGTTCCCATTTTTGTTGGGTCTGAAAGCTGATTGTAAACTGCTTCATTTACAAGGATTTGGTCAACCGTTGATTTCTTAAACGATTGGTTGTTTGTACCGAACCAAGTTAGGTCTTCTCTCATGTTGTTGTTTATAACACCCCAACCCCCAAACATAATTTCATCTAGGAAATTCATGAAGTGTATGTGTATGTTATAAGTGGTGGAGATTATTGCATACCAACTTGGACTTAAGCATTTAAGATGATTGTCCACAGATCAAATCAAACATGTATCCAATCGGTCGTTTGGATCAGTTTTCTCCATTAACAGACCGGTGACCTAAGCCGACGTTGTAGACGCCATTGTTGGGAAAAGCTTCGTATGGCAATTAATAGATAGTTAATTGGTAATATGCTTGACCTTGTAGACGAAGTCGATGAGTTTGAGGCTTCGATAACGATGGAAATCTAAGAGCACGGTTCTACCCACTTTTCCCCACACCTAATACAAAGACAATATTATATCCCTGGTAAACTCACGATGGCTTGAGAAAAAATGCAGTGGAGATGAAAAATGAACTATAATTACTAGCTATTGCAGTTAATGTTCAAAAAAATGCAGTGGAGATGAAAAAGGAATTATAATTACTACTTATCTCAGTTAGTGTTCAAACTGAGCTAAAAACAGTTTTTCTTGATTCGCCCCTGTCAAACCTCTTTTAGCTCGCACAAACTTGGTACTCTTTATTCTTTTGCTTTGCAAAACTCATGTTATATATCTTTTACAAAATATGACATGCTAATTTGTGTACAACTATAGGCCGGCCATCATCGCAAGGATAAGACAGTGATTGAATTGCATGTTATGCTTCTAAGGTTTTCAAGGTAAATATTGTGCTGTAATTTCACGGTGGAAAGCTTGATCAATCATCTTTTCTTGTAAACTTGCTTGAAGGATTGACCCTCTTTCGCTTCTTTTACAGTTTGGTGCTTGAGACCATACCTCATCATCGAGATTACATGTCAAAGCATCTAAAACAAAGAAAAAATTTGACAAAGGTAAATCCTATCGGTCTTCTTATTACCATATATAATGATGAAACTGTAATTTCACTCATGCTATGATCTATATTTATGTTCCATTATTCTAGAAAGCCAATAGCGCCAAGGAGGAGCTGGAGTGTTTGGAACTAGACATTGACTGTCACGTAGACAAGCTAAGTGCAGGAGTGTCACCTATATATAGAGAAATAGAAGATATACTTTCACCCATAGCTGCTAACAATCATCCTTTGTTCAAGCAAGCACAAACCAAAACGGATGAGAAAAAGGTAGCAAATCCATGTTCTGAACTTTTGAATGTTTTGTTTCTGATAACTAAAACTTGGATCACATTTTCCCCTAAAAACATTTGTTCTTTTTGTTTGGCTATCATATCAAATGTAATATCTAGTTGTGTACAGTTATCAATTGTGTCTTGCTGACAGCTAACTGCCTCGAGCACTTGCTTGGGGAAGCTGGAAGATGGGCTTCACGAAGCAATACCTAATGGCTGCAAAATGGACAGGCAATTGTAGAAACTCTAAGTATATTATTGCTATTACTAGATAAAAGTTGTTTTTCCAACACTAATTTAGTCTAGAACAATTTAAACAGAAGTCCCTGAATGATTGATTGCTTACTAGTAGGTTGGGACTTTTGACCTGATATTGTTGTTATACTTCACAAAATAGCAATGCGCTTCTAGAATTTCACACTGAACCCAATGTAATCAATCTTCTTTTTTTGTGGAAAATGATAAATCTTCTTGGTTTTCCATTAAAGATGTCAAAGCTTTTGTTGTAGATCATCCATTCCAAATATTTAAATATCCCCACATTGCCATTTCTTGGATTCTTCTTTCATTCCAATCATAGGTTCCTCATCCGAGAGCTCAACAAGTAACTTAAATCGAGTATTTCAGCTTGTAAGCCACTCATTCAGCCGCAAGGGAGCTCGTCAAGTGATTAACCATGATATAGACCTCGAGCATGTCTTTGATTGTTCTGAGAAGTATTTAATTAATAGAGAAGACTTCTTAATTGGATTTTTTCCAAAGAGAACCTCTAGGATAAAAAATGACTTAAATTCAAACCACCAATTTAATCAAGTCATACGCCATCGACCTAGCACAGTTTAATAACCGATCATATAATCACCTTTCTGAAAGAAATTTGTTAGTAGAATGATGAAAAAAACATAATGCGATGCATGAAATTTAAATCTCTCGATATATGGCATATTGACATGCTTTATAGGCACCAGGGGAAGTAGGACCTAGCTTCATATCAAGCTTAATCTCATTAATCTTGGCCCTAAGGCTTCCATGTTGCCTCTTAGTGCTTGAACATTGTATACTTGTGATATTTTCTTCCAATTGCAATTTGTAGTTGACTTTTAAAGTGTTATAAAATATGAAGCGGAAGCAAAAACATGGAATAAAGATAAACATCAAAGAACAACGGGATTTTAACGTGGAACCCTACTCCGTGAGGAGCGGGATGAAACCACAAGAGAAGCCCTCAAAAGGGTATGCTATGCATTGCTTTTTCTCAATGAGTACAGGAGGTCTGGGGCTCCTTATATAGCCTTCCCAGAACCTCCAAGTCCCACCAATGGGCGGTATGGGACTAAACATAGGATGGGGTAAATGGATCTTCTCCAGGATCCACTTACCCTGCTACAACTCAATAGGTGCACTACCAAATACTCCAACACTCCCCCTCAAGCTGGAGCATGCAATGCTCAGCTTGGACAAACAAACATAAAGAAACTCAACTCGTGCTACAGGACACTACGGACAATATCAACCCAACGCGCACATGCTGCAGTCGAGGACGTTGCTTCTCATGCCGTGCAGGTGAGGAGGACGAACGGGCTGGAATGTGATTCCACTGAAGACTCGGAATCTGACCATCGAGTCTGAAACTGCACCTGAAGTCTCCTCGTCGGAGAACTGGGTCTCTCCCATCTGGCTCAGAGAATGGTGCACTGCTCTGGTGTACCTATGATACCACATGAAAACCCTTGCCAACATGGCATAGGGAGTGGTCCTCTACTCTGGAGTCCTTATGGCTCACATGAAAACTCTGGCCGACAAACCAAGAATAATAATGGGGACCTCTGACAATGATCAACATATGTTCATCTGAAAATGACCGCACACTCATGCATGTCTGAAACTGGAGACTCGGAAACAATGATCGTCGAGTCTGAAACCGAACTGTAGAGTCTGATCAATTGGCTGGTCTGGAGACTGGTATCTGAATCTGGATCTGCAATACAAGACCTGTGACTCTACATGTATACTCCCCCTTTCTCCCATACTTGTCGGAAAACATGGATGTTGATCAAGTTGGGAGAAGACAACAATGATGGGGACAAAAACAAATACTTAGCCAATCACAACTTTGTCGGCTTTTCAAAACTTTCATCATTTTTTTATTCATTTTTTTATAAGTCGTTTGACATTTTTTTTACGGCTTTGCAATTTTTTTGAGCTTGCGCACGGCTTTTTCAATTTGTACGCACCTTTTTTTTCTTTTTTTTATAAAAAATCTCTCGGCTCACGATGAGCCATAACAAAATAACCCCCATTTTTTTAATCATCGGCCTCACATGGGCTGAAGCTTTTCTCTCCCCCCTCCTTTTTGTTTTTTTTAAATTTCAGCCCACTTGGGCCAAATACAGAAAAAAATAACATTTTTTATAAATAACGAAGAGGCTCACTAGGGTTCCCAATCGTGGAACCCATCTTCTCTGATGTCGCCGCCGAAGACCAAAGGGGGAGAGAGAGACCGCCTGCGCGCGCTGTTTGTTGCCTGGAAAGCCCTCCGGAATTTGCTGCTCTGGTTGGAGGCGAGGTAGCCCTCGCGCGTCGTGTGTCAACGAGTCTGGGAGGAGGAGCAGCACCGCCTTGAGCTCCTGCGCCGTCAAGGGGAAAGGGAGAGGCTCCGCCTCGCCTGAGATGAAGCGCGTAGTTGTGCCTCTGGAAGGGCGATATCATCGCTGGAGGCCGAAATGAGAGGGGCAGCGCGATGGAACCAGGGATGCGCGTGGGGAGAGAATCGCCTGGAGGTAGACCAGCTTCTCCGCCTTGAAAGGACGGTGCTCGTTGCCGCTTTGGGCGAGGTCTATGGCCTCGAATGGAGTCGTCGCCGCCTTTGCAAGCATCGCCTGGGCGCGATGGCACCGCCAGCCATGGAGGTGCACGCGCGGGGAGAACTGGCTGGGCCTCGCCATATCGGATGGGTTCGCGCGCAGATGAGGCTTTGCGCAGGGGATACCGCCAGGAGAAGATCTCCGCCAAGCGGCTTCTTCTTTTCTTTTGCACGCCTGGGGGGGACTGGAGATGTTGCCAGAGCTGGAGATGAACCAGACGACTGGAAATGTTGCCAGAGATGCGGACTTGGAGGCTGATGGCCTCCAAAGGAGGCCTGCTTGAGAAGGAACACGCAGCCACGAAGATGATTACAACAGAAATTAGGGTTTCAAGAAGAAAACCCTAGAACGTAAATCTCCGAAGAATAAATCTCCAAGAACAGCATAATATGATTCTTCTTCATAAACCGAATCTCGGATATATTAAGAACATAAAACCGCGAGAATCGAACCCGCTCTGATACCATGTTATAAAATATGAAGCGGAAGCAAAAACATGGAATAAAGATAAACATCAAAGAACAACGGGATTTTAACGTGGAACCCTACTCCGTGAGGAGCGGGATGAAACCACGGGAGAAGCCCTCAAAAGGGTATGCTATGCATTGCTTTTTCTCAATGAGTACAGGAGGTCTGGGGCTCCTTATATAGCCTTCCCAGAGCCTCCAAGTCCCACCATTGGGCGGTATGGGACTAAACATAGGATGGGGTAAATGGATCTTCTCCAGGATCCATTTACCCTGCTACAACTCAATAGGTGCACTACCAGATACTCCAACATAAAGGTGGGGCTTCCTATAAGAAAAAAATTTGCATAAAGATTTCATGGTTTTTTTGAGCGGCAAAAAGTGTGTGCACCAGAATGATGCCCACATACCCTATATTAACAAAACATTGTCAAACAAGGTGATATGAACCAAGCCTCTAAAAGAGCCTTGGATGAGGCCCTACCTATTATTATTACACAGAAGAAATCAATTATATAAACTAATACAATTAGATAAGCTCTTAGTATATTCAATGAAAAATGAAAGAACAACAATTTCTTATAGAAAAATATGTAAATAAAACACCTTACGTGTACCCGTGTAACAATTTCCGTTCTATGGTTTGCATATATATAAATTTTTTTATAATGCAAAATCAAAAACATATTTTCTTGTTTTCTTTATCTTTAAAAAAAGATGAATTAATTATAATGAATTCAAAATAAAAAATTATTTATTTTTTACACAAAATCTCTAGTGCTGAAAATAATTCCATCAAACACCAAGCAAAGAGCCCGATGCAAAGATTAAGGCTTGAGCTAGTCGCGATATGACCTGAACTTAGCCACATCCAGATTTACCCAAAAGTTTTCCATAGTAGAAATGTCCAATCAAGCAGTCAAAGCCTCCTATTATACCTCCTTGGTTTGATAAAAAAAAGAAAAGAAAAGATGCACAACATCTTCAGGGTCTCCCTCACAAAAAGGACTAACAATATTTGAATTTTATGTAGAACGTCACTCTGAGACCAACCCTTCTTAGAAAGGCATACGAACACTTTCACCTTTGTTAGAGTAACATTATTTTGTAGTGTTTATTTGTCCTCTTTATGTAAATTACCCATAGAGCTTTTCTCCTATATAAGAGAGCTCTAGGGTTAATGGTAAGGCATCCTATTCATTCCTTCCAACATGGTATCAGAGCGACGGTCTTAGGCCGGAGTTTTGAAACCTAACCCTAACCCTACCCCACCCGCCGCCCGTTCTCTCTTCTTCTCTCTTGATCGACGCCGCCTCCTACGCCGCCGCACGCGCGGCTGGCCGCTGCTCGCGCATCGTTCCTGTACGTGCGGCGCTCATCGTGAAGGAGGGAGCCCCATCGCCTGGAGGGAGACCCATCGCCCCATCGCCAGGAGGGAGCCCCATCGCCAGGAGGGAGCCCCATCGCCAGGAGGGAGCCCCATCGCCTGGAGGGAGCCCCATCGTCAGGAGGGAGCCCCATCGCTCATCGTGAAGCTCGCCACCTTGGTCTATCGCCAGGAGTGCATCGTTCCTGTGCTTGGGTTATCGCCTGGCGCTATCGCCTGGCGCTATCGCCTGTAAGGCTCGTCTGGCGATATCGCCTGTAGGGCAAAAGTCTTCAGCATCTCCTGGCCTGTAGCGCCCATCGTCCCTTCTATGCCCTGTTGCATCTGTATTAAATTCTGAAGCATCTACGCACGCAAGTCAGCGTGTAGTCCACTCCTGTAGCGTGCCTTCCAGTACACGCAAGTCATGTGCGTGTGCACTATATGCCCTAGCTATACTCTCGTGAATGCACATGTTGTGTGCACGTGATCGCTTTGAGTCTATGTACAAGTAGACAGTTTTTTTTTCTTTCTTCTGTGTGTAACCCCAGTTACAGGTTATTGTTGTCGTCATGTCAGACAACAAGGTAGATGTTCCATCTCTGGGTGCCTTCAAAGGTCCAACACCCGTTGTGAAGATGGATGGCACAAACTATGAACTGTGGGCCATGCAGTTCATGAGTCTTATGCAATGCAATGGCAAGAAGCATATCCTCACACAAGAAGAACCTGTTGACAAGACTGGTGTTAATGCCTCTTGGGAGGCTGACGATGCTTATGCACGTGTTTGGCTATCCGGTACTGTATCCATGGAAATAGCCAACGACATCCTGAGTCAACCCACTGCAAAGGCTATGTGGGATATCCTAGCAGCCACGTATTCTCCGGCGAAGAACGAGTCCAAGATCTTACAACTCCAGCATGATATCTTTACCTCGAAGCAGAACGGGCGCCCTCTCCATACCCTCTACACCTCTCTGAGGGGTATGTTTGAGAAGCTACACGGGTACATTCCATTGACGGCAACACCGGAGCAGCTCAAAGCATACAGGGATTCGGTGATGACTGGAGTGTTTCTAGCAGCCCTTGATCTGGAGTATGATTCCGCCCGAGCACAGATTCTTACAGATGCCACCATCCCACCTATGGAGGAGGCATATCGCAGGCTGAGTAGACTCTCCATATCCCATGGTGGAGGTTCGACATCTTCAGCCATGGCATCTTCTCGTGGCAGAGGAGGCTATTCACATTTTCGAGGTAGAGGCGGTCGCGGTCGAGGAGGAGGAGGTAGTAGACCTCCTAAACAGCCGTGCACCTACTGTCGCCGGATTGGGCACACTGAGGAAACATGCTACTCCAAGCATGGGTTTCCTACTACTACGTCACGTATGGCGGAGCAGGCTCAGCAGGAAGGAGGTCCTTCCCTTGTCCCTGATCAGAGGTTTGAGGAGTTAGTGGCGAGACTTCGGGAGATCATGCCTGGCCAGGGATCAGCTAGTACTTCAGGATCATCAGAGATAGCCGGCTCAGCATCCTATTCAGGTACAATGTATGCATTTACTAGTAGCTACAGTGCAGATCTATCAGAATGGATCATGGACTCAGGAGCTTCTCACCATTTATGTGGTAACAAGAAGCAGTTGGATGGTTTTATTACAACTCAGACATGCCGCTCCGTGGTGATAGCTGATGGGACACATTCTCCCATTACTGGACAGGGGGAGGTGCAATTGACCCCTGGGATACGGCTTCAGAATGTTCTTTATGCTCCTAATTTTTCCATGAATCTATTATCCATTAGTCAAATCACTAAAGACTTACACTGTCGTGCCATATTTGACCCATCTGCTCTTGTGTTTCAGGACATCCTAACGGGCAGAGTGATTGGAACTGGCCGTGAGCAAGGGGGTCTCTATAGACTGGTACAGTCTCCTTACGCTGGTGCCTCGTCTGTTCGTGCTGGATCTGTCTCACCTTACACATGGCATCTTCGCTTTGGTCATCTTCCGTTGCAAAAGATGGTCCATATCCTTCCCCAGATTTCTCCCAGGTCTGCTTTTCAATGCGAGGCGTGCCAGCTTGGGAAACATCACCGGTCGTCGTTTCAGAGTCGTCCAGGTCCGAGTCATCGTAGTCTGTTTGAGTTTCTTCACTTTGATATTTGGGGTCCCAGTCGTGTCCCTGATCTTCAAGGGCACAGGTTCTATCCTGTTGCAGTCGATGATTTTTCTAGACTATCTTGGGTCTTTCTTCTTAAAAATAAATCTGATGCTTGTCATATTATTCAAACTTTTATTATTGAAATAAAAAATATTTTTTCTGCTAAAGTGAAGTACATACGGTCTGACAATGCTCTAGAATTGTGTAGTACCCAACTTTCCAAATTTCTTATGTCTCATGGGATTGTGCATCAGACGTCGTGTGCCTATACCTCCCAACAGAATGGGGTGGCTGAACGGAAGCATCGTCATTTGTTGGATATGACCAGAACCCTTTTGATTCAGAGCCGTGCCCCTCACTCCTATTGGGGGGATGCGGTTCTAACTGCCTGTTATCTTCTTAACCGTATGCCTTCGACAGTGTTAGGGGAGAAGATTCCGTTCTTGACTGCGTTTCCCGAGAAGGATCTTTTTTCCCTAACACCACGTGTTTTTGGGTCTGTTGCTTTTGTTCATTGTTTTTCTCCTGGTCTTGACAAGCTCTCTCCCAGAGCTGTCAAATGTGTGTTTGTGGGTTATTCCAAAACCCAGAAGGGATATCGGTGTTTTGATCCAGTTAAACGAAGGTACTACGTCAGTGCAGATGTCACCTTCTTTGAGTCCATTATGTATTTCTCTCCTACAGGTGACAGACTCACTCACTCAGAGGAGGGAGACGACATCTATGTGCCGCCTCCACCTCCATCTGTTCCATGCTCTCATCTACCACCACAGCCTACACCACCACCACCATCAGCTATTGTTCATTATCCTAAGGTCTATCAGCGACGGCCCTCTGCTCATGTGCCTCCTCCATCATCCAGCACGCCCGAGGTATGTACTGATCATTTGAGTTCTAATGATGGCACAGGTGATTTGAATGTGCAGATGGATGTACAGGGTACTGATGTACAGGCTATTAATGATACTGTTATTCCTTCTGTCGTTGACCTACATATACCTATTGCTCATAGACGGCCGAAGCGTGCTCGGACGGTGAATCCCAAATATGGGATGGATTTTTGCTCTCAGGCGTCATTGGAGCGTTTGTCCCCGGACTTTCGCAACTTTGTTGTTGGGTTATCGGCAGTACACATTCCACGATCTTATCAGGAGACCCTACAGAGCAGCCCGTGGCGTCTAGCTATGGAAGAGGAAATGGCGGCGTTGCAGTCACGTGGTACGTGGAGTGTTGTGCATCCTCCACCAGGTGTGTCCATTGTTGGGAGCAAATGGGTTTTTACTGTTAAGCATCGGGCAGATGGTACGGTTGATAGATACAAAGCCAGATTAGTTGCTCGTGGGTTCACCCAAACATATGGGGTGGACTATCAGGAGACGTTTTCTCCAGTAGCCCGTCATACTACCTTACGGATTCTCATTGCAGTTGCTGTTGTCCGAGACTGGCCCTTATTTCAGCTTGATGTCACGAACGCCTTCTTGTATGGTGACTTGCAGGAAGAGGTCTATATGCAGCAGCCGCCAGGGTTTGCGGCTGAGGGGGAGTCTAGTATGGTGTGTCGTCTCCATAAGGCCATATATGGCCTGAAGCAGAGTCCACGGGCTTGGTTTCAGAAGCTCTCGGAGTTGATTGAACAAAAGGGCTTCGTCAGATCCACAGCAGATCATACTCTCTTTGTAAAGAGAGATCAGCGAGGTACTGTGATCATCTTAGTATATGTTGATGATATTGTTATTACAGGCAGTAATGAGCAGGGCATTCAAGCAGCCAAGAAGTTTCTTGGCGAGCAGTTTGTTATGAAGGATTTGGGTACACTTCGTTATTTTTTGGGGCTGGAGTTTGCACGGAACAAGCAAGGAATGGTAATGACACAAACGAAGTATGTTACGGATCTCTTATCTGAGACAGGTATGGCAGGGTGTAGACCAGCTGCTACACCTATGGATTCTAATGTCAAACTTTATGATGATGACTCTGAGGAGGTAGACAAGACACGATATAGAGAGCTAGTGGGAAAGCTCTTGTATGTCACTATTACCCGACCGGATATAGCATTTGCGGTTAATAGGGTAAGTCAATTCATGGAGCAACCCAGGCAGGCTCACATGAATGCTGTTTTTATGATCTTGAGATATCTGAAGTCGTCTCCAGGTACTGGTCTTCTGTATAGAAGAGATACCTCTATATCCATCACAGGTTATGCTGATGCAGACTATGCTGGGTGTCCTAATGATAGAAAGTCAACTTCAGACTTTATTGTATTTGTTGGCACCTCACCAGTAGCTTGGAAGAGTAAGAAGCAAACTGTGGTGGCTCGATCAAGTGCAGAGTCAGAATATAGGGCAATGGCCCAAGGTAGTGCTGAGATGATGTGGGTTAAATCCGTTTTGACTGATTTAACCATTGATGTTCCTCTTCCCGTGCATCTAAAATGTGACAATCAAGCAGCCCTGTTCATAGCCAATAATCCAGCCTTCCATGAGAGGACGAAGCACATTGAAGTGGATTGCCATTTTACACGAGACTTAATTAAAAAAGGACTTATCTCAACTTCTCATGTATCATCAGGAGAACAAGTTGCAGACATGTTCACCAAGGCCCTTGCTAGGGGTCCTTTTCATCTTTGTTGTTCCAAGCTGAGCATGTTGGATATATATGCTCCAGCTTGAGGGGGAGTGTTAGAGTAACATTATTTTGTAGTGTTTATTTGTCCTCTTTATGTAAATTACCCATAGAGCTTTTCTCCTATATAAGAGAGCTCTAGGGTTAATGGTAAGGCATCCTATTCATTCCTTCCAACAACCTTCATAGGTGCTGATGAATCCCCAGGCTCAAAGATGGTCATGGGAGATAAAGACATGCATACCTTGTTGACAGAGAACTTACCATTCCTCTAAAATCAGTGGTCTCTCCGGTCCATTGCCCTTCCTCGACCACTGGTTCCCCAAAGAAACAATCAAAACCACTGGATTGATTCCCTGTATAACCCCATTTACACTCATTGTCGCATTCCCATCCGTTCCATTAATTGCATGAGAGGAGATCTCATGTATATAGACATTACCATCTGTTTCAAGTGGTACAACATCTGAATATTCATCACCGTGCTCCTCCGGAACTAAATGTATTGTAAAAAGAGCTTTGCATTTTTGTTCTTTTGACCATTTATTACCACATTGGAAACAAAGACCTTTCTTCACTCTTTCTTGATATTGTGTTGGAGTTAGTTTCTTTAAAATAGATTTCTGTTTCCAAGGAGCAATCGGTGGCTTCCCAGGTGCTGGTTACAACCCTTTTTTGTGCAACAATCTCCTTGTATAACTTTCTACCCGATTGTATCTTGGCTTCTTGAATGCGAGCAAGATCTAATGTGTGCACTAAAGAAGAGGGATGGAAAGATCGTACTGCAAAAGATAAATCTTCACGTTACCCACTAACAAAAGTACCCAACAGATGTTCTTCAGGTACTCATGATATATTGTTTGAAAAGCACTCCAATTCAGTAATATAATCAACTAATAAACCAGATTGTTTTAGCTTGCTCAGGGCACCATGAGTATCTTCCATAATGTCAGGAGTAAAATGAGACTGAAATGCCGAAATAAAAGATCCCAATTGGATGTTTTTGTAGTATTGGTATACCACCAATACCACTGTATTGCACCTCCATTAAGATGGAACAATGCTAGTGATAGTTTCTGATCATCAGGGATACTATTGTAACACCCCTCAAAATTGAAAAAAGTCCCACACCGTGGAACAAGAAGTTTCCGGGTGGGATAAATGGTGACGAGCTTACTACCGAACAACCCGGCTTAAGCATTTTGGGGGTGGTTAATCGGGTCCGTATGAGCCCGATCCCAAGAGGTTGTTAGGGCCAGTAATGCTCCGTTAACAGACCGGGGACCTAAGCCCGGGACATTACAATCGGTATCAGAGCCGAACGCCCTCTGACAGTGGAAAGGGCTACCCGAGAGGTGGAGCCGCCCCTACAAAGAGGTTGGAGGAAATGGCTACCCGGAGCGTGCAGCCGCCACTGTCACTGGGAAGAAGTGATATGCCATGTCGCAACGAGGACGTTGCGAATATAAGTGGGGGAGGTTGTAAAACCCCAAACAATGTCCCACACCGTGGAACACAAAAATTCCGGGTGGGATAAATAGTGAAGGGCTGACTACTGAACAACCCGGCTTAAGCATTTTGGGGGTGGTTAATCGGGTCCGTATGGGCCCGATCCCAAGAGGTTCTTAAGGTCAGTTTGTTCCAATAACGGACCGGGGACCTAAGCCCGGGACGTTACAACTATAGAACTAAAAATATTGCTCTGACTTCTACTTATAGGCCATAGGATTAGAAAATCCATCGAAGAAAGGGAAATCTAACCTTTTTCCTTTGATATGAAATAGTGTACCTGAAGCCGACTGGTCCTCGTTTGAAGTAGAACTGGGGGAAACTTCTTTAGTTTGTGAAATCTGCTTCTGGAACTCTAGCCATAGGTCTTTACACAAGTTCTTCATTGCATGATACACTGTATCTGATAGCAGCTGATGCATAGCTGCTATATCCTCAGGCGACATGGTGGCCTGAGATGGGCTCGGACACCAATTTGTTAGGTTCAAAATTGCTGAAGGAAGGATGTGAAGGATTGGTTTTGCTATGAGATCGAGTAATAGCCAGATTTGTTAGCTGAATAGGGAATGGAAGGGGAGAATATTCATGAAGAGAATGGGAAATAGAAGAGACGAATTGGAGGTAGAAGAAGAAGATTCTGTTCATTCAACATATCCCTTCTACAGCAGTTGGTCCCTGTTTTTGTAGCAAGGGCATTCCCACAAGTTGGGGCCTCTTGTAACAACCTTTCACTCCAAAAGTAGTCAGAACTGCCGACTATTATTTAGATACATGGATCGACTCATACAGGGGTGCATACTGAGTAAAGTTGGGAGTGTAAGAACTGAGAATTACATGATCACACCAAACATGGAATACCAAAATTTGGGACATAAAGTTCACATAGGTGACTCTAATATCGATTGATGAGCACTATTTGTGAATTATTGGAGGCTTCAGGACCCACTTATATGAAACGAACATACCCACTTCTTTGATCTTCTATTACCCATATGTTCCCAACCGTAATTATATGGATTCTTGTAACAACCATGCCTTCATGGAGAAAAATCATGTTTTTTTGGTAAAGAACAACCATGTTTTTTATAACCATTAAAGGTCATAACTATAATCCCTTTTTTGAATGTTTGCATGAACAGATTCATGTGCTTTGATTTTGTTGAGATTTCGACTAATAATCATCATTGTATAAATTTCTTATAGGGGCAATTACTCTAATAAATTGAAGCAATAATGAATGATGTTGAAAGTCATCGATGACTAAAGAAACTCATTAACCAAACGGTATATACGATTCATTTCTTCAAGTTCTACAAACTTATGTAGTAATGCTTTCATTATTTAATATGGAGGTCTTTGGTTCAAAATTTATGAATGGGGAAGGTTTTTTTGGATATAAGCCTATATTGACTCAAGATAAATCTGAATGGAGGCAAAGAATCCATGTAGCCGACCCTACTTTATTGTGGTAAAAGGCGTTGTTGTTTGTTGTTGTCTACAAACTTATGTAGTATTTCATTTTGTTGTTTTGATAAATTGTTATCATCTCTTTGCTTTTTGTCACTTCGCTAACTTTTCATTGCAGATATTTTGATTTTTTGGTTTTGGTATCCAATTTATTTTGAGTCTTATTTGTCATAGACAAGCTAGCAAATGTTTCTGTCAACTGCCACCATCACCCCTTCCTTATCTGAAATTTGAGGACTCACGATTGGATAAGTCAGACTTGTACCCCGAGGGAATATTACTGGTGAACAACAATGCAGAATATGGTGCTGTTCTGGAGTCTAATGATGTTCCTCTTACTGAGGATGAACGAGAAGCTGAACCCAATTGGAAGGAAGATCAGACAGTTGATCAAAATTTTTGTATAAAAGTACAGTATCTTACAGATGATATCACAAGCTTGACACAAGAAATTTTTGAATTGATCCGTAACTCTCAACAATCTGACAAAGCTGCACAAGAAGCCCTTCGAGAGGTAAGATTTACTCTCATTGAAGGCCTTCTTTTTGAGGACTTGACTAATAATATTGCCTATAGATAGTTTTGTTTTTCAGAATCAATGGGATGAATATCCTTTATAGAGGTCCGTTCAAAAAATAATGGTGATTGGGCCTATAGATAGTTGTTGATGAGTTATCGCTGCCTGATTGCTTGGTTGTTCCAGCTGATTCAAATAGCAAGAAAAAGTGAATGGTTTCCTTGACTATATTATCGGAAACACTGTGAGCCTTCATCTTTCATGCATAATGACTGGGAGGTTGAACTTCTCCAGGATATTATGTAGGTCAATTTTTGACCTAGCTATTATATGACTGGAGAAAGAAAAATTGCCTCTCAAACAAAAAGTCCCGCAAAAAAACCGTGTGAGAATAATTTCTTCCTTCTTCTGTTCGTATTATCTGTATTGTCTAAAGCTCAAAATCTCAAAGTGTTCCCATATAGAAGGGTGACTGTCACGGCCCAGGAAATATTTATTTTCTGAAACAGACTGGTCTACTGAAATGTTCCTTTATAAATACTACTTTTCTGAAAAAGAAATGTCCACTTATGAGATCCCTTTTTTGGGCAGGCAAAGAAGTCGGAAAGCTTGTACAAAAAAGAGTCGAGACGACGAAGGAAAAGAGATGGGATATTAATGGATCTCTTGCGTAAATTGGAGAATGCACAAATTCAGCAAGATGAATTACATAATGAACTCCAAAATGCTCATGAGGACAAGTTAAAATTAGAAACAGCTATTTCCAATCTTGAGGATGAACTTAGAGCTTCACAATATATGGTGGACTTGCATTTAAAGGAGAGAGATGATGCCAAGCAAGAAGTGAAAACTCTATGCTTAAGACTACTGCCGACAGACTCAGAAATGACACCCAGCATGTTAAATTTTACTTCTTTCGAGCTAGAGCAAGCTACCTTTAACTTTGACAATGAAAGTAAGATTGGAGAAGGAAGATACACGACTGTTTATAAGGGTTTCATTCGCCACACTAGCGTGGCCATAAAGAAATTTAAGTTTGATGGCCAACCAAATTTTCGTCAAGAGGTAATTTCTATTTTTGAAACATGCCATATTCGTCTTCAAGTTGCATGCTTCATATTTCGTTATCTTAACTTTATGCCAATAAACATCCGTTAGATGGCATGGAAGGAGATGTGTATGACATATCAAATCATGTATTATTTTTAGGAGTAGTAAACCAATAAATGCTTTATTTTTTTACAAGTTATCTGATAACACCATGTTAACTGAAGCTTGAACCTAGGTAACAGGCATCCAATTGTCTATTTCAGAATAAAATAAGGGTGTGATCCAGGATAAGTCTTCAATCAAGCTTACATATACATGTAGCCATGCATTTTTGTACTCAAATGTTTATAAAGGAATTCCAAAAGCAAAGTTTTGCTCCTAAAGTATTTAATGCAATGAAGCTAACGGACTTAAATCTAGGTACAATCATCTTTCCCCAAAAATTTGCACACTTCTGTTGTTTGCCTCGGATAACACTTGAGAGAATATTGGCCAACACAATCCATGTATTTACCGAGCCAGAAAATAAAGATCAGAAATCGAAGGAATGAGAATTTATCTAAATGCTATTGAGTTCAACAAGACGACTCTTGGGCTAAGTAACCAGGAAGGACACATAGGTCTAAGGCCTTTTTGGTTCAACGATGGAACTCAAATGATGCATGTAAAAACCACAGAAGATTATTGGGATAAAAAAGCAAACTTCCAACATTTGGACTTGAGCCCAAGTATGTGTGTGGCTCGGTAGCCATACAAGCATTTACAGTACGCAACAAAATCTATCAACTCCACTTCTTTTTTATGAAAAGTGAAACTTTTCTATGTTAACCCTGAAGATTGTGAATGACACCGGCGATGAGCAACCTCCAAACGAGAGAGAGAGAGAGAGAGAGAGAGGATGAGATATGGCTTTTGGGAGAGGGGTCCCTATGCGAGGTAAGTATCCTATTTTTTTCCTTGTGTTCTTCCCCTCCAGCAGATGGTGTATTTATAGGGTGTGGTATGCCCCTCGTATAGTCCGCCCCATTCCATCCACGCCCCCGATTTGCAGGAGTCTCGCGTGAGACTTGGCCTTCGTACAACTGCCAACTCGCGGAACTGCCAACGGTGGCTTGAGCACGAGGTCAGTTGATATATTCAAACATCTCCCACTTGACCGAAGCGATCATATATTATATACTCACACTAGTCGTGTAGTGTACATATGAGATGTCTTTTGATTGACTCATGCACTCCTGAGTCCCATCAAACTAACGTGTTTGATGTAGGTGCTAGCTACTATTCCCTTGGTTAGAGAATCAACTAACATATCACTTGTAGGTATATATGTTACCGTGATTTCCTATTTTGCCACTATATCTTGTATATAGTGATATTGGATTTCAATGTGTTTTCCTTTAGAACTATTAGCCCCACTATTAATCAAGCTTATTGCAGCTTGATTGTCATAATACATTTCAATTGGCCCTTTGACGAATTCGAGGCTTAGATTTTCTAGAAAACACATGATCCATACAACATGAGTGGTGACCATGTTACATGCAATGTACTCAGCCTCCTGTGTATGTCGAGATATACATCCTTGTTTCTTGCTACCACAAGAAATGGTTGCACCACCAAGCATGAATAGGTAACCTGATGTGGATTTTCTTACATCCACATCTCCTCTGAAATCGGCATCGAAGTATCCTACTACTTCAAGCAATTCTGCTTGATTCACAAGTTTCAGATCTACGGTCCCTTTCAGATATCGAAGAATCCTCTTTACAGCTTCCCAATATGTTGGACCGGGATTGCTTTGATATCTACTGACTAAGCTTACTGGATAGGCTAAGTCAGGTTGAGTATAGATCATTGCATACATTAGACTTCCCACCGCTTGTGCATATGGTACATCTAAAGGTTTCTGCCCCTTTCAGGGACACTGAATCTTGCTGAATCTCTTTCCCATCACAAGTGGTGTTGGAGATGGAGTGTTATTCTGCATTCCAAATCTCTTTAATATAATCTTTCCTGACTAATGCTCAATGTCCTTGAGTCACTGTCTCTTGTTATTTCAATTCCAAGAACATAGGAAGCTTCGCCCATGTCCTTCATCTCAAATTCGTTGCTCAATTTCTTTTTGATTTCATTGAGCATTTGTATGTCATTACCTGCAAGCAGAATGTCATCTACATACAATGACATGATTGTAAACCTACTCCTACTCTTCATGACATACACACAATTATCCAATTTATTTGAAACAAATCCAAATTGGATAACTTTCTCATGAAATTTGAGATAACTGTGAAGACTGCTTTAATCCATAACATGTAAACCCTTTTCTCTTGACCTTCAACCTGAGATCCATTATGTTGTCGCATATAAATCTCCTCCTTTAATTCTTCATTAAGGAAGGTCGTCTTCACATCCATTTGAAACAATTCCAAATCCATATATGTGACTATGGCTAAGATCATCCGAATAGATGCAAACTTAGCCACTGGAGAGAAGGTTTCCTGAAAATCTATTCCAGCTTGCTGAGTATAACCGTTGTCACAACCTGGAGAGACATCATGAACAAAAGCAACTAAACCGAACACACGAGGTATAAGAGAGAAAAAGATCCTTCTCAGGAAATGTAATCGAGAAAGGAATCTTCTCTCCCAACACAGATGAAGGCATGCAGTTTATCATATAGCAAGCCGTGAGGACAACTCTCCCCAGTAGGCATAAGGAGCATGACTTTGTATCAATAATGTCTGGATCACATCAAGTAAGTGACGGTGTTTGTGCTCGACAACACCGTTTGGCTGAGATGTGTAGGCACATGAGGTCTGGTGAACTATACCAAGAAAGTCAGAAAGCTGTAAAGTGTAGAACTCTACAACATTATCAGAACAAATATATTTAACATTGGCAGAAAAAATATTCTTTATCTCATTAATAAAAGATTTGATAATAGATCCAATCCCAGACTTATTTTTCAATAAAAAGATACAAGAAAGTTTAGAAAAACCATTGACATCAACTAGATAAAAACAATATCCTTGATGGTTAGGAACACGACTCAGATCCTAGATATCTAAATGAAGGAGCTTAAGTAGATGAGAACTGCTCCGACTCTAATGGGATGGAATGGAGGAACGGTGATGCTTCCCAAGTTGGCATGCCACACACAAGAAGGAGATCTCATGGAAATATGAAGGAGAACATGATAGCTTCTGCAGAGGAAGGTGGCCAAAATGAAGGTACTACATATATGGTGAGATTAGGCCAGTAGGTATAGTAGAAACACCAACATAAGGAGGTTGGACCAATCTATAGAGTCTACGCTACTCACGGCCACATCCAATCACCCTTCACATGGGTATGTCCTGAAACACAAGAGACAAAGGGTCAAAGATGGCATGACAATGCAGGTCCTTAGTAATCCGACTGATGGAAAGTAAATTCATCTGAAAGTTAGTAGCATATAAAACATTATGAAGGTATATGGACGACATCAAATGCACCTCCCCCTGTGTCCTGTAATGAGTAAATGTTCGCCATAGGACAATGACAACCCATCTACCAGGTGGTATGATCCTATAAGACCTCAGCTGTGCACTATCTCCACAAAGATGATGGGAAGCACTAGAGTCCATAATCCACTCTGTCATATCTGCACCATTACTACCGATGAAAGCATAAGCGATACGTGAGGATCTTGAAGAGGCCCAGGTTGCGGCCCAAGTGACGAACGGATGGAGGGACGGTTAGGGTTTGGTGGGGTATGGGAACTCCGGTTTAGGACCGTCACTCTAATACTATGTAGAGGAAAAAGACTTGATTGATTTATGATAGGCCCTTGGATTCTCTTATATAGGAGAGGAACCGATTGGAAAATTACATGATGTAGACAAAATAAATAGATAATAGGAAAACAGTAAGAAAGATAAGAAATATCCCAATAGGAAGCGACACAATTCCTAACTATCAATACCTAAAAATATTTGATTTGATGTAAGTGAAGACCGAAATTATCAATGAGACACGGGTGAATAAAAATGGATCAAGGGTCGTTGCGACCCGGATCTCGGAGACAGTTCAGTCAATCAAGAAAATTATGAGCAGACCACCAAAATCGAGTAAAAAATCAAAGAAACAAGCTAGTGGCCCTGGCTATTGGATTAGCCTGGTATAGCGACCAGGGTCGGAATCAAGGAGCACTTAATGGCCTTACGGCCTACGAAGTAGTCAAAAATAGGAATAAAATAAAAGAAAAGGGCTTTTTGGTGGATTTTTAATCTTTTTATATTTTTTTGGATTTTTTAATTAATTAAGAAAATAAGGAAATCAATAAATAAGCAACGTAGATGATTTATTTAACTACTCAAAAATCACCCAAAAATTCAAGTAAAAATGTTTTTATGTTCTTTATATTTTTTTACTGTTTTTGGTTCATTTTTGGTATTTTTCTGATTTTTATTGAATTTTCTAAAAATCAAACAAGACAAGAAAAGAGAGGTACTGTCCAGTCAGACTTGGAGGACCAAAATAAAATGGATAATGGTCATATCAAGGTCTGAAGGTAATTTTCCTGTATAGTAGTAACTACAAGGAAAATTTAGGCACCATAATTATTAATTTTGGATTTTTCTTTTAAATATTAGAATTTTTATGGGTTTTTAGGGGTTTTGTAATTTTTATAGGTTTTATAAATCTAAAAATGACCAAAATTGTTCAGAAAATCAAACAACACAAAATACACAATATCTAATTTTTTTTGTAATTTTTAAAGGTATTTTAATATTTTTTGTGAATTTTCTAACGAGACAGTAACAAAAATGCTTGTTTTTGAATTTTTAAAAATAATAAATGAAACAAAAAAATGTCTCCAAAAATTGGGGAAAATTTTACACCATAGCAGGAGCCAGTGTCCGATTTTCATCGAATTTGGAGTTGGTTTGCTATTTTATTAAAATCAAACACAAGGGCACAGTACACAGGGACCTAAATGCAATTAAAATAAGTTACAGGGGGTCCGGTGCAAAATTCCCAAGAACTCACGTGCCAAGCGCGTGACCTGGGGCACTCAGGGACCTATTTGCAAGAAAACTTAAGTCCCTGGACTAAATAGTAACACGTACTAAAAGTCCAGGGGCGAAAGTGTAAATTACCCACGATATAAAGCACACGCGCAAATAAAACACTCACAGGGGCATTTTTGCAAATATCAAAAACATAAGTTCATTCATTAACACCCTAGAACATAAGGCCCTATACATGCAATTAACCCTCAAAGTCACGTGTCGAAGCACGTGTCCACAACACACAGGGTTATAAAAGCAAATACCATAAACCACCAGGTCCACTATGCAAATTTTCCAAACTATAATAAACTACGAAAAATATTTACAGGACTAAATGCTAAAACAAACTAGAAGAGGGGCCTACGTGAAAATTACCCTTTATTAAGTCGAGGGCCAGATGAGCGCCACGTGCTGGATCCGATGCTCGAGAAGGCACAGCGCTCAACAGGGGAGTCCTCGGTGCAGATCGGACGGCTGAAAGTCCCCCACGTGGATGATCGGGCGGTTGGAATGCGACCTGGGCGAACGAAGGGTCTCAGCACGAATCGAACGGTGGGGAGCCAGCCACGTGTATGATCGGACGACGGTGGAATGACGTGGCTAACCCTCGTGGATGGAGGGTCCAGATCAACCCTCCTAGAGATCGGACGGTGGAGAGCTCCTCAGATGAACGGCTGAAGTCGCGTCTGGAGCTGGAGGACGATCGGACGGCTGCGGAGGGTGCACGAAGAACAAGCGGTCGACGAACTTCACCGGCCCGGTGCACGCACGGTGACCCTCCTCGCGGGCTGCTAGTGATCGGAGAAGGTTCGTCTGGGCATCCCGCGTCTAATGGTCCCCTCTGATGATGCGGCGGAGCTCCGAAGAGCTCAGGCGACGCCGGCGGAGGAGAAGTTGCTGCTCCAAAGAGACGAGCCCTCAGATGGACTCGTTTGGACCTGAAAAGCACGGCAACAGACTCGCGGGTCGAGGGCAAAGTGCCTCGACCCGGTAAGCGGTGGTGAAGGTGAACGGTGTGGCGGGGCGTGCGAGCTCCGGCGGAGCGACGACGATGGAACTCGATACCCAGTTCCTGTGTGAACTGGGGTGAATGGATGGGCGAAGAAGGTGCGCGGGGGAACGGCGAAGATGATGGGTGACTCCGATGGTCGGGACGAAGGCGAGGGTGGTCGGAATCGGAGCTCGTCGGCGACGGGATGAATTGGGCGAAATGCAAAATTGGAGAAATAGGGAAAGAAAGAGAGCTACCTACTGGATGGAGTCGACTGTGGAAGAGCTGGGGATGCTCCAGCTCCTTGCCTCAAGGGCCGTCGGTGCTCGAGGCTCGAGCACCACCTCCAGGCGGCGCACGGCGACGCGTAGCTGCCGGATCAGAGGTCTGTCCCCTCCCTCCTCGCTGCGACACGGCCGGAAGCGAGCTGTCACTCTCGCGGAGGCGGTGGAGGTCCTGGGGTAGAGAGAAACGATCCAAAGATGGAATGAAATGGAGGCGGAGCTCGGACTTTATACGGCACGGGGTCCGGTTAGATCAGGTCGGGCAGGGCACGGCGAGGCGCGGATCCCAATGCAATTAACCGGGCGAGAATCACGGATGCAAGAGGAAGAATTAGAGTCCGGGGTTTGCGGATATGGTGATCGGGTCATGACGCGATAATTCATCGAAGTCGGGTCGGGCGTCATCGACCCGTGGGAAGTGGTCCACAGGGGGGAGTTGACCGGGGGGTCAACATCCCCCGTGGACCAACCAGGACCTGCCATGTGGAAAAGATTTGAAAATTCGAAAAGAAATAATAAATGGCCGAATTATTAAAAACTCAAAACATGAAAAATGTTTGTTTTAATTTTTTCTATTTTTTGTGATTTTTAATTATTTTTTTGAAATAAAAATAACGTATTTACACTATAGTGCTATATATAGGTATATACACAATATTGATTTTTAATTTTCGATTTTTAATTAATTATTTTTGTACGTTTTTATTCCCATTTTATATTTTATTTATTTATAGCATAAAATTAGGAATAAAAGGATATTTTTATTTTATTTTTATTATTTATGTACAAGGGTTAAATAAATAGATATACACATCTATATACATGGTATATGTACAATGTTCTTTTTGGGTTTTCATTTTTGTTCTTTTTATTTTATTTTTGTTTTTATAATTTTTATTTTATTTATTTACAACATGGAATAAGGAGTATATACAAGTTTTTAGGGATTTTAATTTATTTATTTACAAGGTAAAATAAATATATGTGTGGTCATATGTACATGGTGAATATGTACAAGGAAGGTTATTTTTGTTTTCTTTTTAATTATCTAATTTTTATTTTAATTTTGTATTTAAAAATATTTACACATATATACAAGGAGTTTTTATTTTTTTTTTAGAGGAAAATACTTTTGTTATTTTTACAGGCATATTCACACATGAGCTCCCTTATCTCTCTCTACTTTGACTTTTATGCGATCAGGCTCATGCTGAGCCCTCCCTTGGGATTAGGTCGCTCAATATTTATTCTAAATATCTCCCTCTTTTTCTTTTGACTCTTTATTCTTTTATTTTTGCACAAAAACATGCTAATTATTAACCTTTATATAATGCATGCATTTTAGTAATTATTTGTATTTACAAGAATATACATGTATTTGCAAAGGTTTTTGTAGCTAAAATATAAGAATAAAGAGTGATGAATGGGTATTCATCACCCCCCTATACTTAACTTTGCTAGTCCCTTAGCAACCACTTATTTGAAAAAGAAGTGAAAAAGAAAAAGAAAAAGAAAAAGAGGAGAATATACATGGATTAAGGCTGACTATTAAACTCGCCTTCATTAAATTGAAATATAGAGCTCGATCAGATCTTTGGATTATTAATGTGTCGGAACCTTATTTGGACTTAAGCTTAAAACTCAACAGCCTCTAAGTTCCACCACTCTATGGACAAGACTCCTCAATAAACCAGATCAGAACAAGTCTACATACACAAACTCTAATGACCATGAATCTTTCTGTGCGGTGTAAGTGATATGTAGCTCCCCACCTCAGAAGTAACAAAGAAACAACCTCCCCCAACCTGATAACTCTAATGCCTCGGTCTAGCAACTCTTTCCTCGAGAAGCGGGGTATTCCCTTCTAAGTTCAAGTGCAACCGGTTCAAGAAGAGGGGGAAGAAGAGAATGGACCATGGCCAGTGTAGCCATGTATCCTTGGGAGCTCTAACCAGTGTAGCTGAGTCTCCCGCTGCAAACTTCATGAGATGTAACATGTATGCCATAAGCTTTTGCTTTATTTGACTATACACACTCCGGTGGGGTTATTAATTTTTCAATCCGACCCACCATTTTTTTGGATTTCTTTTCTTTTTGCACATTTTTTTCATGTGCAACTGTACAACATATCTACATGGTGCAGCATATATACAAGGAGTTTTTCCTCTTGAGCCAGTAGACTATCCCTCTTTTGAAGCTTTATTGCAACCCACGACTTCTGTCTTTAGACTTCATCACCACCAGACCAAGTTGAGGTGCACTTCCTTCACTAAAAGAAGAAGAGAGGTTCCGCCTAGAAGTACTACCCTCATATGCTACCCCAAGCCAAAGGAAACTGCCTCCTCACCACCTCATCCGTGGAGAGCTATGTGTAAAGTGCTGGTGCAAGTCAAGCTATTGTCTCTAAGAGTCATGCGTATGTTGTTAAGTGCTCTACTTAGGCTTATCAAGATGACATATGCTCATAGCCTAGTGGACTCAAAGAATTAAGTCCCAATGGACCTGAAAAGCCTTAACCCTAAGTCCTATAAGGTTCCTTTTAGAATTAGGTGGATTAAGATCTTAATCAAGCTCCATTTCCCAATTTAATTCCAGGCTAGTTTAAATGTCAACTCTGATCCAGGAAAAACTATACAAGTATTTACAAAGATGCTATTTACAAATGTTTACAATCGTGCAAAATTTTTGAAAAATGTTTTGAAACCACGGATGTATGCATGAATGCGAGTTTTGCAAAATATTTACAAACATTTGCACAAGGTTTTTACAAACTCTTTGTTTTCAAAACATTTTGGAAAAATTTTGTACTATATACATAATTTTGATATACACATATTTACAAATCCTTTACACAAATCATTTTACAATCATTTGTACAAAAATAATTTGTATTAATAAATAGGTATGTGCAGAATGAATTTTATATACAAGGGAGAAAATTTTAAATTTTATGGGTTTTTAGCATTTTTATTTATTCACACACTCACACAAAGTACGAGTTATGGGTAAAGTATATATGAAATATATACACCCCCCCATACTTAGCTCGAACGATGTCCTCAGAGTGATCAAGAGCGATGAAGAAGACATAACTCGTGCTTAGTATAGGGAAGTGAAAAGGAATGGCTATATACAGAGATGAATGAAAGAATAGAATGAGGAGAACTCGGTGGTTTCCCCCTATACTTAGGATCAAGTAATCCTAAGTATAGCAGCTGTACATGAAGGGAAATCCGAGTGAAGGATGTACAGAGTCTGCCCCCCCCTATACTTAGGGTGAAATATCCCTAAGTATAGGCAACAAAACAAGGGTAGAAAGAATGAAAAGAATACCCGAAGGTCCTACATCCCCCTTATACTTAGGGTAAAGTACACCCTAAGTATAGCATAATCATAAGATGAGAAAAGGGATGTGGGACTAAAGAATAGAGTGATATGGACAACTGGTCGGAAGAACAATGATAATCAGGCGTGAGATGCAATAGATGTGAGTCAAGAGACTACATCTCACGCAAAGTGAATAGGGGCAACATCAACGACCCGCTGCTCATGATCTAGAAATGGCTTGAGCCGCTGGCCGTTCACTCGAAAGGAACTCTCAGAAGACAACTCAGATATGCCAATGCTCCCATTGTCGTATACCTTTCTCACAAGATAAGGTCCCTTCCATTTGCTCTGTAGCTTCCTTGGAAATAGACGAAGCCTAACATCAAACAACCATACTCTCTGTCCATGCTCAAAATGCTTGTGGCTGATATGAGAATCATGCCACTCTTTCACTCTCTCCTTATACTGTAGGTTGTTTGAGAAGGCAGTATCACGAAGCTCCTCCAGGGCTGCTAACTCTGCCCTCCTCTGGTCTCCTACACTATCTGGATCCAAAAGAATATCTGTGACTGCCCAAAGTGACCTGTGCCTCAACTCAACAGGTAAATGGCATGGCTTGCCATATACGAGGCGAAAGGGAGATATACCCAAAGGTGTCTTGAAAGACGTCCTATATGCCCACAAGACCGAGTCCAAAAGCTGTGACCAATCCTTTCGATCAGGACGGACGACTTTCTGCAGAATAGTCTTGATCTCCCTGTTCGACACCTCGGCTAGACCATTCATCTGTAGATGGTATGGAGTGGCAACTCGATGGTCTATGCTGAACTCGCTAGCAAGGCCTTCACCTGGTCGTTGATGAAATGAGACCCCCCATCTGAAATCAATACTCGAGGTACCCCGAACCGTGTAATGATGTGCTTCCTCAAAAATCTGCAAACTGTTCTGGCATCTGCGGTTCGGGCGGGAATGGCCTCAACCTAACGACTCACATAATCAACGGCCAACAGATTGTACTCAAATCCCTGGCTCTTAGGGAATGGACCCATGAAATCGATGCCCCATGCGTCAAAAACCTCACAGAAGTGAATGGTCTGCATCGGCATCATATCACGCTGTCCACAAGTGCCCATCCTCTGACAATCAATACATCTCTTCACGAACTTATCAGAGTCCTTGAAGAGAGTAGACCACCATAGGCTGGATTGGAGCACTTTCTGTGTCGTTCTTCTCCCTGAGTAGTGTCCTCCTGCCTCCAGCTTGTGGCAGTAAGTAAGGACGCTGTGATGCTCCTCCTGAGGAATGCACCTACGCCAGATATTATCCCCTCCCTCACGGTAAAGGATGGGATCCTCCCAATGGTAAAACTTGGCCTTCGCGAGGAAGGTCTCAAGTTTCTGTCTGGGCCAATCTTGTGGAACTTTCTTGGCGACAAGATAGTTCACAATATCGGCGTACCATGGGAGCGAAGCGATAGCAAGGATCGCCTCATCTGGAAAGGTCTCACAAATAGGGTCAATCTGCTCAGAATCCTCAAGATACTCCAATCGGGAGAGGTGATCCGCCACCACATTCTTGACTCCAGGCTTATCCTTAATCTCTATGTCAAACTCCTGGAGTAGAAGGATCCATCTAATCAGTCTGGCCTTGGCATCCTTCTTTGCCATGAGGTACCTGATGGCGGTATGATCAGTATACAAGGTCACTCTAGATCCAATAATGTACGATCTGAACTTATCTAGGGCGAAGACTACGGCTAGCATCTCCTTCTCTGTGACTGTGTAGTTCCGTTGTGCGGAATCCAATGTGCGACTAGCGTAGTGGATGGCAAATGGAACTCCGTCCCTCCTCTGTCCTAGCACAACCCCCACAGCAAAATCGGAGGCGTCTGTCATGATCTCGAATGGGAGAGACCAATCGGGAGGCTGAAGGACAGGAGCCTCTATCACACTTCTCTTGAGAGTCTCAAACGACGAAAGACACTTGTCATCGACAAGGAACTCGGTGTCTTTCGTCAGCAGATCAGTCAACGGTCGGGCAACTTTACTGAAATCACGAATGAATCGCCGGTAGAAACCAACGTGCCCCAGAAAAGACCGTAACTGTCGCAAGTTGGACGGTGGTGCGAGTTTGCTAATGACATCCACCTTGGCTGGATCAACCTCCATGCCCCTGTTGGAGATGATGTGGCCAAGCACCGTCCCTTGGGTCACCATGAAGTGACTTTTCTCCCAAGATAATACCAGGCGAACCTCTATACATCGCTGAAGTACTCGGTCTAGGCAGTCAAGACAGGAGTCGAATCCGTCGCCGTAAACCGAGAAATCATCCTTGAAGACCTCCAAACATTCCCCTACCATATCCGAAAATATCGACAGCATGCATCTCTGAAAAGTCGTAGGGGCATTGCATAGCCCAAATGGCATGCGTCGGAAGGCGTATGTGCCAAAGGGACAGGTAAAGGTCGTCTTGTCCTGGTCCTCGGGAGCGATGGCCACCTGGTTGTAGACCGAGTACCCATCCAGAAAACAATAATGGCTCTTCCCTGTCAGTCTCTCAATGATCTGATCAATAAAGGGCAGGGGGAAATGATCCTTCTTGGTGGCCTGATTGAGTCGTCTGTAATCCACACAGACCCTCCAAGAAGTAGGTACTCGTGTAGCGATCTCATCTCCGGACTTCGTAACCACTGTAGTGATGCCCGTCTTCTTGGGCACCACATGTAACGGACTGACCCACTTGGAGTCGGAGATGGGGTAGATAAAATCGGCGCTCCACCACTTCGAAATTTCCTTCATGACAACCTCTCTCAGATTCGGGTTCAGCCGCCGCTAGAACTCACGCGACGGCTTTGCCTCGTCTTCGAGATAGATGTGGTGAGAGCACAGAGCCGGACTAATCCCCTGGAGATCTGCTACGCTCCATCCTATCGCCGTGCGGTTCTTTCAAGAACCCCCATCAAACGGGATTCCTGCTCTCCAGTCAAATCGACTGAGATAATGACTGGGTACATCTCATGCTTACCCGCAAGGAACCTATACTTCAACGACGCAGGTAGTGGCTTCAGCTCTGGACAAACTGGTGCTGGCAATTCTGGCTTCTGAAGAATCCGAGTGTATGCGGCCAAATCTGACCGGGAGAATGAGAACTCTCTCTCACAAACTGGATCTGAAGAAGGCTGCTCAACTGAATTGTCTCTGCTCTGCTCGGCATCTACCTCCTCCCTATCTGCAAGCTCAGTGGAAGTCAGATCTGGTATGTAATCATCAAACTCTGCCCAATCAACACCTGACTCTGAGGGATCTGTATCATCTAAGGTGGCCTCAGTACCACCATCATCACAAAAATCAGTCTCGCGGTCGAGAACCGGCTCTGCTGCCTCAAAAGTATCCTGGACCAGGAATGCGCTCTCCAAGCTCTCCTCTGTTGTCGTCTCTGCGTCAACGGAATCTGAAAGTGAGAGGATGGCCTGTGCATCTGGATTTGCCCATACTGCCTCATCATCTGTAATCACAAAGTCGCAGTCTTGATGGATGTTTGGCCCGGCATCTGTCATCTGCTCTGTGTCTGAAGTAGTCTCTGAGCATGATCTGTCTCTGGCTTTGCTGTCCTCGACCGTCTCTATTTGTACACTTTCGCCCTCAACGCGAAAGTATACCTTCTCGCTATCATGGTCGGCCACTGCCTTGGCTGTGGCCAAGAACGGGCGACCTAGAATGATGGGGGTATCGGTCACTGACTCAGGGATCTCCATGTCCAACACTACGAAGTCCACGGGGAATTACAAGCCCTGAATCGTGACGACAACGTCTCTAAGCAACCCCTTCAGCCTCTTGACAGATCTATCAGCAAACTGAAGGACTGTCCTACTATGTCGTAAAGTGCCCAACTCGAAGCGGTCGAGAAGGGCTGTCGGAAGTAGGTTGATCGACGATCCGCTGTCTAATAGAGTACGGTCGAACCTCTGCTCACTGATATGGAATCTGACATAAGGGGCTCCTGAATCTGGCCTCTTGGCTGGCAGACGGTTCTGGATCGTGAAACAAGTGGCTCTCGTCAGCACATGAATCTCTGAGTGGTGGTTCCTCCTCTTCCTCCTAACTGTGGTCCTGTCTCTAAGTGAACGTTGGAGTAGAGGAATGTGCTGCAAAGCCTCCTGAAGAGTCAGCTGAATGTGAAACCGATCTATCATCTGCTGGTTGAACTCTTCCTGCTCTCTCTTTTTTGGATTTTCTTTTTTCTTCCCCTTGCCCATCTGAAGGGCTTTAGGGAAGAGGATCACAGGGTCCTTCTCAGATGAAGGACTAGGAAAGGGTTTAGACGGTTCGATGATCGGATCCACACATACATCATGCACCACAGTGGGACCAGAAGAAAATAAACCCTTTCCTTTATTCACAGAAATGTTCCGAGATACATCAGTAATGGGAAAAACAACAGGAATCTCAGAAGACTTGGTGGCATCAGCACCACCATCGGCTAGAAGACTCGCGGCCTCAGTACTGCGCTCTGGCTCGGCAACATAGGTGGCCTCAGCACCACCTCCTCCTACTGGTGAAATGGCGGCCTCAATACCGCCTGTGGGATCAGCATCCGTGGTGGCGTCAGTACCACCGTCATCATCTCTAGCGGCCTCAGTACCGCTCTCCTCCTCGTTTGGTGCTCTGGAAGTATCCTCGTGGCGTAGCTCAGACGAGGCGCCGCCTGCTGGCATCCTACCGCTCCTAAGTGTAACAAAGTCAGTATCAAAAAGATATGCAGACATATCATCAAAAGTATCACTCGGAGTGGCATACTCAGTACAAACTACCTGCTCAGATTTCCTCTTGAGGCTGTTCGGATTGGGCTCTATCTGGGCAGGGATGGCAGCCTTCCCTCTCACAATGTCCCGCATCTCCTGGCGAAACTCATCCATCTCCCGTCGAAAGGTAGCCTGCTGATCTGTGAGAAGGCGGGCTATGTCATCCAAGGCGGGGTTCTCATAGGATGGCCCATGAGAACCTGACGGGTAGCCTCTCTGGTAATGAGGTTGCTGCTGCTGTGGCTGAGAGGGGTAAGAATGTGGATGCTGCTGCTGATGATGAGGCTGCTCACGCCTCCAAGACTGTCCCTGCTGATGGGGACGAGGACCATACTGCTGCGACTGTTGTGGGTACACTGGGGGCTGCTGCTGCTGGTGATCCCTCTGATACTGTACTGGCCACCCTGTGCTGACGGCTGCTGCTGGGGCTGGGCACCTCCGGCCGCCCAACGGAATCCGGGATGGTCTCGTAGGATACCGGGCTGGGGGCGGTCGTACCAAATCCCGTTGACATCCATCAACGGCTCTGAATCGTAAGGGTCTGGCGGGAGTGCTGCTAGAGGCTGATCCAGCTGGTATACCACCATCTGAGTGTCAGTGGATGGTGGTTCCTGGTAGGTGAGCTGCGGCTGCTGGTACGGCTCCGCCTGTACAAGATGGACCTGTCTAGGCTGCTGGTGGGAGCTGGAGCGCTGGGACGAGCTGTTGCTGCTACTCGGATCGCCTCGTGCCTGAAGACGAGGCTGTGAAGCTGTCTGTGCCTCCTGGAGACACATGAGCTGTGTCTTCAGGTTACTCAGAGTTTGTGTCATCTGCTCCATCTGCGTGATGCCCTGGCACTACTTCTTCTCAATAATCTCCATCCGGTCCAGCTTCTCGCTGATGATCCCCATGTCTACGGCTGTGGACTCGGCCTGTGTTGCGGCTACCGCTGACGAACTGGATGGACCGGCATCGACCCGTGCTATCCTCTGATACTGCACGGTCTGTGGCTGCTGGGGTCTGCCCTGAGTGTACAATCTGGTCTGGGACATCACCATGTAGTTCTCATCCATCTCCTCGTAGATGGCCCAGACCTGATCGTGATCCTTGGCGAAGTAAGACCCACCACAAGAAGCGTTCACCAAGCCCTGAAGCTCTGATATCAGTCCACTGAAAAAGCTCTGAACAAGGTTCGGCTTGGAAATCTCGTGGTGCGGGCATCTGTCAGTCAGCTCTCTGAACCTCTCCCATGCCTCGTGGAACTGCTCGTTGGGGAGCATGAAGAAGTTGCTGATCAGGGCTCTAACGGCGTTCGTCCGCCCGAGTGGATAGTACTTATGCAAGTACTCGGCGCAGAGCTGCTCCCAGGTGTAGACAAACTTCCCCAAGTGCTTCAGCCAGGTGGCTGCTCTGTCTGCTAAGGAGAAGGTGAAGGCAATCATCCGTATGGTATCCTGGTCCACCTGACGATCGTGGACAGTACTGCAGATCATCTCAAAGTCCTGCAGGTGGAGATGGGGCTCCTCGGTAGCCAGCCCATGGAACCGGGGTAGGAGCTGAAGTGTGTTCGGAGGGAACTTGAAGTCCCCCACGATAGCTGGTAGCACCACCCAACGGTGCGTCAAAGTCGATCCAGGATTATGATTTTCCCGCATCGGTCTCGGAGGTCCTGCTCCTACTGTTGCGGCTGCTGTCGCATCGTCGGATCCTCCTCTGCGGTTCTCGCGGTCGGCTCTCATCTGCTCAAGCTCTCGCCTTATCTCTATCATAAATGCTCCCTGATCCCTCAACTGCTACTGAACTGAATCTAGTGAGGCGATCAGGGTGGAGTTGATTGCACCATGGTCCAAGACGAATGTCTGATCTCGAGGACCTCCAGTGCGGTCATCACTAGTGCCGGTCATAGTCTCTGCAAAATCAAAACATCCAAACTCACGTGCCGATAAATCATCTGTCTGTCTCTCTTCTGGCACTAGTATCTCGGTCTCAGAAGAAGGATGGTCGAGGGGGAACAGGGCAGAGTCGTACTCGGGTTCGGAGAGCAGGTCTGAGCTCCCACGAACCGACCTAGATGAGTGGGCTGGAGTGCTAAAAAGCGGCGCAGCCAGAGGCTGCCTAAGAGACCTCCTGCCCATCATCGGGATCTGGCGAGTAGTGAGGATGGGATCTGGCAACAAATATGATCACAAGCAAACCCCCAATTCACCAACGCAACGCGAGCTGAAGACCGTAAAGGTTCGGTCAAATATCTTGTCAGTTTTTATTTTGGTGATCAGTCAGGATAGCAGAGCGATTACGTGACCTCTTGGGTTACCCGATATTTTTTCAACCGACTGTCCCATACAGAAATAACCGGTAATCAGTCGAGAAGAATATCGGAGGGCTCTACCTAGTGTGCGGGGTCACTCTCTCGCGCAAGCAAACCAGACAATGAGGGGGTTGCTCTCCCCAAGACAAATTTTTAAGTGAGGTGTCTTTTATGGTCGATAATGTTAGCAGTCCCAAATTTTATTGTTTTTCTTTTTAAGTATTTTTCAGTAATTAAGCAAATCGCCTAATGAATTTTTCGGTTCTCCTGATTATTAAGTCCAAAACAGGGGGGAGAAGACGAAAAAGCCGATGCGCAAAAATCAATGATGCATGTAGAGTAAGAAATGCGTACCTAACTCCAGCAGTCTACATGCAAGATGATCCACGCAGAATTTAAAAGACAGGAAATAAACTACCTAAATGGTGCAGACGGGAAACCGAGTCCCTAAACAGCAGTGCTACTCGAAAGAACAACTAGCTGACCACCAATCTCCAATCCAGAGAGTCCGGTCTAGACCCACCCCTCCTCTTCTCGACAGGTCGAGTTCAGGAGTAGCGCTTGACGGGGCGGGCTCGCGGCGCGTAGAATCGAAGGTGGTGAATCAACTATTTTTATTAATATTTTATTGTAGGTCCAATTACCGATCTATAGGTGCAGGCAGATATGTTAGGGTATTTGGATCCTAAGTATTACGTCACAGTCAAGCAGAAAATCCTACGGCTAGGGGCTCGAAAAACCGTGAGAAATCGGAAAAGGCATTTAAGGAAAGCAAAGCCGCATAAAAAGCCGTGAAAAACCGAACTAGCTAAGGGGTCCCCCGAGCACACCGGTGCTCGGCGAAACAGACCCCGAAAGTCTAAGTCTCTGTCTCTAGTTCCTGTATTATTACAACAGTTCAAATAATGCTGAAGAGTAAATCTAATCTAAGCTACACTAATCTCGCGGCTATTCCGCGGCTCCCGCACTTCTACTCGCTCCTCGCGTCCTCCTGCGGCTCTGTAGAGAAGAGAGCCGCCTCCGACTCCCGCGGTTGCTCGGCTTCCGAAGAAAGTCGCCTCGGTCCTCGGGCCATCGCAAGAAAGCAAACAGAGTGTCAGACCAGATTATTTAAACAATTACGCAAATAAATGATATATACACAAAAGTATGCATAAAAAGCCGCGAAAATAAAACCGCGGAAAAATCAACTACGACTACTACGTCGTGCTCCCCGGCAACGGCGCCATTCTGATGAGCCGAAATTATCAACGAGACACGGGTGAATAAAAATGGATCAAGGGTCGTTGCGACCCGGATCTCGGAGACAGTTCAGTCAATCAATAAAATTATGAGCAGACCACCAAAATCGAGTAAAAATCAAAGAAACAAGCTAGTGGCCCTGGCTATTGGATTAGTCAAGTATAGCGACCAGGGTCGGACTCAGGGAGCACGTAATGGCCCTACCGCCTACGAAGTAGTCAAAAATAGGAATAAAATAAAAGAAAAGGGCTTTTTGGTGGATTTTTAATCTTTTTATATTTTTTTTGGATTTTTTAATTAATTAAGAAAATAAGGAAATCAATAAACAAGCAACGTAGATGATTTATTTAACTACTCAAAAATCACCCAAAAATTCAAGTAAAAATGTTTTTATGTTCTTTATATTTTTTACTGTTTTTGGTTAATTTTTGGTATTTTTCTGATTTTTTTTGAATTTTCTAAAATCAAACAAGACAAGAAAAGAGAGGTACTGTCCAGTCAGACTTGGAGGACCAAAATAAAATGGATAATGGTCCTATCAAGGTCTGAAGGTAATTTTCCTGTATAGTAGAAACTACATGGAAAATTTAGGCACCATAATTATTAATTTTGGTTTTGTCTTTTAATTACTAGAATTTTTATGGGTTTTTAGGGGTTTTGTAATTTTTATAGGTTTTATAAATCTAAAAATGATCAAAATTGGTCAGAAAATCAAACAACACAAAATACACAATATCTAATTTTTTTGTAATTTTTTAAAAGTATTTTAATATTTTTTTTGAATTTTCTATCGAGACAGTAACACAAATGCTTGTTTTTGAATTTTTAAAAATAATAAATGAAATAAAAAATGTCTCCAAAAATTGGGGAAAAATTTACACCATGGTAGGAGCCATGTTTCTAATTTTCATCGAATTTGGAGTTGGTTTCCTATTTTATTAAAATCAAACACAAGGGCACAGTACACAGGGACCTAAATGCAATTAAAATAAGTTCCAGGGGGTCCGGTGCAAAATTCCCAAGAACTCACGTGCCAAGCGCGTGACCTGGGGCACTCAGGGACCTATTTGCAAGAAAACTTAAGTCCCTGGACTAAATAGTAACACGTACTAAAAGTCCAGGGGCGAAAGTGTAAATTACCCACGATATAAAGCACATGCGCAAATAAAACACTCATAGGGGCATTTTTGCAAATATCAAAAACATAAGTTCATTCATTAATACCCTAGAACATAAGGCCTATACATGCAATTAACCCACAAAGTCACGTATCGAAGCACGTATCCACAACACATAGGGTTATAAAAGCAAATACCATAAACCACCAGGTCCACTATGCAAAATTTCCAAACTATAATAAACTACGAAAAATATTTACAGGACTAAATGCTAAAACAAACTAGAAGAGGGGCCTACGTGAAAATTACGCTTTATTAAGTCGAGGGCCAGATGAGCGCCACGTGCTGGATCCGACGGTCGAGAAGGCGCAGCGCTCAACAGGGGAGTCCTCTGTGCAGATCGGACAGCTGAAAGTCCCCCACGTGGATGATCTTGCGGCTGGAATGCGACGTGGGAGAACGAAGGGTCTCAGCACGAATCGAACGATGGGGAGCCAGCCACGTGTATGATCGGACGACGGTGGAACGACGTGGCTAACCCTCGTGGATGGAGGGTCCAGATCAACCCTCCTAGAGATCGGACGGTGGAGAGCTCCTCAGATGAACGGCTGAAGTCGCGTTTGGAGCTGGAGGACGATCAGACGGCTGCGGAGGGTGCACGAAGAACAAGCGACCGGCAAACTTCGCCGGCCCGGTGCACGCACGGTGACCCTCCTCGCGGGCTGCTAGTGATCGGAGAAGGTTCGTCTGGGCATCCCGCGTCTAATGGTCCCCTCCGATGACGCGATGGAGCTCCGGAGAGCTCAGGCGACGCCGACGGAGGAGAAGCTACTGCTCTAAAGAGACGAGCCCTCAAATGGACTCGTTTGGACCTGAAAAGCATGGCAACAGACTCGCAGGTCGAGGGCAAAGTGCCTCGACCCGGTAAGCGGTGGTGAAGGTGAACAGTGCGGCGGGGCGTGCGAGCTCCGGCGGAGCGACGGCGATGGAACTCGATACCCAGTTCCTGTGCGAACTGGGGTGAATGGATGGGCGAAGAAGGTGCACGAGGGAACAGCGAAGATGATGGGTGACTCCGATGGTCGGAACGAAGGCGAGGGTGGTCGGAATCAGAGCTCGTCGGCGACGGGATGAATTGGGCGAAATGCAAAATTGGAGAAATAGGGAAAGAAAGAGAGCTACCTACTGGATGGAGTCGACTGTGGAAGAGCTGGGGATGCTCCAGGTCCTTGCCTCAAGGGCCGTCGGTGCCCGAGGCTCGAGCACCACCTCCAGGCGGCGCACGGCGACGCGTAGCTGCCGGATCAGAGGTCCGTCCACTCCCTCCTCGCTGCGACACGGCCGGAAGCGAGCTGTCACTCTCGTAGAGGCGGTGGAGGTCCTGGGGTGGAGAGAAACGATTCAAAGATGGAATGAAATGAAGGTGGAGATCGGACTTTATACGGCACGGGGTCCGGCTAGATCAGGTCAGGGAGGGCACGGCGAGGCGCAGATCCCAATGCAATCAACCGGGCGAGAATCACGGATGCAAGAGGAAGAATTAGAGCCCGGGGTTTGCGGATATGGTGATCGGGTCATGACGTGATAATTCATCGAAGTCGGGTGGGGCGTCATCGACCCGTGGGATGTGGTCCACAGGGGGGAGTTGACCGGGGGGTCAACATCCCCCATGGACCAACCAGGACCTGCCATGTGGAAAAGATTTGAAAATTCGAAAAGAAATAATAAATGGCCGAGTTATTAAAAACTCAAAACATGAAAAATGTTTATTTTAATTTTTTCTATTTTTTGTGATTTTTAATTTTTTTTTGAAATAAAAATAAGGTATTTACATTATAGTGCTATATATAGGTATATACACAATATTGATTTTTAATTTTCGATTTTTAATTAATTATTTTTGTACGTTTTTATTCCCATTTTATATTTTATTTATTTATAGCATAAAATTAGGAATAAAAGGATATTTTTATTTTATTTTTTATTATTTATTTACAAGGGTTAAATAAATAGATATATACATCTATATACATGGTATATGTACAATGTTCTTTTTGGGTTTTTATTTTTGTTCTTTTTATTTTATTTTGTTTTTATAGTTTTTATTTTATTTATTTACAACATGGAATAAGGAGTATATACAAGTTATTAGGGATTTTAATTTATTTATTTACAAGGTAAAATAAATATATGTGTGGTCATATGTACATGGTGAATATGTACAAGGAAGGTTATTTTTGTTTTCTTTTTAATTGTCTAATTTTTATTTTAATTTTGTATTTAAAAATATTTACACATATATACAAGGAGTTTTTATTTTATTTTTAGAGGAAAATACTTTTGTTATTTTTACAGGTATATTCACACATGAGCTCCCTTATCTCTCTCTACTTTGGCTTTTATGCGGTCAGGCCCATGCTGAGCCCTCCCTTGGGATTAGGTCGCTCAATATTTATTCTAAATATCTCCGTCTTTTTCTTTTGTCTCTTTATTCTTTTATTTTTGCACAAAAACATGCTAATTATTAACCTTTATACAATGCATGCACTTTAGTAATTATTTGTATTTACAAGAATATACATGCATTTGCAAAGGTTTTTGTAGCTAAAATATAAGAATAAAGAGTGATGAATGGGTATTCATCAGTAAGCTACTTAGGTATATTTTCTTAATATTATTTTACCCGACCATTAATATCTACACACATCAAATTTCACAGGGCACATTGAGATCATGGATGAAAAGGGACTAGATACAGATTAGATATTGTTATCTTAGTATCTATATTTGCTTCATCCATATCTAATACGAACATGGATATGGATATAAACCATATATACATGTAGGAAATGATACCTTTAATAATTGCATACAAATTTGTATTGAATATTCACGGAATATGAAGCTGGAATCGAATAAAGATCCAATATGAATATGGATTAAATTAAGATTGGTATGAATATGATTGAATAAAGATAAATTATGAATTCGGATTGAATTGTTATCACATATGAAGTAATTTAAAAAATTCACATTAATTTAAGAGCCAATGTTAGTCAGTTCATTAGAAAAATACTCGAGTAATGAAGTGCCAGATGCTCTCTATCTGGAACCACAGTCGTCCAATCAAAATATCAGTTAATTAAGTGCTGACATAATGCAACTTTAACCATCTTTTGGTTTATCTCTGTTTGCTTTTCGATTTTATATTCTTGAGGGATTTTTCATGAAAAGATCAAAACAATAATAACGTGTTAAACATGAAATAAAGAAAGACAAGAAATAAAGGGGGAATGCGAGTAGATCAAATGACATCTCATGCATTCAAAGGTCTGATTTCAACTAAGAAGTGGAAAATATGATGCACGTAAATGACAAGCACTAAAAAGATGAGCAGAGGATGAGGAATCTTATGTGGTAAGTAGTTATGAGCGGTCATGGAACAAGAACAGAGAGCTTCAAAGCTCTTGGTCTAATGCGTGAATGTCGGTTGGAGGCTTACAATGTCGAGAGGAGGTCGAGAGATGATATTCCATATACGAGTCGAGCAAGGGCTTCAACATTGTAATGAAAAGGGGAAAAATGAATAGCGGGCAAATAAGGAAAGAGCGAGAAACTAAGAGCATCAAAGAAGTAAAGTTACACTAAATAAATAAAATGCAAGGTAAGAAAATGAAAGATCAAGGAGAGAAAGAGCTAAGGGAGAGAGCTTCCACTCCCAACATTTAGCTCCTATCCTCCTTGCTATCTCTTCAGGGAGGTCGCTTTTCTCAACCAATAAAGCAAGAAGATCGAAAAAGAGGCCAAAGACTAGTAATTGTACTAATTAAGTTTATACATGCATGTAAGTATTATATACATGTATTTGATATAAATACAGGTATATTATACAGTAAATGTGAGTGCTACATGTATAATTGTGTATATACATGTAAGTGGCAGTATATTGCATATTTTTTATGTTTTATATTTTATATACTTTTGATCTTTTTAAGGGGGTTTATGGTGCAATGTGTCAAATATAAAGTGCATATAAATTACTAGAGAAATGTATATGTATGTATGCAACTTAGGATGGGTTTTGTTGGATTTAATCATTTGTTAATACAATGAATTGTAGATTCATCACATCTTCATGCTTAAGTCTTAAGTCTTTCTTATCCTAAGCAAGTGACTTATTTAGAAAAAAAAAAGGGAAATCTTCACTTTTATAGGAATGATTATACCCAACCAACATGGCTTTAAATCCCTAAATTTTTATAGAGATATTTTAATCTTTTAAGGATTTGTAGCGGAAACACGCACAAAGATTTGGTAGATTCTAACATTAGGCTTAACAACCCTCAAGTTCTACGAAGCTTAGTCAATTTTGAATATTAGTCAATTTAGCTTGACTTGATTAATTCATATTCTCCTTAGCCTTGAGTAATATTGCCAACAATGTGAAAGGTATAACTTTGTTAGACATGTGAGACCATAGCAAGCCATTATGCAATAAAAGTTATTGTAAATAACTCCTTAATCAGAAATGAAGAATAACTAAGTTTGCATAATAGATCTTTTTACAATTAGAGCTATACATCATGATCATCTTCATATCATGCATCTATTGATCTAAAGGTTGGATCTAGAGGATGGTATAAGGTTAAATATCTAAAGGGTTAGACTAAGGACTCAACCGAACCATCAAGTGATTATCAAGAAAAGATCTCCAGCCTGAGAAGGAGATGACAATCCTTACTCTAAAGGCTGACATCAGATTGTCCTCTTCATGCAATTTATCTGCATAGAAATACAGATTTAGAGGTATCGGATAAGTTAGGTCAAAGAGATGGCCTAGAGAGATCGAGATAACTAAGATCTATATCATATGTTGTCACGATGTAGGCACCCATCCTTTGACCTAAGACATACGTATTACTATATGTTTGAGTATGTATATGTAGATGATCGATAGGTTGATTACCTAATCAAGGTACATACACCAATGCACAAGTGTGCGTATGAGAACATATAAGAAATACAATCTCTCAAAGGGATCATACATGTTCACTACTGAACCAGAAGACATGAGCTCACTTATAAGATATTAAGATAAGCCAAATTTCAATGTTGGTCATTTTGTTTTGGAAATACGACAGGATTTGAAGGTATGATATATGCTTTTGGAAAGAATATGATCGATATTGACTCCCAAATGATCAAATGAGAAACTTATTGATAAAATCTTGAAGGAGACAACCCAAAATGAGATCTGAACTTCAAGTTTAATCAAAATCTTCTAGTATGCAGGATGTACGAGTATTGAGAATACTTACGAGTGATGTAATCTTAATCGATTGTATACCATGGCGCTTTCATTCCAAGGAAGTGATGAAACATGTTTTGATTTTAGTGACTCTGCTCAATAGAAGTTAGTTCAAAGGTTAGACATCTGAATTGGATTGAGATATAATAAGAAAATTGGATACACTTACTAATATGATCAGACAGCTTTAAGAGATCATGAATATGATATCAGGTTTCATTACCCAAGTCACTATACATGGCATATACAGTCTATTGGACCTTATCTCCAAGTATCTACAGAGAAGACATACTATCCTCAAACAAGTTTGATGAATGTTCCTAAAGAGAAAGATATGAGTATTGGACAAAGAGAAGAAATTTAGGATGATTAATTTGGCTTTAATTATAATGAATAACATTATCCTCGATAGTGTTATCCACAATTCTCCAAGAATGATGTGGATAAGATTCACATTATTTTTGGGTATGTACAAAGAGTAAATTAGAATGACTAAAACATATTTAATTATACTAGATAGCATTCTCCTAGATAGTGTTATCCGCAACGCTAAAAAATGATGTGGATACGATTCACATTATTTTGAATACATTCATAGAGGAATCTAAGATAATTAAATTGTGCTTAATTATCCTGATTAAGGTTAATTGGATAGTGTTATCCGCAATAAATTGGGAGAGCGTGAATAAGATCCATATTATTTTCTGAGATTTGATTATGAATTGGATTCATAAATTTTATGTTGATGTGAATTGGATTCACATTATACAGTAATAAACATAAAATGGATTTACATTTAGTTTTGGACTTATGAATATGATTTATAAGTTTGAATAGCTTGTTTGTAATTGTCACAAAAATTTTAGAATTAGTTGGTGATAATTAATTTTCAAAATTAGTCAACAAGTAAGAGATAATAGTTGATAAGATAAAAGAAAAACAAAAAAGAAAATGCAATAAAAAGGGAATGTCCATGGTGGGTCCCACCATGGGGACATCCCCTCCTTTTTATGTATATTATCCCTTCTATTTTCTCTTGTTATTCTATTTTTTATAATGTTGGTAGGTGATTAATTAATTAAATTGTTGACAATATTTTATCGACTTTTATCCTCTAGTTAATCCTTAGCCATCCATTTGATTAACTAGGATTGTTATCCTAATGGTCTGAAAAAATATAAAATATAAAAGAAGAGACATACCCGGCCTTCTTCATTTAATAAAAAAACCAAAAGTCTTCTCTCTCTCCCCTAGGTCGTCCCCCTGCTTCCCTGTTGTCGTCCCCCAACCACAGTACCATCCTCCCGTACGTGGACATCTCCTCTTAGAGGACATCCTTGTTATGTTGCCCGATCACTTTGACCAATCTCACATGAAGGATCTTCCTATTCGGTGTCTTGGGTCCACGATAAGGATTTTGTAAGGCGAAATCAGGAGCAAGGATGAAGATAAACTCTCTGAATTGCAGTAAGCACGTGACTCATCCTTATTCCTGAAAGCGATGTCTCTGCCGGATTGGACTTGACACAAAAGGTCTCTTGCTTTAGAAACTCTAGGATCACAACCATGCATCGAGGTATGTCATTTTATTCGTGTGATTATTGATGGAATGGATTGGGAATGACTCTCAATCCATGTGCGTCCATCAAACCGATTGTTGTCGTTGAAAAAGAACTTGTGCATCGACAATGCAAATTCTGTCACTATAAAAATATGTACAATTAAAATTTGACGAATCGAACCGCCTAATCGAAATGCTTTTATATCATGTTGAAATAAATACTATGGAAGCCAATTCAGATGAATAAATATGAATGGTGAAAGTTATGGTTTTACGTGGAATACTACTTCGTAGGAGCGGGATAAAACTACAAGAGAAGGCCTCCAAGGTCGGATAATCTGTTATAAATTCTCATAAAATAAAGGGTGTGGGGATTCTTATATAGCTCTAAAGACAGACTAGAGTCGTACTTATAGATGATGTGGGACTAAACATGTACAAGAGAGAAGGGTAAATGGATCTTAGATAGATCTAATTATCCATCTATTACATACTATAACAAATGAAAACTAGAATATCTTGTTGCTCTCAGTGACTAGGGTTTCTCTCTCTCTCTCTCTATATATATATATCTATATCTATCTCTCTCTCTCTCTATATATATATATATATATATATGAAACCGAGGTGGGATGAGTTGCAAATATAGTGCCAAGTGGGTAAATGGATCCTCACTCAATATCAATTTACCCATAGGACAAGCAACTCAACAAGATGGAAGGATGGATGCTAGTAATGAAGTTTGAATTAGACTCCATGCATAAGAACGAAGTATTGATCCTCGGAGATCCACTTAAAGGGTCAAACCCAAGGAATAAATGAATCTTCAAAAGGGAGAACACAATGCTAGGTAGAGACCTTCAAAGTACATCTCGTAGCCCGGCGCTACACACAGATAGAAGGCATCTACAACGACTAAAATGGGGTATCGAATTTCAAATTTGCCTCGTGCTCAGTCCATTTACACCTCCATATACACCATTGCATAGACTGTAACGCATTTCTGTCATATATATTTATAGCAACGTAAAGTTAGTTGCTCTCAAAGCTACAGTGAAAGGAATCATCGTAAGTTTTTCTCAAAAAAATACATCTTAAGTTTGAAAAGAAGGATTTTAGATAGGATGGTCCAATACCAATCTCCTGACCATCCTTATAAATGTTTTTGCATGTTATTGTTATCATAACACAACCCTGTATGTGTGACAACTTGGCGTGTTTGTGAACTTTGATTCTCTAAAGGAACCATATGTAGTACTGCAAGAATATTAGCCCGAGGTAAAGGATGTCAAAATTGACATCATTTTATTTGTCAATTCAGATTGAGCTTCTTGGTAGGGTGAGCCATCCGCATTTTGTCAGCATTATAGGGTGTTGCAAGGAAGCCTCATCCCTTGTTTATGAGTATCTACACAATGGAAGCTTGGAGGATTGTCTTGCCAGAAAGGATTGTTCGCCCCTCAGCTGGCCAGATCGCGTTCGTATTGCAACTGAGATATGCTCTGCTCTGATTTTTCTCCATTCCTGCACCCCGATCATGATCCATGGAAACCTGAAACCTTCTAACATTCTTCTTGATTCAAACTTCACTAGCAAGTTATGTGATCTTCGTACCAGCCTTGTCATTGACTTCACTCCAAACACCTCTTCTAACTGCTCTGAAGAATTGCTTGCATATATCGACCCAAGTTTCTTTGACAATTATGAGCTGACAGCTTCCTCCGATGTCTACTCCTTCGGTGTCATCATTCTACGGCTATTGACAGGATTACCAGCATCCGGTGTTATTAAGGAGGTAACCAAGGCTTTATATGAGGGAGACTTACGGCAAGTCTTGGATGATACAGTAGCAGAATGGCCATTCATTCAGGCAAGTCAGCTAGCACACTTGGGTTTAAGATGTTGCGAAAGCAATCCTAGTGACCGTCCGACCCTTGAAGGTGAAGTGTGGAAGGCACTTGAGCCACTGATGAAGAGCTCTTCATTGGGGTCACTGCTATTTTCACGTTTGATGCAGGTCGATGATGCACCAAGTTACTTCCTGTGCCCGATCCTCCAGGTACTTTCACTTACTGTGGAGTTTTTGGTCTGCAGTTCACTATCCTTCCTAGAAGTGAAAATAACATCAAAAGGCAATGCATGTTTGCCCCTCAGAAAAACTATTCCCTGGAGAGCCTTCAGCGTTTCCTTGGCATGTTTGTTATTTCCAATTAGCATACGAGAAGGAAAAATGACATATATGGAAAAGTAAAAGAAAAAGGTACACAGACAGCAGTGCAATAAGAAAACTATTACATAAGTCCAAATCAAAGATCAAAATGTGTAATTCTGTCGATTTCTTTCGTCCTTCCCCATTGCTCTATCTTATATCTTAATTTCAGTTGGTAACTTGTTCTCTGCTTATATTAAGCAATTTGATCTTCCATGCACTGAAAGAAAGTTTGGCACAATTTCATATTCTTTGGCATTTACCAACTTCTTTCTATCTCAAAAAACTCGTGGGTTTTGCTTGATTCTTTCATGCAATATTTAAGAAGGGAATTTACAGGATATCATGAGGGAACCTCAAGTTGCTGCTGACGGCTTCACGTATGAAGCGGAAGCTATACGGGGATGGTTTGAAAGTGGACACGACACATCTCCGATGACCAATCTGAAGCTTCCTAATAAAGAGCTTCTTCCAAACCGTGCTCTTCGAGCTGTTATCCAGGAATGGTTGCAGTCACGGAGCAGACACCCATGTACTATATATAATCAGTGAATATGCTTGAGCATGATTCCAGCTTTGCTTTTACTTGGCATGTCGTTTTGCAACTTAAACATGGCAACAAAGACATATTCTACTCTTGTAGTTTTCTATCACAGGGTGGGAAGAGATAATCTTCATTTCACTAGAGCTTGAGAAGTAGTTAAGCACAAAACTGCCAACGACGTGCACATTCTCTTCTTAATTCTTAAGCATGTGTAAGATGGGCATGTTTTTTTACTTTACATGGTAGGTGCCTGTTAATGTGACTTGAATCCTAACTACTTGTTGAGTTGCTGATGTGGCTGATCCATGTCCTGGCTTCTGATTGGCTGAGAGCTGTTGGGCCAGGATTGCTGACATGTCTAATCTGTGTCCTGCCTTCTGATTGACTGAGAGCTGTTGGGCTAGGATTGCTGACATGTGTAATCTGTGTCCTGCCTTCTGATTGGCTGGGAGCTGTTGGGATGGATTGCTGAATACAAATGGTATTCTTCTGTTGCAGTATAAAAAGGGCCCCAAGGCCACCAGATACTGCATCCTCATTTCTGATCCTGTTTCTCATCCCATATCTGTACCTTCTCAGTACCCTCTGTATTACATTTTTTCCATATAGTGAAGCCGATCACCACCGCCCAAGGACGTAGCCCATTTACGGGTGAACCTTGTAAATCCTTGTGTTTGTGTCTTGCTTGTTTGATCGTGTTTGTGCGTGTTTGCTTCCGCGATTCGCAACAAACTGATATCAGAGCCTCGGGTTCCGTCAGGATCATCCAGTAAGATGGCGTCACACAATCTGAAGATCGAGAAGTTCACGGGGAAGAATGGATTTAGTCTATGGCAGATCAAGATGCGCGCCCTTTTGAAGCAGCAGGGCATCTGGGCACCGTTAGATCAAGAGCGGGCGAAGGCACTCGAGCCGTCCGAGTTGATGGTGCAGGAAGAGAAGGCGCACTCGACGATCATGCTGTGTTTGGCGGACGAGATTATCGCGGAGGTTGCCGATGAGGATTCCGCGGCCGGTCTGTGGTTAAGACTCGAAAGTCTATACATGACTAAGTCTCTGACCAACAAGTTGCTCTTGAAGCAACGTCTGTTCTCTCTCCGCATGCAGGAAGGTACATCTCTTAAAGAACATCTAGACCGCTTAAATACATTGTTGATGGATTTAAGAAATGTAGATGTTAAGATTGATGATGAGGATGCTGGCTTGATTTTATTGGTTTCTCTTCCATTATCGTTTGAAAATTTTGTTCAATCGTTCATTGTGGGAAGAGAGTCAATAACTTTAGAGGAAGTTCGCGCGAGTCTGCATACGCGTGAACTTCGGCATATGGCTACTGGCAAGCAGGACTCTAACGCTGCAGGTTTGGTTATGACTCATGAGAAGAGTCATGCCAGTTCTAGCTACACAAAGAAGGGAAAGCAGAAGTCCAAGTTGAAGAATCACAATGCTAGGGATATCTGCAATTACTGCAAGGAACATGGACATTGGAAGAAGGACTGCCCGAAGAAGAAAGGGAAAGCTACGGTTGCTGCCGTAGCTCATGGAGGCGCAGATTCTGAAGATCACCTAGTTCTCACAGTCACAGATCAGAAGACGACGGATAATACCTGGATTTTGATTCAGGATGTTCCTACCATATGACTCCCAATGAAGATTGGTTCTGCACCTATGAGAAGATAGATGGCGGAAACGTCATCATGGGGAATGATGCAGCATGCAAGATTGTCGGGATTGGCTCTGTGAAGATCAAGATGCATGATGGAGTCGTGAGGACGGTGACAGAAGTACGCCATGTTCCTGATCTGAAGAAGAACCTGATATCACTTGGAGTCTTGGAATCTAAAGGATACAGGTACAACGCTGAAGGTGGAGTTATGCAGGTTGCCAAAGGTGGGGTTGTTGTCATCAAGGGCAACAAGCAGAAGACACTGTACGTCATGCAGGGGTCTACAGTTACCGGTTCTGTTGCAGTGGTGTCCCAGGGTCCAAAGATCAGAGTCAAAATTGTGGCATATGCGGCTGGGACACATGAGTCAGATGGGGATGAATATCCTTATTCAGAAAGGCCTCATCGGGGATCTCAAGGGATCCAAACTGGAGTTCTGTGAGCATTGCATGTTGGGAAAACAACACAAGAAGTAATTCAGTAAAGCTATCCACAGGACGAAGGAGACGCTCGACTACATCCATGCCGATTGTTGGGGTCCTTCACGGGTCCCATCTTTGGGAGGTGCCAGGTATTTTCTATCTATTATTGATGATTACTCCAGGATGGTGTGGGTGTACATGATGAAGCACAAGAGCGAGGCATTTCAGACCTTCAGGCAGTGGAAGATCTTGTGGAGAACCAGACTTCTAAGAAGGTAAAGCGTCTTCGTACAGATAATGGACTGGAATTCTGTTCGTCAGAGTTCAATGAGTTCTGCAAAGAGGAGGGTGTTGCGAGACGTCTCACCGTCAGAGATATGCCACAGCAGAACGGAGTTGCTGAACGAATGAACAGGACGCTTCTGGAGAGAGCAAGGTGCATGCTCTCTAATGCTGGACTTGGTAGAGCATTCTGGGCTGAAGCTGTGAATACAGCTTGTTACTTGGTGAATCGGAGTCCCGCATCTGCCATTGGTTGCAAAACACCCATGGAGGTATGGTCTGGTAATCATGCTGATTATTCTATTTTACGAGTCTTTGGTTGTGCTGCCTATTATCATGTTAATGAAGGAAAATTAGAACCAAGGGCAAAGAAAGGGGTGTTTACAGGCTATGGCGCAGGAGTAAAGGGGTACAGAATCTGGTCCCCTTCTGAGCATAGAATTATTGTTAGCAGGAATGTTACTTTTGATGAGAATTCCATGCTTCACTCGAGTAGTAAGTCTATTGATGCAGGGACAAGTGATGATGTGCCCGAACAGGTGGAGTTCGAACTAACACCAAGTATTGATCACGCTACTTCTGATCAGGCTGTTGCTGAACGGCCTGAAGCTGAGCAACCGAAGGAGAGGCAACCAAGTGTTGCTACTGATCGGCCTCGAAGGGAGATACATCCGCCGCAAAGATACGCATTTGAAGACATGGTTGCATTTGCACTACATGTTGCGGAGGAGACAGAGTCTCCAGAGCCCTCCACTTACAGGGAGGCAATATCTGGTGCAGAATCCGGGCAGTGGATTGCTGCTATGAGTGAGGAGATGGAGTCTCTTCACAAGAATCAAACATGGGAGCTCGTCAAATTGCCAAAGGGGAGGAAAATTGTTGGATGCAAATGGGTCTTCAAGAAAAAAGACAGGAATCTCAGGCAACGAAGGCATCAGATACAAGGCACGTCTAGTTGCGAAGGGTTACAGTCAGAAGGAAGGTGTGGATTACAACGAGATATTCTCTCCCGTTGTAAGACATACATCCATCAGGGTGCTACTAGCTCTTGTAGCACATCAAGACTTGGAGCTGGAGCAGTTAGATGTGACGACAGCTTTCTTGGCATGGTGAACTCGAAGAAGACATTCTTATGAGCCAGCCGGAGGGATTCATATCTCAGGGTGAGGAAGATCATGCGTGCATATTGAAGAAGTCCTTGTATGGGCTTAAGCAATCTCCTAGGCAGTGGTACAAAAGGTTTGATGGCTTCATGATTAATCATGGGTTCAACAGGAGCCCATATGATTGTTGTGTTTACCACAGGAAGGTGGAGGATGGCTCCTTCATTTTTTTGTTACTGTACGTCGACGACATGTTGATTGCTGCCAAGCAGAAGAGTACCATAAATGATCTGAAGAAGCTCCTTAATTCAGAATTTCACATGAAGGATCTTGGTGCAGCAAAGAAGATTCTAGGGATGGAGATAATTAGAGATCGTACAGAAAAGAAACTTTTCTTATCTCAGAAGAACTACATTGAAAAGGTTCTGATGAGATTTGGGATATCTACAGCAAAGCCTTTAGGTACTCCATCCGCTTCGAACATTCATCTTTCTTTTTCTTTCGCACCACAGTCAGACTCGGAGAAGGAACACATGTCACGTGTTCCTTATGCTAACGCAGTTGGGAGTCTTATTTATGCCATAGTATGCACAAGACCTGATATTGCTCACGCTGTGAGCGTTGTTAGCAGATTCATGGGCAACCCAGGGAAGGAGCATTGGCAGGCAGTCAAGCGGATTTTCCGTTATCTGAGAGGAACATCAGACATTGGCCTTATCTATAGAAGTGATTCAGAATGTTTAGTTGCTGGATATTCAGATTCAGACTATGCTGCATATGTCGATGGAAGGAGATCAATGACCGGCTATGTTTTCACTTTGGGGACTTCGGTCATCAGTTGGAAGGCTACCTTGCAACCATCAGTTACTTTGTCTACTACAGAGGCAGAGTACATGGCTTTGACAGAGGCTGCAAAGGAAGGCATCTGGCTAAAGGGCTTAGTTGGAGATCTCGGTCTTCAACAAGACCAGGCTATAGTATATTGTGACAGTCTCAGTGCGATATGCTTAGCCAAGGATCACGTGCATCATGAAAGAACCAAGCACATCGATGTCAGATATCACTTCATTCGTTCTGAGAAGAGGATCAAGGTAAAGAAGGTCGGCACAGCAGATAATCCAGCTGATATGTTCACAAAGGCGGTTCCTGGGAGTAAGTTCAAACATTGTTTGGACTTGCTCAATGTCGATAGTTGGAAGTAGCCCCAAAAGGGGGCTGGCGGCGGCATGGCGAAGCTTGACAAAGCTTCTCAGAGGATTCAATTCAAGGTGGAGATTGTTAATGTGACTTGAATCCTAACTACTTGTTGAGTTGCTGATGTGGCTGATCCATGTCCTGGCTTCTGATTGGTTGAGAGCTGTTGGGCCAGGATTGCTGACATGTCTAATCTGTGTCCTGCCTTCTGATTGGCTGAGAGCTGTTGGGCTAGGATTGCTGACATGTGTAATCTGTGTCCTGCCTTCTGATTGGCTGGGAGCTGTTGGGATGGATTGCTGAATACAAATGGTATTCTTCTGTTGCAGTATAAAAAGGGCCCCAAGGCCACCAGATACTGCATCCTCATTTCTGATCCTGTTTCTCATCCCATATCTGTACCTTCTCAGTACCCTCTGTATTACATTTTCTCCATATAGTGAAGCCGATCGCCGCCGCCCAAGGACGTAGCCCATTTACGGGTGAACCTTGTAAATCCTTGTGTTTGCGTCTTGCTTGTTTGATCGTGTTTGTGCGTGTTTGCTTCCGCGATTCGCAACAGTGCCACTACAAGGAAAAAGGGACCAGCCTTTATGGAAAATAGTGACCACTGTACATGTTCAATTAGGCATTATTGTTTTTTTCCCTCTTTGGAATGGCTCATTTTGATGCTAAATTGTTAGCGAAGGGGCACATGAGTTTTGGTCAGGTTTCATGACAGCAAAGTTTTACCTGGTAATGTAAAATACCATAACAAAAGCTATCTGATTACAGTGCAAGCAATGTTTTGTAATGAATCCTGTTACTTGAATGCACCAATTTGATGCTGCAATATAATAGCCTTGTTTAAGATTGGTTTACGCATTGATCTTAGACCACAATGGTATTCTTGCAAATTCAATAAGGTGTAAGGAACACTCCTGCACTTCATCCTTTTGTGATCCTTTCAAGATTTCAAAACAAAAGCTCAAAGAGGAGTTGGAAAGGTTTTGTTGAGGAAAGCACAAAAAGAAGGCTTGTAATGCCCTGTCGGGTTGGATCCTAATCCAAAGGCAGTGCCTCATGAACATTGTATGTCAACCAACCAATATATTAAAAGCACAAACAATATTGGCATCACATGTAAATGTTGGGAGTTACTGACTAGTCAAGAAGATTGCAAGTCCAAGTCCACGATCGACTTTTTTGGACAGGCCTCTAGCACGAGCTACCCAAAGGAAGACGTTGCACGTGAAATTGAAGAAGCTGGTTAAGAAATAAATTAGACTAAAAAAGAGCAACTGAAAATAAATCGGTAAAAAGGACCTAAATTACTATTATATGTGTAGGAATTTACCCATGAATACAGGCTAATTAGCAAATTAACGAGACTACAACCTCAACCATCAGATTTCCATCCGATAATTTCAATTATGTCTTTTGATGTCATAAGTTATTTTGAAACCTACAAATTATATTTTCCCCCTTTTTACTCATCAATAAAAGCGCCACAGATTCGTCAATGATTTCCTTTAGATTTCTTCGTTTACTCATCAACCCACCAATTCATTTTGAAATCTCACGGCTGGTGGTTATGAAAGAAGGAATCAAGCTTCGGCCTATTGACATGTTACAATGATAATATGACCTCCAACACTTCGACATCGATGACACCAAACGCATCGAGCTCAATCTCTACGACCTCGGTAAGGATGTAACGCTAGGAGATGAGGTTGGATTTGAAACTAAAAAGAGAGGGGTGAGTTATTCATTTACTTAATCTTCTAAGTAATTTTTAATTGATTGGAAGAAATTATTTTATAAATAATTGAATAGAGAAAAAGACAATATGAGATAATCGATTAATGAATAATGAATATTCAAATATTGTCATAAAGATTAACAATCAATCACAAGTACACAAAGAATTCTAGAGTGGAAACGACATAGGTAAAAACCTCTCGCCTAAATATTCCTATCCAGGATTTGCAAACCTCTACACCCATAGCAGCATTAACCACGTTATTCCAATGGGAGTAGTGTAGCCATTATTACAATCCCAACCTTGTACATTCCGCAAGGTATATCTTATATCTTTTAAAAAATTACAAAGGAACACATTATAAGGAAGTTGAGTACAAGAAGATACTCCTTTTATATTTCCTTTGAATAGTATGTTGATTTTAATTTATAAATTTTACATTTTAAAAAATAATTTAAATACTTTATAGTTTAAAGTTACCTTAAAGATATAAAAAATGTTAGCAATATGGCAAACAAAGATAGAACAAGCAACTAATGGAGTAGATGTACTGGTCAAGTTGTGACCACTAATAGTTTCCTTGGAGTAGAGGTAGTGACAAATAATCTCCAATTGGAGTAGAAAGTTCACCCTTGGTCTCATGGTTTGATGATCTTAAAGTAGATATAAGTGTAATGAATGAAGATCAAAATAATTTAGATATTACAAGACAATAGCGAAGGTGAATGCAAAGGTTTTGATGGTGAAAAACTCCTTTCGGGCATGGTTTCTTTAAGATGCTTTTTAAGAGCGTAATGGAGGGAGATGAGTTATTTCTCTCTTCATGACTTGAGTCGTCACAAAGAGAGTGGTGAAATATTAAATAAAGAGAAGTAGGAAGGTATTTATAGTTGAAAATAGGTTTTAGATTATTTAATAAATGTAAGTCTAGTAAAAATGCAAACTTTATGATTTTACTTGAATGATTAGGATCGAATGTAGTGGAAGTTGTTAGGTTACTTGACTTAAATTAAATATGCAACTTTAGAAATCATAGTATCCTTTAGATCGAATTTTAAGGGTTAGAATAGGTAGTTATGGGAGCTACATAATATGTTATATTTAATTAAGGAATATGTGGTTGGTATTTTATAGTTTGAACTACATAAAAAGTTTATTTTAATGAAATTTATGGATCCCTTTTTTTACTCAAAGTTCTTGTAATAATAGGTTCGTAGATTTAGGTTAATCGACGGGTGATATTTTGTGTGTTTTTTATGGCTCTTTAACATAGACTAGAAAGCATCATATATCTTCGGTGTAGATGCTCATCATGATCATCATTATCTTCAACATCCTTTGCCCCAATGATATGATATTTTCTTTCCATGCTTTAAGCTTTATTCCTCTTGTAAATGATCACCATGATTAACTTTATCTTCAATTATTTGCTCCAATGATGTGATATTTTCCTTCCAAGTTTTGAGCTTTATCCTTCTTGCTCTTGATTTTTTTAGTTTTACCTAAAAGAGCATTTCTCATAGAGAATAAACATGCCATATTTGTTATTCATAAAATAAACATCAACAATCTCCTTATTTTGATGTTATGTCAAAATCGATATGATCACCGACTTTCTTTTGCTAGATGAGCTTCTTCTTAGAGCTCCCCCTTTCTCTTACAATATAAGCTTCCCTTTTGTATTTCTAATAACAACTTGTATTTTGAAAAAAAACTATCAACTTAGATATATGCATAAACATGTCTAAAGTCTTGTTCATTAAGCAACTCAAAAAAAGATCATAACATAGCAAAACATGCAAAAAATATAAAAGTCTTCTAAAAATATATTTATAAGAAAGTGCTCTATTCTAAAGTTAACTAGTAGTTATAAGAGAAATGTTGCACGAAGCTTGGTCAATTCTTCAGACATACAATATTGTACGATATCAAAGGCATGAGTAAAGACTTTCATATCATCATTTTGATATTTTAGAAACAAGTAGATGCCAACAGTAAAAGAGTACATTTGTTCTTTGGCGGAAGTAAAGCTATTGTGACATGTCCAGACTTTAGAATATACTTTGCTTTCAGCTGGATGAGTGTTGACATAAAGATGATCGAGAAAACTGTTCAAAAGAGGATCAACTTCAGAGTCTGAGTTTGGTGTTTCATACATGTAAGCAGTCCCCTTTTCCATTCTTTCAAAAATGATTTTGTTACACTTTTGAGTAAATTACACAAAAATCCACGAACTATACACCCAAATCAATGTCATCCCTCAACTTTTAAATGTAACAAATGAGTACCTAATGCATTGTCTCAATCACAATGCAAACTTTTTCCTAGTGATGTTGGGATGAAAATATCCCAGTAAAATTCCTAATGAACAGTAGAGAGGATCATTTGTTGTAGGGGTATTTCTGCAATAACTGCTCGAGACGTTCGATTTTGATCGAGCGGTTTGCACAATTTTACACGATACGAATCCACAAATAGTACTAAATTATATGAACCGCTCGATCAAGATCGAACCGCTCCGTATCCAATTAACAATGCCCCAAATGTCAAATCACATTCACACATGCAGCTGTCCCGCCTTCCCAAGCCAAATTTCCAGGGCCGCGTGGGGTACACAGGCGCGAGGGCTCGGTGATGAAGGTGCACGATCGGCAGTGCTAGGGCTCGGCGGCGTAGGTGTGTGAGGCCTCGGCAGCGAAGGCACGACTGCTGCAAGGGCACGCGGACCAAGCATGTTGATTTCCTTTTATTCAAGTCTTGATTCCTGTACAGGAATCTGGATTTGATTCCATAGGGATTTGAAGGGGGTTCGCTTGATGATTGGACGTACGCATTGATGGGTTTGGGATTATCAAAGCACGAGACTAATAATCACACAGGCGTAATTCAATTTGACTATATATACACATCATGCATCTAGAGATATTTAAATCATCATATGCGTGATTATTAGCCGTGCTTTGATAATCCAGATACGTGCCGTGTCCCCACAGTTGCCTCCGCCTATCCAAGATAGGGTTCCAGGGCCTCGCGGGGTGATAAGCGCGAGTGCTCCGAGCTGCGTGATCGGCAATGGAGGTGAGCGAGGGCTCGGCGGCGAAGGTGCGCGACCGGTGGCGCGAGGGCTCGACCTTGAAGGTGGATTCACTTGCGATTTGGGGAATTGTTGACGAGGGATTTTACCGGAGCTTTCGTCCCAACATCATTAGACTGGATGTCCATCCTCTTCTCCCATTAGAAAAAGACAGTATACCTTTTTGTTACTGTTAAGGTTGAGAGTAAGGTTTAAAAAACTGAATCAGTTGTTGAACTGATACTTCATCTAGATTGGTTTGATCATGTCGAATCAGTGATTTTAACCGGTCGAATCATTAATGACATCACATGACATAATCTTTTATATATAGTGTTAAAAAATCAGATCATTCATTTTGTAAAGGTTGGTTCGGTAGAACAAGAATATAAATAGGTAAAAAATGGATTTTTTTTTAAAAAAAGGTAAAGTTTACATATAAATGGAGATACTTTCACATGAAAAAATCGCATCACTTAATTTGCAAATCATTCAATAAGACATCGTCACAAGGAGATCTGAACATAAAAAAAATCAGATAGGTCCTTTCCATGCATAGGCCATCTGGTTTAGGTTACTTCCAGAAATATCTACACTACAGAACATAGACCTGTGATTTCCACAAATATGAACTTAAAGCTCTTAGAGCTCTCTGTACATGAATTTGTGTCTTTTCATGTTATGTAAATAATAAATGAGAAAATTTTTTTATCAAGGTATGGTAAATATGTAGTCGATGAGTATCCCTCGTAGTATGCTTTGTGCCTCGCAATGTGCAACTTGCAATAATGCGTTATTTATTATAATGTGACGGTTCTAATAAAGCTTGATTATATTTAACTGATTGGGAACTTTATTTGAATGATCTGCCTTCAAAGAAAATATTAAATGTATTCTCAGTATAAGGTGATGGAGGTTGGTGACGTTCGGTATGGCATTCTCAATCAAATGAATTGGAGACTATTATTTAGTATAAAAAATGCATGAGAATTTGAAAACTTTGAAGGTCATACCTTGCAAATGACTCCAAAGCTAACAGTTCATTGCTAGAGAATTGTGACGGTTAGTTGCAAGTGTCACGCACAATCACCTACCAGCCTTGGATGTTGATTGAGGAGGGTGATATGGATGGGTATCTCGTCACCGTTGCTATCGGATGTAAAGTCAACTTTGAAGAGCATGGGTGAGATGTCTCCCAGAGGGAGGGGTTCAGTAGTATGTAGTCTCGGTGATGATTCTGCTAGAGCAGATGCAGTAATGGTGAATGAAGGAAAAATTGGTTGCAACTTGCAAGTGAAGAAGAAAGACGCACTCCCTGCAGAGACGTTTGGGTTTCCTACAAAGATAAAAAATCAATTTTTTGGGTCCGGTCCTGTTTGGACGAATCGGTCTGGGCCAACTGGTTTAATTGAAAGCTAGACGGATCAGAAATTCATTGGTTCCCGGTTGGACCGGCAATGGTTTCTAAAACATTGGTTAGGAGATAAAATTGGAATTGGATGTATTGTTCAGGGACTTTTATGTAATTTACTTTAAATTTTTTTGTTATGTTTTATGCAAGATTTATTAACCAAATTGACATTTTGAGAAATAAAAACATATGTCAGTAAGGGGGTGTTTGGATAGTGGGTTTAGGTGGGTTAAACTGGTTGCAGGTAACCCATTTTTGGGTTTTGGTGTTTGATAGAGGGTTAAACTGGGGGTGGGTTAGAAGTGGGTTTATTATGATATGATTGTATTGGAGTTTGAAAAAGTGAGTAGTTATTGTGATGTGATTGTATTGGAGTTTGAAAAAGTGAGTAGAAGTGGAGTAGTTTATATTTTTTAGATGAGATGATGGTATAATATATTATTTTTTGATAGGATTGATGATGTAAAATTTATTTTTTTAATTTTTTAAAAAGGGAATAAAGTGGGGCCCACGAGGAGGGAGAAAACATGGGTTTGGATAGTTAACCCACCCCGAGGGTGGGATAACCTTGTTGCCGAACGGGGTCTAAGTTTCCGAAAGTAAGGGTAAATGAGTGATATGCCTCCATGTGGTATAAAATCAAATGTGGCTAGTTCAGTTTAGTTTTGTTTAGGATTACATAGATCATATAAGTATCTTTAAAGTGGAAATTCCTCCCATATATTATACAAAAAAGCTTAAGTCAATGACTTTGCAAAGAAGTTTAAAGATGAGTTGCAGATTTTCAGTTAGGAGTTCGGTGTGATCTTTTAAAAGTAATGTTTTCTTGATTTTGTCAAATGAGATTAAATTACATAATCTTATCTCAAGAATAAATCTATTATGAGTAATAGATAAGACATGATATAAAACATCAAGACTGTTGTGCACAGAAGTTTTTTTACAGATGTTCGACAAGGCCAGGATAAAATCCAGTAGAAAGAAGTTCTCTAGAAATATAACCTTGTTTTGAAATGCAAACAAAGCTTGATAGTCAACTCCACATTCAATAAAATTTCAGAAGACTAAGGACCCGTTCGGTTCGGGAATAATCAAGAATAAGGATGGGGAATAAGGAGAATAAATGTCTATTCTTTGTTCGGCTGGAGGATAGGAATAATGAGAATACGGTGAAATAAAGGTAGATAAGGTGGGATAAAGATAGGAATAAGAGTGAAATAAGATGGAATAAGGAGAAATAATCGTACCATGGGAAACCGTATCGGAAGGAGAATATGCCCCTTATTTCAGGGCATATTCTCCAAACGAACAGACCCTAAGGGTTTGATGAAAGGAATTTCTGTACTAACTATTAATATGTATTTTTCTTTAGCCCCCTCTATTGAGAATTGATAAAATCTTTAATGGTTTTCAATTTTTTAAATTCCATATACTATTTAGATTTGGGACACGAAAAGTAAGTGAGGCGGAATGGGTGAGGGCGACAGCGGAGGACATGGAGGTGGATCGCAAATGGTGGGCGGGAGGGACGGTGGTGTTCAGGGAGCAGGCGGGGACGATGGCAATGGTAACCCATGGATGCAGGTTCGCTATAAGCGACGTCGGGAAAGGTTGATGGTTGTTGGGGAAAGAACAAGAGGGAGGGAACAGCTTGTGGATCAAGGTCCTGGCAGAAGGAGGCCATTTGGGAATGGTTGCTTTCGGTGTGGATCTCGTCAGCATTGGGCGTCTGCTTGCCGGGAGCCCATCCGCTGTTTCAGATGCCTAGGGTTTGCGCACCATGCACGTGTGTGCCCTGGGATCGGAGTGAAGAAGGCAGTTTGCAAGGAAGAGGTGGAGAAAGAACAACAGAAGGCGTGGGTAGTGCGTGAAGCCAAGACCCTGATCGGGGAGGGAGGTGGATATCGTCCATTGTTCCTCGCCACATCGGACGTAGGGGCTGCAACGGGTGGGCGGTTTGGAGGAGACGTAAGGATGTTAACTCCGTGGCGAGTGATAGCGCGTGGTCTTACGGAGCGCGAAGCGAGAGACTTGTTGCGGCTAAGCAAGGCTGGAAGGGCTTCTCTCCGTTGGCGAATGCTGACGTTCTTTGATGGACGTATGGATCTCAAATTGGTTAATGCGGTACGTGTGCGGGGAATTCCTCTCGTCTGGAGAGAAGAAGATCACGTGCGGGAAATCCTTGCTGATATCATATCGGTGGAAAGGATCCTGGACTGAGGCAGGGAAGGAGGTCGATCTGGTGGTCCGGGTTCGGGGATGCAGTCCTGCGGCATTTGGTTGGAAGAAAGTGCGTTATCACGATGAACTGCTGGACGTGGAAATTACAACGGCCGGACTTTGCAGTGATCCTGGTGATGGTGCATACAGTCCGGGTGGTCACCTTAAGACTTGGGCGGAGTGACAAAGGGTCGCCGGCCGGCGAGCGAAAGCTGTAGCCACAGAGGTAAGACCGTTGCACCTTCTCTTGCATGGAAACATATATTGCGGGGAACGTTTCCGAAACAAACGCCTCGGTTATCGCGTGACAAATAAATTGCACCATGTCTTGCATGGCAACATAAATTACAGGAAAAGTTTCCAAGAAGAGGGATGTCACGCAACTTTAATGGCACCATATCACGCAACTTTAATGCGCATCAACTGGAGGCGGTTACAGAGGATTCGAAGAGGTTTACCGAGAACGCGAAGGACCCTTTGCCGGATCGTGAGGACGAAAATGACGCGCAATCGGATCCGGGCAGCAAGACGGCAAAGATTGTAGATCTGGATATGCCGGGACCCGAACCAGATGCAGGGAGTATCGATAAAGACACACGATATGAAGAATGTGGTGGGGGTCTTCCTCTTATGCATACGAGTGGGCCCGGTGCAATGGGCGATACTTCCAACAGGACGGCTGTGGGTCTACACCTGCAGGCAGGGATGGAGATATCATTGGATGGCGGAGTGAAGGCAGGAGATGTTCTTGCAGAGGAGATAGGAGCGGGGAATTTGGGAAGGTGGCGGGGAAGAATGGTGCTTGATGAAGTGGTGGACAGATCTGATGGTGAGGGAGATGAAATAGATAGCCAAGGCTGCGGGAAAGTAGAGCCCGGGGAGGGGCCTGCAAAAGGACTATGGGGGGTGTTGGGGGGGTGGCGGGGGGAGTGATTTGCCAGGAGGGGGGACAAATACCGTGGAGGGGCTGGAGGGTATGGAGTCGGAGGACCCGGAGTTTGGTAGACTGTTAGGGACGTCGGGATGTCAAGGAAGCGTGGAAATTCGGAAGGGGCGGAGGCTAGGTGGGCCTGAAGGTTGGAGGAGTATGGCCAGGAATATTGGTAGTGCATTGAGATTGGCAGAGGGGGCGGCGTGTGGATTTACAGAGGGAAGAGTGACAGGTCCACGGAGGTGATCTGTTCGGGAGCGGGAGGAAGGGACCAGAATGAGGCTGATATGGAACAGCGAGAAGAGGTTGATATGGAGATGCTATGTGATGGGGGGGGGGGGGGGGTTGGGGGAGGTGTCGGGGTCACAGAAAGCGGGGGAAGTGTCGGGGTCACAAAAAGCGGGGGAGGAATCTAGGCGAGCTGGTGATGCAGCAGGGAACATAGTAACCCGTAAAAAGGAGGTGTCTCTAAAATCAGCGAGAAGGAGAAGGAGGGCGGAACTGCTAGAGAGTGAGGAACAACCGATTATCTCAATGCAGGCAAAGGAGGTTAATGACTTGATGCGGTTAAGGCAGAATCGCTTTAGCATTTTAGATCGTGGTTTCACGGAATGTCTGGGGGTGGTGCAACCACAACAACTGAATAGGAGGAGCACAAATGTTCTGTTATGAAGATAGTATCTTGGAATGTAAGGGGTTTGTGCAGGCCAGAGAAACGCATGGCGGCGGGAAACCTTATTAAAGAAGCAAAGGCAGATATATTCATGATGCAAGAAACGCAGGTCTCACGTAGTTTGATGGAGGGTGATGGTTTGTTTGGCTTAGGGAGAGGATATGAGGTAACTGAGTCGGAGGCATAAGGAGCGGAAAGAGGGTTGATTACGGGTTGGAAGAAAGACCTTTTTGAGGCAGTCGGAGAACAGAAGTCTAACTTTTCGCTTACGGTTCATCTCAGACGTCAGAGGGACGGTTTTTGCTTTATGGTGATGAATGTTTATGGGCCGACAGGTAGCGGGAGGGGAGGGTTAGCGGCGGACTTGGGGCAAGTCTTCTCAGAGTAGTTATCCGGGGTGTGGATCGTAGGGTGGGGGGGATCTGAATCTCACTCTGTTACCAGGTGATCGCCCCGGGGAGGGGGCGGAAGAGATGCTGGATCGGCAGAATTTTTAGAATTGGCACACTATCTTGGATTATCAATAGTAATGCGTCGGGATGCACATATACTTGGCGAAATGTGATGTCAAGGTCGAGGTTGGACAGGTTTCTACACTCCATGGACGGGATGGAAAGGTTTCCACTTGCACGGGCATGGGCTCTTCCTCGGTCTCATTCGGATCACACGCCCATTCTGTGGTCATCTGGTGAGGAGGATAGAGGCAAATTTTTCTTTAGATTTGAAAGATCGTGGTTGCTGGAGGATGGGTTCAAGGAGGAGGTGGCTCGGTAATGGAGGGAGTGGAGCACAGTAGGTTCTGCGGTTGGTCGTCTAGCTTCTAAGTTGGTGATGCTGAAGTCTTTCTTGAAGTGATACGGTAGGCAGGAAAGAATGAAGAGAAAGGAGAAGAGAGGAAAAGCCCAAGAAGGGGTGGTTCGACTGGATGAGCTAGATGACATTAGAGGTTTGGACCAAGAAGAGTCGTTGGAGAGATCCCGATTATTGGAGGAGATCTTACAGGAAGATCAGAAAGAGGAGGTGGAATGGAGACAGAGGTCAAGGCAGAAATGGTTAAGAGAAGGAGATGCTAACACCAGATTCTTTCATGCCATGGCTTCAGGCAGAAGGAGGAGAAACTACATTAGAAGTCTTCAGGTGGGTGGGCAGAACATCACCGGGGAAGCAGAAATAGGCAATGTAATGAGGGAAAAATTTGTGGAGATGTCACGGAGAAGACAAGGGGATGGTTGGGGATGGTTAGGGAGAGGAGTGAAGACATTATCGCAAGGGCAGGCGGAGGAGCTAGTCACACCCTTCTCAGAAGCAGATGTGAAAGCAGCTGTTTGGGGTCTAAACGCAGATGGTGCACCGGGACCTGACGGATTTCCAATTATCTTCTACAAGGAATTTTGGGACCTGCTAAAATCAGAAATCTTGGAAGTGTTAGATGAGTTCAGAGAAGGGAACAGAGGGTTTGAGAAAGTTAACAAGGCTATGTTGTTTTTACTTCCGAAGAAGGATCACCCAGCGACTGTGGATGATTCAGACCGATCGCTCTTTCAAATGGAATTTATCTCATTATAGCAAAGGTATTGACAAACAGACTCAAGAAAATCTTAGGGTCTATCATCTTGGAGAATCAATCTGCATTCGTATCAGGATGCCAGATGACAGATGGATTGGTGTTGGCATCTGAGATATGTTTAGAATGGAAGCGCGGGGGTACAAAAGGTGTTTTGTGGAAGATCGATTTTGCAAAGGCGTATGATTGCGTTGACTGTAAGCTCCTGTGGACGTCGATGAGGAGAAGAGGATTCCCTGAAAGCTGGATTGGATGGATGAAAAGATGTATCACAACTGCATCCTTTTCGATTTTAGTGAATGGGCGACCGGAGGGAGGATTCTTTCAACCTCAGAGAGGGGTCCGACAGGGATGTCCTCTGGCACCCATGCTTTTTTGTGCTGGTGGCGGATGTGTTGGCAGTTATGTTCAGACAAGCGGTTGATGGGGGTTGGTGTGAAGGTTTTCTCCTTGGTGAGATTTCTGTACCATTACTACAATACGCGGATGATACGATACTCTTTCTTGGCGGATCGGAAGAGAAGAGTAACAGAGCGGTTCAGTTGCTGGATATCTTTAGTTGTTTGTCGGGACTTGAGGTCAACCTACAGAAGTCTGTGGCTATTACTTTTGGTATGTGTTAGGGGTAAAAGAATACTCAGTTGATTATTCCATAGAGCCCTCGGGTCTCTTATATAGGGAGAGAGCCCTTGAGTAAATTACAGTGACGTACAATATATAAATAGAAATTGTGAAACAGTACGCAACATAAATAAGTCTCTACACTCCCCCTCAAGATGGAGCATAGATATCTATCATGCTCAGCTTGGAAGAACATCTCTGGAAAGGTCCTCTGAGCAATGGCTTAGTGAATATGTCCGCAGTCTGGTCCTCTGAACTGACCTGAGACGTGGAAATGAAGCCCTTCTGAATCATGTCCCTAGTATAATGACAATCCACCTCGATGTGTTTTGTTCTCTCATGGAAGGCTGGATTGTTGGCAATAAATAATGCTGCCTGATTATCACATTGAAGGTTCATAGGCAAGGGGACATCGACATTCAGATCTTCTAAGACTGCTTTAACCCACATCATTTCTGTGCTTGCCTGTGCCATGGCTCTGTACTCGGATTCGGCACTGGATCTCGCCACAACAGCCTGTTTCTTGCTTTTCCAAGAGACTAAAGAGCTTCCTATGAAGATAGCAAATCCAGAAGTAGACTTACGATCCCTTGGACATCCTGCATAATCTGCATCTGCACAAGCTGAAATAGACAGATCTGTATCTTTCTTGAATAGTAACCCTGTGCCTGGGGAAGACTTCAGATATCTCAATATCATGTACAAGGCATCCATATGAACTTGCCTCGGCTGCTCCATGAATTGACTCACCCGGTTTACTGCAAAGGCAATATCCGGTCGAGTTATAGTGATGTATAAGAGCTTACCCACCATTTCTCTGTACCTTCTCTTATCCACCTCCTCGGTATCATCATCGTACAGCTTCATGCTCGGGTACATAGGTGTACTTGAAGGTCTGCATCCAGTCATTCCTATTTCAACTAGCAAATCGGTGACATATTTTCTTTGAGTCATCACCATTCCTTGTGCATTTCTTGCAAACTCTATCCCCAGAAAATATCGTATTGTGCCTAGATCCTTTGTAATGAACTGGCTTCCCAACAGGGACTTGGTTATCTCAATTCCATGTGCATCATCTCCAGTAACCAATATGTCATCAACATATACCATAACAACAATGGTACCTCTAGGGGTCTTCCGGACGAACAGTGAGTGGTCCGCATTTGACCTTCTGAACCCCTGTCGTTCAATAAGCTGGGAAAGCTTCTGGAACCATGCTCGAGGACTCTGTTTAAGGCCATAGATAGCCTTATGAAGTCTGCACACCTTCTGAGTCTCCCCCTCAGCAGCAAACCCGGGTGGCTGCTGCATGTAGACTTCCTCCTGTAGCTCACCATACAAGAAAGCATTCTTAACATCAAGCTGGAAAATTGTCCAGTTACGTACCACAGCAACAGATAGGAGGATGCGAAGGGTAGAGTGTCTCGCCACCGGTGAAAAAGTATCCAAATAATCTACCCCATATGCCTGGGTAAATCCTCGTGCTACGAGCCTGGCCTTGTATCTGTCTAGACGACCATCTGCATGATATTTTACCGTAAATACCCACTTGCAACTCACCACAGAGGCACCTGGAGGAATAGGGACAAGAGACCAAGTCCCTAGAGATTGCAAGGCACACATCTCCTCTTCCATGGCTAGACGCCAGCATTCAGTCTTCATGGCATCCTGATATGTCCGTGGGATCTCCACTGACGAGACGGCAGCGGCAAACTTCTGGAAATCCCCAGTGAGACGATGAAAGGAGACATGAGAGGCCAGGGGATATGAGGCACACTGTCTTCGCTGCTTCCTATGAGCAATAGGCCGGTCCAAATCATCCAGAACTGTGTGGACCGGTTGATCCTCCTCCTGTGGTAAAGGCTCCTGTACAGGTGCAATATTTAACCCATCATCAGTGTTAACATCAGAACATACCTGAGGCGTGTTGGATGGTTGACATGTAGCTTGAGCAGGGCCTGTTCGCCTCGTATAGAACTTAGTAACTGGGGGTGGTGGCGGGGGTGGTGTCGGTGGTGATGATGGTGGTGTCGGTGGAGTAGAGAATGGGCCCAGGCTTGGAGGTGGTGGAACATAGACATTGGAATCTGGTGATGTGGAGGAGACCAATTTGTCACCTGCAGGGGAGAAGTACATGACAGGTTCGAAAAATGTAACATCTGCACTCACATAGTACTTGTCATGAACAGGGTCATAGCAGCGGTATCCTTTCTGTGTCCTGGAGTAACCCACAAAAACACACTTGATAGCCCTAGGAGATAGCTTATCAAGTCCCGGAGATAAGCGGTGGACAAACGCAACAGTGCCAAAAACCCGAGGTGTCAGTGTAAACAAGTCTCTGTCGGGAAAAAGAACAGAGATTGGGGACTTTTCCCCAAGAACAGTTGTAGGCATTCGATTGACCAGATAACACGCTGTAAGTATAGCATCCCCCCAAAAGGATAATGGTGCACAACTCTGAATAAGTAATGTGCGGGCAATATCAAGAAAATGTCGATGTTTTCGTTCTGCAACCCCATTTTGTTGAGAGGTGTAAGAACATGTGGTTTGGTGAACAATGCCTTTAGAAGAAAGGAAGCTAGCAAGAGAGCGAGTGCAGAACTCCAATGCATTGTCAGTACGCACATACTTAACAGTAGATGAAAAAACATTCTGAACTTCATTAATAAGATTTTGAAGAACATTTCCTGCTTCAGATTTATTCTTAAGAAGAAAAGTCCAAGACACTCTAGAGAAATCATCAACCACAACTAAATAGAACCTGTGCCCCTGATGATCCGGGACACGACTTGGACCCCAAATATCTATATGGAATAATTCAAACGGGGAGCTACTACTCCGACTCTGACGACTAGGGAAGCTAGACCGATGGTGCTTCCCTAACTGACAAGCTTCACAACGAAAAGAGGAACTCGGAGAGATCTGAGGCAGGAGGTGACGCATCTTCTGTAGCGGCAGATGACCGAACCGAAGATGCCAGGTGTACGGAGAAACGGAGCCCTGGGGATGTAAGGAGACGCCAGCGTAAGAGTTACGAACGAGACGATAGAGGCCATTGTGCTCAGAACCACAGCCAATCACCCTGCCCGTTAGTATGTCCTGAAAGATAACAGACGATGGATCAAAAATAGCACGACAGTGCAAATCACGTGTAATCTGGCTAACGGGCAATCGGTGGAGAGAACCCTAGGTTAGGGTTAGGGCTCTGATACCATGTTAGGGTAAAAGAATACTCAGTTGATTATTCCATAGAGCCCTCGGGTCTCTTATATAGGGAAAGAGCCCTTGGGTAAATTACAATGACGTACAATATATAAATAGAAATTGTGAAACAGTACGCAACATAAATAAGTCTCTACAGTATGCATAACGAAGAAAGGACACGGGTTGCTGAGGTACTTCAATGTGCGTTGGGGGAAATGCTGATTACGTACTTAGGCCTTCCCTTGGTAGCTGGTATGCTCAGAATAGCAGATTGGGATGCGGTTATCCAGAAGCTAGAGCAAAAGATGGCTGGATGGAAGGGAGTCACCCTCTCTAGAGGGGGGAAGCTTGTATTGTTGAAACATGTCTTGGGAGCTATTCCGACGTTCTTTTTCTCGACTAGATTGATGCCAATTGGGGTGAGAAAGAAGATTGAAAAGTTGATGAGAAGATTCTTTTGGTCATATGGGAAACAACAAGTGGCTAGCTTACATCTTGTGGCATGGGACGAGATCACGAAAACTCGTGAGCAGGGGGGATTGGGAGTTCGGGACTTGTCTTGCATGAATAATGCGTTGCTAGCAAAATGGGTTCTACGCATCTGGGGACCATCGATGGACCTTGTATCAAGATTGCTGAGGAAGATTTATGGGGTGAAATGAATCTTGGAGGCAAAGAGTATGCGATACGAATCATCTTTGTGGAAAAGGGTAAGGGACGTTCTGCCACTTGTGGCAAGAAGGCTAAGGCCGAAATTGGGAGATGAGAGAGTGTTTAGATTCTGGAGGGATAATTGGACTGGTGAAGGGGTGTTAGAGACATGTTTTCCAAGACTTTTTGCGATGACAGCTTTAAAGGAGACCCCGGTGAGGGAAATAGCGCATTCAGGAGAATGGAGACCAAGTTTTTTCACGGTTCTCTCAGATAGAAGGATAGATGAGTTGAATAGATTGAGAGCTGATGTTCCATACCCGGGTGATTTCTCTCAGAACAGAGATCATTACGAATGGATGGGCGCAAGATTTTCGGTCAAACTACTTTATGGGGAGCTGAGAAATGGAGTGGAGAGTCAAGACCCCGATTTATGCCAAGATGTGAAGATTATTTGGAAGTGCAAGATCCTGAGCAGGATCAAGGTGTTCCTCTGGAGCCTGAGGAGAGACAAATTGTGTGACAAGGTAAGAAGAGCAAGGCTATTGGGATTTCAAGATATGAATTGCGACAGATGTGGACTACAGATGGAGAACTCAAAGCACCTTTTCTTGACGTGCGAAACCTCGACGAAGGTTTGGAGGGATATGGCAATTCCGTGGGTAGACATGGGAAGTTTTTCGAGATTCTGGGATTCGGTCAGAAGGATAGGTGGTAACTCGAATGACGACGTCACTAAGCCATTTGTGGTGTTATGGGCAATCTGGCTGGCAAGAAATGAGCTTATTTTTAGAAATCAGAGGTTATATCCTGAAAATGTTGTATCGCACTTTATGAAACTCGATTTCATCATCTTTATTTCCTATTATTAACCCCTTGCTTAAAGTTTTAACAATAAAACCCAGTTAAGGTCTTGTAATTAACAGAGTCCTAAATAAATTTAAAAACCACAAAAAAATGACAACACAAAAATTCGTGGTATTTTTAGACTTTAAAATACCCTCAAAAATATTTTGGGCCTTTGTTTGATTTCATCTCTAGTTTTGGTCAACATGAAACTTGTAGATCTCATCAAGATCTACAAATTTCATGTTTTGAGTTTTCTCAAATTCGACAAATTAAGCCTTCAAAAATAAAAAATGCTCTCTGAATAACCTGATTGGGCCACGTGGCCCATTCTGGGGGCGCCACGTGGCCCGGCCCCTTTGTCTCATCCGCCTCATCTTCCAGCAGTTGGATCTCCTCCTGAGATCCAACGACTCCAGGATTTCCACGCACACCATCCGTTTCATCCGTCTGATCACCCTCATCTCTGATCATCACCGTTCGTCAGTGCCGAGCGCAGAGCACGACACGTGGCGGATTGAAGACCATCCGATCACGCCTCAATTCTCTGATCTGAGCCGCTAGATCTTCTTTTATTTTCAGCCCTCCGATCAAAACCTCCTTCGCATCAGCTCCCTCCGTTCGCGCCGCTCTCTCAATCCGACACGTGGCAACCCAGCTGCCTTCGATCCCATCGCCATCGATTTGATCGCGACCATCCCTTCGCGCCTCAACAACAGTCGTTGGATCTCCAGATCCAACGGCTTCAGGTCATCGTCAACCTCCAGCAGCCTCTCTCTCTCCCACGATCCAGCTCGCGCACACCCTTCCCCCTTTCCTTTTTCTCCGCCACCACAATTGCCTTCTCCCATCGCCAACCATCTCTCGGTCTTCCCCACTCTTCCCTCTATCTCGCGCATCACCCCACGAACCTCGATGACCTTCCAGTCGCCCCCTATAGCCCTCTAAACCCACGTCGACCACCACCACTTCCGCCATCATCGCCCTTCAAATACTCCGCCCCTCCCACCATTCACCGTTGTCCACCTTTACGCGGGGAGGGGCCCAGCCCTCCTCCGCCTCCCTGTGACAGGGGGGCGAGAAGATCGAGCGAAGATGACCCTTTTCCCCCGGTGAGACCCTCCGCCGAACAAGGCAGAGCTGCGACGCCCTAACGTCGCCCGAACTCGCTGGGACGGCCGCCCAGCATGTTGCGAAGACCCTGAGCTCCTTTTAGAGCTCAAGCACAGGCCCTTCGACCCGCCATTGCCCAGGTAAGATCTCTGATCTTCTCTTGTTTTTCTTCTCATTTTGCATAATTTTCTTAGCTTCTTTCACGCATTCCCCTTTCGCCATTATCACCTCACGAGCTTCGCAGCTCTTTCCCATTTCACGCGCACCCCTTTCCGCTCACCTCCTCCTTCCTCCATACCTCATCGCTTCCGACCCACCTCCTCCGCCGCGAAGCGGAGGAGCTCCGAGCTCCCCACATTCTCCGCAACTCAGAGCTCCCACTTCACTCCACGTCGCACGCACACACTTCATTGTCGCTTCGGCTATGTGTCTAACGCTACAGGTCTTCGTGAGCGTCAATGGTTGGAGCTCTGCCGGAGCTTACTTCATCGACCTTGCAGTCGTCCTCCTCGCTCCGATGGGTCACGCTAGGAGATCCATCACCTCGCCCGAGCTCCCAGCTTCATCGACAGACCTTCAGGAGCTTCGGGCGAGCTCCACTGTGCCCAGGACGGTGTGGCGGAGCTGGAGCTCGCTCACCGGAGCTCTGCTTCCGCCGCCAGACGCAGACGAGGGAGGAGAAGCAGCTGCCATTGGATGGTCCTCTCTCAGCGACCATCCAACGGCCCAAAGTCGACACTCCATGATCGCACAGCAGCCGCCCGATCGTCATGATCGGATGGACTTCAACCGGCCACACGTAGATCCAAAGCTTCCCCGACCCTCAGCGATCGAACCTCGAGGTCTGGACTTCCCGAGCCTACACCGAACCTCCTGGAGCTTCAGCCAGCACCGAACCAAGCCGAAGCAGCTCCGAACCTGCAGCAGCCCGAGCCTGACATACGAGCCAAGCCGAAGCGTCTCCGAGCCTCTGCCAAGCCTTCCTCTGAACCTGGATGGCACGTGCCTGGCACGTGCGCATCTGGGTAATTTGCAGAGTAGCCCATGAATTTCTTCAAATTTGCAAAGAGGTCCCCGCGCGTTTGGTAAATTTACAGGGAAGTACTCGCGCCTTATTTTTATTACATTTTAGTCCCTCCCAGGGACCTTTTTGTAGTTATCTTTTCATGTTTCCTTTCAGTTATGCCCTTGCTTTCTTTGTTGCATATCTTGAGCTACGTAGCTCCAATCGAGTTGATTTCAGTTTCATTTTGATGCTGCTCTCATCATCTTTATTATGGCATGCTTCAATTTGAGATTTGACACTATGATCAGTAGTGTATTATTTTATTATCTAAGTGTCATGATTTCTTCATTTATCATGCCTACTTGCTTTATATTTGTAGAGTGCTTCTTTATTTCAACTCAGTTTGACTCGTAATTTTCTTACGACTCAAGTGACTATCATTTTGGGCATATCATTCGCTTTGCATGTATATTTATTTGCATGATAAAAATTGATAAAAAAATGCATGTTTACTTTTAATGCATTGTTGTGTCTCTGCATAATTTGACCTATAAATATGTTTCGACTCAACACTTAGTTAAATAGACTTAAATCCGATTAATACGAGAGAGGCTCGTGTCCCTGAGTTCGACCTTGGTTTCTTGCCAAGTAAAAAAAATAATTGATCGTCTCATTTTGATCTATCATTGACATATATTTAAATGAGAGGATCTTTTTGATGAACCCATTTCGGCCCGACTGCTACGACATATTGAAGTGCTAAAAACACATTATTAAAGGGCCGATTTTGCGGGTTGTCAAATGGCGCCGTTGCCGGGGACACGGCTCATTTCTTATATTTTTTGGATTTTTGTTTGTTTAATTTATGTTCCTTTTTATAGGTCAAATGATCACCTATTTTGCATATAAAATTTTTCTTTCTTATTTGATATCTAACCATTATTTTTTGTGGCAGGGCCCTTGATGTATCAAGGAGGCGAGGAGCAGGATGCTCCCCGTTGCGAGGAGCCGCAGGAGCATGCTTGGAGCCCATAAGAAAGAAAAGAAAAAATGTCGCATTTTATTTTTGCTTGTAATAATTCGTCTTTTACAGCGGTCTTCGATTGAAGATTCGCGAGTGTAATCGAACGAATGTGGTTGTGTGGGAATCGTCCCCACTTGAGTGTCGACCGAGGACTAAGCACGCGGCTCTCCGAGCTTATTTTTATTTTTTCATATTTTTACGTGCTTGATCGTAGGTAGGACACACTAAATTCTATATGCACATAATCTCGCATCACTTAGCTAAAATTAATGAAAATAAATCACCGCTAATAGATGCATGATTAGGTGCGGCTTTTTTTGACTTGCATACATGTTGAATTTGGATTTTAAAACGGCCCTAGTTTTTCACGGATTTATCGTCAAATCACTGCATGATTTCTCGCTTAGCCTAGATCGCGGTTTCTATCGAATACATGTTTTTCTCGGTTTCGTTTTCCTAGCTTGATCACCTAGGTTAAATAGAAAAAGGGAATGAACGGTAAACGATGACTTCTTGATTTTGTGCTAACCATAATTCAGTGATAACCTAAAATAAAATTTGGAATTGCAAGTCAACCAAAAATGGAGTAAAATTCAGTTTTGGGAGAGCAATACCCTCGCTTACGCAATGATTTTCACTTCATATCTTTTCTTTGCGTCAAAATCTAACGTTTTATCACCAATAAAACCGACAAGATAATAAATCAACCTTGGTTGGTTTCATGGGTGAGTTGGTGAAACTAAGGGTCTGCTTGCTTGATTGAGCCATGTTTGATGCGACACACACCCCAAAACCGAAGTCTCTCCATTTTATCTCCGAAGATTCATCCGCTCATTTGTAAATCCATCCTTCTTCTTCGTTCCCCTTGGAACCCTCCCAACATCAAATTCCATCTTTGTACTTAGGCTAATCTCAGCCTAAGTATAGGGGAGACCCGAGTCCCTGTGATTTTCTCTAATCATCTTTCCTGACCTTTAAAATAACCTAAGTATAGGGGGAACCTCCTCTTAGTTCTCGTATATTCCTATATACTTAAATGGATCTATGGACTCGTAACATCTAGTGCTATGAGGACATAGCAAAGTTTAAGGTATAATCCGTATATACCGTATATCTACTTTAGCTATAATCTGAAAAAATTTGAAAAATTTAAAACTTTTTGGCTAAGGTAAAACTCTTTGGACTAAGAGAATTCAAATGATTTTGCGGCTTTTCGATATTATGTTACGCTATTTTTATAAAAATATTTTCGAAAATGATTTTTGAAAATGTTTTGAAAACTTTTTAATTTGTGTGACATGGTTGTGAAAATCTTTTTCTTTTCAAGGAAAGTTAAGTCTAACCCATGTTCTAACCTTTAAATTAAACCCATAAAAATGAGAAAAATTCAAAATTAAAAAAATGTGTTTCTGAATGAAGGAGTTGGATTAAACCTCTACTCTTACACTTTCACCCAGGATCTGAAATGTTCAAGGAAGCTTGATTTTTGAGGTCTTTGAGATTTGCAGTTAACCAGCCTTAGTCATCAGGGTCTTAGACTTAATCATCCGCATTCCCCTAGGTCTCTAGATTTGCATGTTATATTACATGCTTAATCTCAGACAAAAAGAATATCATCAGCACATCACATGCACGACTGCGGTTTTTGATTGAGATGAGTTGATTTTTCACCTGAGGGATTGGGATGAGGAAGTCGAGTTTGGATTTGATCCAATGATGCTCGAGGATGTGATAAAATCTTTTGAGGCTTCATGAAACCTGAGTGTCAGCAATTTAGCCAGTATGAGAACTTGATTCTTATACTAATCTCTTGACATTTACCTAAGTGCCTGGGTGTGAAATAAATAAAAAATTGTTGATCAGTGTGCGCCAACTCTTGGTAAAAGCAGTGGAGCTAGCCAAAAATTATACAAGTCAATGAAATTCAAAGAAAAGCTCTCATTCCACAAAGTCAAATATCAATGAGCTTCCACCAAAGGCGAGCGCTCCCAAACTTTTCAAAGTGTCTACTTGGACCACTGCTACTAGGACCAGGAGTCGGGCTTGCACCAAAAAAGGGCTCTGCATCGTAAATGCTACAAGTCCGGGTGTCGAAGGTACGATAAGTACTCAAAAGAGACACACCCCGGTGTACTCCCAAGAAAACAAGTGCAGACGGCTCCAACTTCTCTTGAAGGACACACTGATCAACACCAAAATAAATGTGTTGCGTAAAAAGGTACTAGAGAGAATCCTTGTTCCAATGAGAGGGAGAGAAGAAATGACACAATCCTATGCCCTCCATCAACTGGCCTACCATCTACATTTTCTAAGTCTGACAACTAAAGAGACGGTAGACTGAATGCAAGATTGGATTTATTCCCTAATGTTGAGGATTGGGTCTTTAGGAGATTTTCTCAGACCAAGATTTTGGGTGACAAATTGACTCTACTCTCGGAATTGCAGTCAACACTAACTTCATATCCTTTAGTTTATATGTACATCAGAGAGAGTCTAGAGAAGTAGAGGAATTGGAAGTCTCTTGATTAAGGCTGGGTTGAACTCAAGAATTTTGGATCTCTAAAATTGAGTCGACTTGAGCAGATTGGATCCTGTATTCACAAGGGGGTTAATCCAACTTAGTCATTCTTTTTGATGCTCGAGGACGAGCATAGTTTAAGTATAGGGGGGGTGATGAAACTCGATTTCATCATCTTTATTTCCTATTATTAACCCCCTTGTTTAAAGTTTTAACAATAAAACCCAGTTAAGGTCTTGTAATTAACAGAGTCCTAAATAAATTTAAAAACTACAAAAAAATGACAACACAAAAATTCGTGGTATTTTTAGACTTTAAAATACCCTCAAAAGTATTTTGGGCCTTTGTTTGATTTCATCTCCAGTTTTGGTCAATATGAAACTTGTAGATCTCATCAAGATCTACAACTTTCATGTTTTGAGTTTTCTCAAATTCGACCAATTAAGCCTTCAAAAATTAAAAATGCTCTCTGAATAACCTGATTGGGCCACGTGGCCCATTCTGGGGGCGCCACGTGGCCCGGCCCCTTTGTCTCATCTGCCTCATCTTACAGCCGTTGGATCTCCTTCTGAGATCCAACGACTCCAGGCTTTCCACGCACACCATCCGTTTCATCCGTCTGATCATCCTCATCTCTGATCATCACCGTTCGTCAACGCCGAGCGTAGAGCACAACACGTGGCGGATTGAAGACCATCCGATCACGCCTCAATTCTCTGATCCGAGCCGCTAGATCTTCTTTTGTTTTCAGCCCTCTAATCAAAACCTCCTTCGCATCAGCTCCCTCCGTTCGCGCCGCTCTCTCAATCCGACACGTGGCAACCCAGCTGCCTTCGATCCCATCACCATCGATTTGATCGCGACCATCCCTTCGCGCCTCAACAACAGCCATTGGATCTCCAGATCCAACGGCTTCAGGTCGTCCTCAACCTCCAGCAGCCTCTCTCTCTCCCACGATCCAGCTCGCGCACACCCTTCCCCCTTTCCTTTTTCTCCGCCACCACAATTGACTTCTCCCATCGCCAACCACCTCTCGGTCTTCCCCACTCTTCCCTCTATCTCGTGCATCACCCCACGAACCTCGATGACCTTCCAGTCGCCCCCTATAGCCCTCTAAACCCACGTCGACCACCACCACTTCCGCCATCATCGCCCTTCAAATACTCCGCCCCTCCCACCATTCATCATTGTCCACCTTTACGCGGGGAGGGGCCCAGCCCTCCTCCGCCTCCCTGTGACAGGGGTCGAGAAGATCGAGCGAAGACGACCCTTTTCCCCCGGTGAGACCCTCTGCCGAATAAGGCGGAGCTGCGGCGCCCTAGCGTCACCCGAGCTCGCTGGGACGGCCGCCCAGCATGTTGCGAAGACCCCGAGCTCCTTTTGGAGCTCAAGCACATGCCCTTCGACACGCCATTGCCCAGGTAAGATCTCTTATCTTCTCTTGTTTTTCTTCTCATTTTGCATAATTTTCTTAGCTTCTTTCACGCACTCCCCATTCGCCATTATCACCTCTCGAGCTTCGCAGCTCTTTCCCCTTTCACGCGCACCCCTTTCCGCTCACCTCCTCCTTCCTCCATACCTCATCGCTTCCGACCCACCTCCTCCGCCGTGAAGCGGAGGAGCTCCGAGCTCCCCACATTCTCCGCAACTCAGAGCTCCCACTTCACTCCACGTCGCACACACACACACTTCATTGTCGCTTCGGCTATGTGTCTAACGCTGCAGGTCTTCGTGAGCGTCAATGGCCGGAGCTCTGCCGGAGCTTACTTCATCGACCTTGCAGTCGTCCTCCTCGCTCCGATGGGTCACGCTAGGAGATCCATCACCTCGCCCGAGCTCCCAGCTTCATCGACAGACCTTCAGGAGCTTCGCGCGAGCTCCACTGTGCCCAGGACGGTGTGGCGGAGCTGGAGCTCGCTCACCGGAGCTCTGCTTCCGCCGCCAAACGCAAATGAGGGAGGATAAGCAGCTGCCGTTGGATGGTCCTCTCTCAGCCACCATCCAACGGCCCAAAGTCGACACTCCATGATCGCACAACAGCCGCCCGATCGTCACGATCGGATGGACTCCAGCCGGCCACGCGTCAGATCTAGAGCTTCCCCGCCCCTCAGCGATCGAACCTCCAGGTCTGGACTTCCCGAGCCTACACCGAACCTCCTGGAGCTTCGGCCAGCACCGAACCAAGCCGAAGCAGCTCCGAACCTGCAGCAGCCCGAGCCTGACATACGAGCCAAGCCGAAGCGTCTCCGAGCCTCTGCCAAGCCTTCCTCTGAACCTGGATGGCACGTGCCTGGCACGTGCGCATCTGGGTAATTTGTAGAGTAGCCCGTGAATTTCTTCAAATTTGCAAAGAGGTCCCCGCACGTTTGGTAAATTTACAGGGAAGTACTCGCGCCTTGTTTTTATTACATTTTAGTCCCTCCCAAGGACCTTTTTGTAGTTATCTTTTCATGTTTCCTTTCAGTTATGCCCTTGCTTTCTTTGTTGCATATCTTGAGCTACGTAGCTCCAATCGAGTTGATTTCAGCTTCATTTTGATGCTCCTCTCATCATCTTTATTATGGCATGCTTTAATTTGAGATTTGACACTATGATCAGTAGTGTATTATTTTATTATCTAAGTGTCATGATTTCTTCATTTATCATGCCTACTTGCTTTATATTTGTAGAGTGCTTCTTTATTTCAACTCAGTTTGACTCGTAATTTTCTTACGGCTCAAGTGACTATCATTTTGGGCATATCATTCGCTTTGCATGTATATTTATTTGCATGATAAAAATTGATAAAAAATGCATGTTTACTTTTAATGCATTGTTGTGTCTCTGCATAATTTGACCTATAAATATGCTTCGACTCAATACTTAGTTAAATAGACTTAAATCCGATTAATACGAGAGAGGCTCGTGTCCCTGAGTTCGACCTTGGTTTCTTGCCAAGTAAAAAAAAATAATTGATCGTCTCATTTTGAACTATCATTGACATATATTTAAATGAGAGGATCTTTTTGATGAACCCATTTCGGCCCGACTGCTACGACATATTGAAGTGCTGAAAACACATTATTAAAGGGTCGATTTTGTGGGTTGTCAGCACTGTAGGGCTCTTTTGAGTTTTTGGGAGTCCAGGTAACCCTACTTGTAACATTTATTTTATTTCTATAAAATTTCTGCGGTGACTCCCAACTCGGGAGTTCACCCTCTTCTTTATCAAAAAAATAGACTATTTAGAATATTATAGAGAAGAATGAAATTGAATGTCAACAACTGGTTATTAGATGGCAGCAGAGGAGACAGTAAATCATAAGATAACAATGTATAAATCGGAAATGTGGTAGGTACTGAATATGATCAACAAAACGTAGTTGTAGAAATAATTTGAAAGGAATAATTAAGTTGAAAAAATATTTGCGTGTTGACATTTAAAGAAAAAATGAAGATACAAGTATATAGAAAATAATAAAATTATCAAAATAGAGATATAAGATGGTTATAGAATAAACAATTCGTAGAGAATAAATTTATGGAGCATATTCAAGTTTGTAGTTAATGGAGTACGTTATTAATAAAATGACAACCATCAATCACTTGTATTAATAACAAAATTGCAAATGAGTTGATAAAAAATTAGAATAATAAGTGTATTTATCGAGGATTATCGGTCTATAGTAGTTTTTTTAATTAGAAAAGTTGAATCAAAAGAGGTGAAACAGTAAATTTTGAATACAAGACCACTTATATCTAAAGCCTTTCCACATCCGCCAAACCATTGATTCGCACAACTTGCTTAAGTAATAGAAAGAAAACAAACATATATTTTATGTATAATAATATCAATCATAAACAAAACAGAAAGTGCAATCTTGCACAAAGGCAGGTTGCAAAACATCATACCAAGTCTACTTATAATTAAATAGAGTAAAGAACCAATTAAACTCTATATGTGGTTTAATTGACACCCTTACTTGATTTACCTTTTTCTAAAATGGGTGTAGCACTACAAGGTGTGTGTTTGCTTTCACAAATTTTCATTCCATGTTTTTTAAGTTTATGAGCATATTTACTTTGGTGTAAGAATATTCCAATTTCAAGTTGATGTATTTGTATTCCTAAGAAATAATTTAATTGTCCTATTAAACTCATTTCAAATTTATTTTGTTTAGTTTAGGGAATTATTCACATAAAGTCTCATTTGTTGATCCAAAAATAATATCATCTACATATAATTATACAATTAATATGTTATTTTTATATTTTCAACAAAAAGAGTTAAATTAACATTTCCAATTTTCATGTTTGATTTTAAAAGATATTCTTTTAATCTTTCATGACATGCCTTAAGTGCTTTTTAAAACATGTAAGGCCTTTCTAAGTTTATATACATAGTTTGGATGTTAAGATCTTCAAAACTGGGTAGTTGCTTAACATATACTTCCTCTATTATTAATCCATTCAAGAATGTTGATATTACTCCTACTTGAAAAAGTTTACAACATAGGCTAATAACATTATAAAGGTTTATAATTTAGCTATAGGAGCATAAATTTCATCATAATCAATGCCTTCTTGTTGATTATATCATTGAGCTACAAGCATTGCCTTATTTCAAGTTATCTTACCATCCTCATCGATTTTATTTCTAAAAACTTTTTTTAGTTCCTATATTTGGCTGATTCCATGTGAAGGTACTAAATCACATACTTGATTTCTTTTTAATTGTATTAACTCTTCTTGCATTGCTTGTATCCAATTTTCATCTTGACATGCTTCATTTACAATTTTTGGTTCTATTTTTGACCCATAATTATTATCAACATAGTTATTATTTAATTGAGATATGGTCTTATTCTTATCTCCAACACTTCATAAAATTTGTTGTTCAGGGTGATTTTTATTGAAAATCTAATTTTTTGTGTGTTAACGTCATTAATATATGAGATATCAATAAAATGTGTGTTTTCTTCCTCATATTCATCAAGTTCTTGATCTCTAGACTCCATATTAATACTTTCCTCAAATATTTGTGAAGTTCTTCTTTTCCATAAGGGTTCTTTTATTAAATATTCTACAAGTATTACTTTTATTTGAGTACTTTATAAAAATACATCAATCTCCTTAGGGTCAAATTTTTCCAAATTATCCTTAATGTTGAATACATAACCCTTACATCTAAATACTTTAAAATTGTTTATCTTAAACATCTTTCTACAGTAAACTATATTATATTTTATTTAATTCAGGTCTTATAAGAACTCCATTTAAAATATATCATGATGTCAGTAGCTTCCGACCCAAAAATATTTTGGTAATCCCGGTTCTATTAACAAAGTTCTTGCACATTCTTGTAAAGTCTTATTTTTCCTTCAACTACACCATTTTTTTGATGGTGCTTTAGGAGTGGAAAATTCATGTTTTATAGCATTTATTTCACAAAATTTTTCAAGATAAGTAAAATAAGTATTTTCAAATCTGCTACCATGGCATGTCCTTATGTAGTAGTCGTAGGATTCTTTTCATTCTAACTAGGTTACTTATTTTTTGAATGTTTAAAAAGTCTGATTTTTGTGTCCTAGAAAATATGCCCATGAATCTAGAGTAATCATCTATAATAACTAAGCAAAATATATAATCATTTATGATTATATATTTAGCAGCTATTCTAATATATGTTCGTTGTAATAGGGTTGCTAAAATCACCGCAATGAGTAGCATGGCTAAAATATCCCAGGTAAGTACATGGTCGAACTCAAAGACACGAGCTCTCCATACAAATGGTTAAATTCTAATATCCATGTTAAACTATTGATTACTTTATTTAGGTCAAATACGATAAGATAATACAGAACTTGAACATATGAAGCAAAATGCATTTTTTATTTGATTTCTAGGTACAATGCTCATATGTGATTACATGAATTTGCTCTTGATATTATAAATAAGGGTTTTATCATTTGTGCCACTCTGAGATATTGCAATTTCAGTTATGCCCCTATCTTTTTGGTAATATCAATTGTGCCCCTCACTTCTTTCTCTGTTATCACTTGTGACCTTCCGTTAGATTGACGCAAAAAAATTAAAATAACCATGGTATATTCAAACCATGGTGTGGTTAAGAAGGTTATTATGGTCAGAATAAAATCAGAGTAGATCTAACGAGGAGGAGGGTTGGGGAGGAGGTACAGGCTGGGGTAGGGACAGCGGGGTCCGGGGGAGGTGCGCGGCTACGAAAGGAGGTGTGGGCTGGGGAGGGGGCGACAGGAGCCGGGGGAGGTGCGCGACTGCGGGAGGAGGTGCGGGCTAGGGTGGGGGCAACGGGGGCTGGGGGAGGTGCGCGACTGCGAAAGGAGGTGCAGGCTAGGGCGGGGGCAGCAGGGGCCGGGGGTACGCAGCTGCGGGAGGAGGTGCAGGGCTGAAAGGTCGACGATCGCAGGAGGAGGTGTCGCATCACGTAGAGGCGCGCACAATGGAGTCAGAGGTGTAGGAGGAGATCTGGAGGGGCGTGGGCGGTGCCTTCACTGGATCACTGAGAATTAGAGATCAACATCAAAGATCCTCTAACAGATCTGAACGCCCACATAAGCTGAATGCCCAAACTCCGAGCGGATCTCAGTGACATGAGCCTGACAACCCGCGGAATTTGAGTGTTGTTCCGAGCAGATCTCTAAGAGATCGACATCTGATCATTGGATCACAACCTTATAGCCAACGAAATTAGCTCCAACTTGTCAATTCTCGAACATCTGATAGCATCAAGAAAAGTCGTGATAAGGGGGAAATATCTCACATGCACAAGAGGAAACCGTGGAACCCACCTCTTCCCATAGACGTAGCAGACCCTGTACAGTAACCTAATCCCGACTCCTCTCAACCCGGAACCCACGAACCTCCAATCCAACCCTTCCGCCCCACCGCTGCACAGAGAGGGCAAGCCCAAGAAGCCGGAGGTGGTGGCCATGGAGGAGCAAGGGCGGAGGTGCGAGGGTCGGGGAGGAGCTCGGGGCGAAGGGATGGGCTGAGGGTGGTCGGAGGAGCCGTTGAAGGAGCATATGGCTGGGAGAAGAAATAGAAGGGGGAAGAAGTGAAGGATATGGTTAGATCCTCAAGCGCATCACGGAAGCGTGAGCGTCGTATCGAATACGACGAAGAACGGTTAGTCACACTAGTTGTTCTATGCAGCGGAAATTAAAATTTTTCATATGATGAAACCACATGATCCAAGAACACTTCTCGGATCGTTTCGTCTAAACCACAAACAAGTATTAGGGTTACCTCTTGAAGCGTGGTTGCAATCGAGTCTCTAAACGAAGAGACCTCTTGTCTCAAGTCCGATTCGACGGAGGAGACGCTTACGAGCGTGGGGATGAACTGCGTGCTTCTCACAATCCATGTTGATTATCCAAACGGCGGATCTCCTGATCTCGACACACGAGATACAACGTCTTCTTCACGAGCAAGGCACGCTGAAGTAGACGGAGTTTCACGAGCAAACCATCGGGCAGCATAACAACGACGCTGCGGCGATGGAGAACCTCTCTAGGGCATCCATGGTGGACGGCCATGAGAGGGAGAGAGAGAGAGAGAGAGAGAGAGGGCGTATAGAGAGAGAGAGAGAGAGAGAGAGAGAGAGAGAGAGACTTGTTATCTCTTGTTGTGTAAAGAAGAGCAATGGGGTGCCTCTCCTTTCATAGGGTTTTGGGATCCATGGATCTCAATCCATGTGACAACACAAATCCAATGGCTCTCATTGATTGTGTTTCTTTTAATGGCTAAGATTTGTGTTGGTAAAACCAACAACAATTAATTTAATTTAATTTAAATATATGTTTATAAATCAACACAATTTAATTACAAAATTAAATCATCAATACATGGAGATAATGAAAGGAGAGAAAGCCTCCTTCCATGTGGAGAGGGGGGACGGCCTCCCTTTCCTAATGGGAGTGGTGGCCGTCCACCCTCCTCCATTAGGAAGGTGGCTATTTCATCTTTTATGTAATCTCCATTATTTGCAACAACTTTTGTTGCAAATTATTCTACAAAAATAATTCACAATTATTTTGTAGACATTACGATCTTGCCATTGAAAAATTTGTGAATCATATTCACAACCCAAAACAAAATGTAAATTACATTTTCAATTCAATGTTCAATGTGAATCCAATACACATTAACATTTAATTAACAAATGTAAATTACAAATATCTCTCTCTTATATATTATAAATCACATTTATAATATATATGACTAATATGGATATTGCTATCCACATTATTCATATCCATGATAATTAAATCACATTTAATCATCTTGGATCTCCATTCTCTTGTTCTCAAATAACATGAATCATATTCACATTATTTACATCTTTGATAATCAAATCATATTTATTATCTAAGACAACTCTTTTTATAATATGAATCGAATTCATATTAATCATGATAATTAAATCACATTTAATCATCCATTTTCTCAATGCTCGGATACATAAATCAACAATAGAATTATCCATGAACTCCTTCAAGGATAATACGCTTTCTCCGCAGATACTTGGAGATAAGGACAGGGTGATTGTATTGTACCATGTATAGTGACATGGATATTGAGATCATATCTTAAATCCAAATCGCGGGCCTCCCAATAGATGCTTGATTAAATCAAGACCGTAAATCTAATCTTCTCATTGTATCTGAATCACATTCAGATCAATGTCCAACACTTGGACCAAGATCAGATCACTTCTCTACTGAGAGGAGTCACTAAAATCCAGACCCGTTTAATCACTCCCTAGGAATGGAAGCGTCATTGTTATACAATCGTTTATGATCACATCACCCTCAGTTATCCCAATACCTGTACATCCTGCATACTGGAAGACTCAGACTAAACCCGAAGTATTGGATCAACTTTATACTGTCTACTTCATGGTTTTATCAGTAAGTTTCTCATTCGATCATTGGGAGTTGGTATCAATCATACACTTTCCAAAAGCGTATATCATACCTAGGTCTTGATCATATACTTTCCAAAAATATATATCAAACCTACAAATTCAGTCAAGCTTCCAAAGCGAGACGACCGTGCGCACGGAATTTGATTCTTCCCAATATCTCATGAGTGAGCTCATGTCTTCCGGTTCAGTAACTGAACCTGTATGATCCCTTTGAGAGATCGTATTACTCATATGCCCTTATATGCACACCAGCGCGCCGGTGTATAGACCTTGATTAGGTCATCAACCTATTGGTCTGCCAAATGTACATACTTAGACATACATCAACACATCTGTCTCCGGTCAGAGGATGCGTGCCTATATCATGACAGCATACGATATAGGACTTTGGTTATCTCGATCTCGTTAAGTCAACTCTTTGACCTAACTAATCTGACACCTCTGAATCTCTATTCCTATGCAGAGGACCTGCATCAAGAGGTCGGTCAGATATCAACCTTACTGAGAAAGGATTGCCATCTCCTACTCAGGCCAGAGATTATCTCTTAACAATCATTTGACGGTGCTTGATGAGTCCTCTATCTAATCCTTTAGATATTCATCCAAGCACCAGCCTCTATGATTCAATAGTTGAATCAATAGCTGTATGATTATTAAGATGGCCATGGTACATAACCCTAATTGTACTAAGGGACCTATTATGCAAATTAATTATTCTTCATTTCAGATCAGGGAATGATATTTGCAATAACATTTATTGCATAATGGCTCGTCGTGGGCTCACATTTCCAACAATCTCCCACTAGCCCAAATAGCCATTAATGGGATAATCATTTAAACCCGTACTCATGTGACAATCATAGGCTATTTAGAAAATATCTAGGTAAGCTAATCAGCCACTCTGTTCCCGCGAGACTACGCCAAGTCCTTTTACGGCACTTGCATATCCCCAGTAACAGTGCTCGCATCTAATGCGGATGTTACATCTCATGCAACCAATACTCAATCTAGTTGATTATAGTGTCCTTGACATTATAGCCTAATAATTATCATAACCAGTATGTCCATAATCCTTATCAGAATACCCATATTTATGGAGATCACTATCTCCTAAGGTATCCATAGTTAATACCTTTTAGATCACTATCTATAAAGTCTTACACTTTTGACGATAAGACTTTGAGATCACTATCTCAAAAATCTTGTCATCTATGAAGATTTTTGTCATTACTGCAATCAAGTGTTTTATCTCCATAGTAGGATTAGTAATAGTTTACTACTCCCACTGCATGGCAGCCATCTGGCTTTTGTAAACATCTAGCACACACCTGGCTTCTCAGAACTGATGCCCAAGGGCAAGTAGTTCTAGCATTCACTTCCTCAACTCTTTGAGGTGCTATCCCTTTAGATAGGTCAGTACCGTATCTTTAAGGGAAGGAAGTCTTTCTTGGAATTTCTAAGAATAAAATATGTCCAAGGTGTACTACAAATTTGACAGTCCCATTATCCTCTGCTCTTTGCTTCTGAACAATTTCAGAACTAAGATCTAAGAGGTATCTTTGAAATCATATTTCAAGATATGGAATAGCCAATCTATAAAACACTTATTATCATCCTTATATCATTCTAAATGATTAGAATATTATCTACATTTAGTACGATGAACGCAAAGGCACTCCCACTAAGCTTCACATTGCTCATCCAGATTCTATCTGAAATCACAACATTTATAATTTCATCTAATCTTATCATCCAACTTCAAGAAACTTATTTTAGTTCATAGATGGATCCTTAGCTTTCATATCTTGCTTTTCTCAACCATGAAGCCCTGGGGCTACTTCATGTGAATATCCTCAGAGAGGTATTCATAGAGGAATGCAATCTTGACTTACATCTTGAAGATGCAATAGTCAAGTTATGTAGCTAAGGTTAGCAATATTCTGATGGTTTTAAGCATGGTCACCGAAGAGCAAGTCTCATCGCAAGCAATGTCTTCTCTTCCGGTGTGTAGCTCATGGCTACGAACCGTGCTTTGAAGGTCTCCACCTTCTCATCAGGTTCCCTTTCTCTTGAAGATCCATTTACACCTTTATAGGTATTACCCATATAGGTGGATCCTCGAGGGTCCATATACAACACTTGTATATGAAGTCTACGTTAGCACTTTTATTGCTAAAATCCATCTTTCCATGTCATGATCCTTAGGAGCATCATCACATGAAGTCCGATCATTGTCAGACTTAACTGACACATGGAATACATCATCAAACTCATTTGAAGAGGTATTAATTGTCCTTTTTTAGTTTCCAATTTCAGGAGCCTCATTATCTTCTCAAGATTAAATGAGTTCCTACACTTTATTTTCATCTTGATTCTCAAGAGTCTCAACCTCTAAGAATAACATTCTCAGAGATGAGATACTTTAAGAATCTCAAGGTCATAAAGTTGGTCTCCAATACCATCCTTTATTTTCCTAATGAAGCAGCACTCTCAAGTGCTAGATTCCAACATACATGGAACCTCATTAAGGATATACATTGTAGTCTCTACTACACATATATATACCTGGAAACTAAGGGATAATTATGATAAAATTCATCATTGATAAGATCATGTCACACATTATCCAATTGTATCTACCTATAACTCTATTGAGTTAAGGTGTGTTAGGAAGATTGAGATAGAAATGATATTCATATCTCTATAAGGCATTCTTTGAATTTATCTAGCAGGTACTTGCTACCTAGATTAGATCAAATTCATTTTATCTTCCTTCAAACTTTGGTTCTAAACCAAAAATAATGAAATCTTTGAATATTTCAAAGGTTTCTTAGGTGAAGAGAAGAAATCTCATATCATACATAATCATCAACAGGTATCACATATCCATGATGTTTACTATGATATAGATGATCCGCATACATCAATATGTATGAGATCTTGAATACCTTGACATCTTACACCTTTCTCTAAGAAGGGTGTATTGGACATTTTACTTTGAATACAATATTCATAAGTATGTAAGTTTTGAAATTTTAGACATTCTAAAGTTTCATCTCTTACTAGTCTATTGATCAGATCAATAAACAAATATCCAAGGCTTGATGCTAGATCATTGTCAAATGATCTTCATCCTCATATTGATCTTAAGGTTTAATTTCAGCATTTAGAAATGTTAATGAACTATTCATCAATTTTCTAATTTGGTGGAGTCCACCAGATTTTAGACTACTATCTGAAATATTTCCATCATAACTCTTTATGATAGTTCTATCTCAGAATTCATGTTTATTTCCAACATTTAGAAACAAACAATGAGTGTATTCTTATATCCAGGTCATAGAGACATTCTCTAAGACTAAGGGCTCTCCCACTGAAATTAACAAGTCTATCAATCCAACAGAGATTGTTGCAACAATTGCATCAATATCCATGTGGATAACTATAAACCTTTAAGATCAAATTTTCCAATCTTCTAAAACATATGCAACCTATTGCAAATGTCATCAGAAGATTGAGATACAATTATTTGACTTTATCTTATTTAATAAGCAAGTCAATATCAGTGATTTATGTAGATTAATCTGATGCTCCATCCGAGTCCTTCTCTAAGGATTCTAGACAGACTTGATAGTCATACTATTAACACATCAACTTATTGCAGTATTGGCATTCATCCAACTCTTCGGATGACATATGGAAGTCATAGATGTACAGTCAACTCTTTGACCATACTTCTTACTCGGGTCCAACCCATGCTTCCACTGCGCTCCCTTTATCTATAAGCAACCATTGCTTAAGACTAAGGATCTCTTATGTAAGAGCATTTCAACATTTATACATGCTTCATTAAATTCATACAATATGAATATCATGAAGCTTCATGAATGACCAGAGTATAGATAGTAGAATGATGACACTCGTCATCTACATCCATGTAAACTCTTAAAACATAGGTTCAGGTAGGTACTCAAACAATTTGAATACATCATCTCTTATAGAGCTACCATTCTACATGATGCAGAGAACCATGTCACTCATGATTAAATGTCAAGAGCACATATGTATGCCAGAATATCTTCATTGATTTTATAAGGATTATTTGACAATTGCGATCATCATCGACATGTTACTTCCAAAGTACATCCAATGAGATCAAGACTATAGAGACATACAAACCCTAGGGTTGTAGTCTTATTATCTATTTAATTGTCATTCCTCATTACTATGAGGAAACTTACATATTGCAACCACATACATTATGTGTCCAACTGCAAGTACAATATTTGGATCATGAGTCCAATCCAAGATATTTCACTGGTTATTATTGAGTATATCATTGAGTTGGTTTTAATGAAGGATTATCTGAAATAAGAAATTTGCATAGATGTATGTATTTATATATATATTTACATATTTTACTTTGATTTAGGAATTTTTATATCAAAGTTGTCTTGCCATGTCAACATTGAAAGTTCATTCCCTTAATCACTTTCAATGTAAGAGATATACTTACCATTATATCTCAAACAAGATCTGGGATCTCCTTCCTTATCTTTGTTGCATCCCAATAATATGAGAACTTACAACTCGGATAAAAAGAAGCGGGAACACATTCCGCCTTGCAAGTCCAACTTGCATCTCCCAATTTGGTCTTTAACACCCGGGCCCACCACCCCTAAGGCAATGTTGACCTGTCATTAATTGAACCAACCGTCAACAAGAATACAACTCGCTATGCGCAATCCAATATCGCCCCAATAATATGAGGACCCGATATTGGGGTCACTACGCATGCGTCCTTACTCTTTCGAGAAGCGACGAGCCCGATCCAAATGGATCATATGCAGGAGCTGTCACTTCGGACATGTGTCTCCTACATATAATATCTGGCGACGAAACTCTTCGCCTTGACGGGAGACCATGGATGTCACTTATGTGATCCTCCTTATCATATTCAAATTCTAATTAATCATTATGAATCATAATCATTATGATTAATTCTTCCAAGGGAAATAACACGTCTATTTATAATAGAGTGTCTTAATTTTAATTGGATTCCAATTAATTTAATCATATTAAATTAATGATCCAATTAATATCCAACAAATATTTTTTAATTGTTACTTGAATTATGGTATTATCTCAAATACATATTATTTCGAATTTTAATAATTAGAAATACATCATGATTTCTTAAGCATTATACTAACCCTACCCGCTGTCATGGCCAGTACCGACGAGAGTGGGACGAACCACATACGTTGCAACCCGCAACCCCAATGCTCTCCGACTAGACACCATATCCACCTCAGGAAAGGATAATGTAAAATAGATCATTTTGTACTTGAGATGATCATCGGTTCTTCAACCGAAATTATACCATATAATAATAATCAAAACAATTTTGATTAACATTATAATGAGATTTGCTAAACAAATCCCAAGTCCTATTCAAGCAACATGTTTGTTGGAATGTTGATCATGTAGATCATGTAACCAATCTTGATCTAGATCACATCTAATCCTTTATTGGTTAGGGCAAAGTCATTTAAGGACATAATTATCATCAAATATTTCAAAAATATTTATACACAATTATTCCAGGAAATTAAACAATTTAATTTCACTTATTGATTAAATGACAACCACTACGTTCTTGATTAGGAAAGTATTTCCAGCAGTGACCCTCACTTACTAAAAATTGCATATCTCAATCAATTTAAATCCAAATTAAGCAAAGTAAGTTTCTAAAGTTTGCTAACTTGATTTACAATAGAACCCAATGTTTTGCACGTATTTCAAGGCGTTTCAAATCCACAATTAACATCTTAATTACGTCAAGATCCGCAGTCCCCGAAACAGTGGATAGATGTTCACTAAAATGAGCATATCTAGAGCAAACGGAATCGAAATCATGCAAACTCAGATCCTACGGTTTCCTTATTTAATGGGGAAAAAATTCAATTATTATTTTCATATTTAAACAATTTAAACAGTGCCGAAAATAATATCAAAACAGAGATGCGAAAATGAAATGCAAGAAAACTTCCGCTTACCCTAATGAACCCAAGTCGTCTTCGGTTTATGGATCGTATCCAAAAACACCGACCTAAGGCTCTGATACCACTTGAAGGATATGGTTAGATCCTCAAGCGCATCACGGAAGCGTGAGCGTCGTATCGAATACGACGAAGAACGACTAGTCACACTAGTTGTTCTATGCAGCGGAAATTAAAATTTTTCATATGACGAAACCACATGATCCAAGAACACTTCTCGAATCGTTTCGTCTAAACCACAAACAAGTATTAGGGTTACCTCTTGAAGCGTGGTTGCAATCGAGTCTCTAAATGAAGAGACCTCCTATCTCAAGTCCGATTCGACGGAGGAGACGCTTACGAGCGCGGGGATGAACCGCGTGCTTCTCGCAATCCATGTTGATTATCCAAAAGGCGGATCTCCTGATCTCGACACACGAGATCCAACGTCTTCTTCACGAGAAAGGCACGCTGAAGTAGACGGAGTTTCACGAGCAAACCATCGGGCAGCATAACGACGACGCTGCGGCGATGGAGAACCTCTCTAGGGCATACATGGTGGATGGCCATGAGTGGGAGAGAGAGAGAGGGCGTGTAGAGAGAAAGAGAGAGAGAGACTTGTTGTCTCTTGTTGTGTAAAGAAGAGCAATGGGGTGCCTCTCCTTTTATAGGGTTTTGGGATCCATGGATCTCAATCCATGTGACAACACAAATCCAATGGCTCTCATTGATTGTGTTTCATTTAATGGCTAAGATTTGTGTTGGTAAAACCAACAATAATTAATTTAATTTAAATTAAATATATGTTGATAAATCAACACAATTTAATTACAAAATTAAATCATCAATACATGGAGATAATGAAAGGAGAGAAAGCCTCCTTCCATGTGGGAGAGGGGGGATGGCCTCCCTTTCCTAATGGGAGTGGTGGCCGTCCACCCTCCTACGTTAGGATGGTGGCTATTTCATCTTTTATGTAATCTCCATTATTTGCAACAACTTTTGTTGCAAATTATTTTACAAAAATAATTCACAATTATTTTGTAGACATTACAATCTTGCCATTGAAAAATTTGTGAATCATATTCACAACCCAAAACAAAATGTAAATTACATTTTCAATTCAATGTCCAATGTGAATCCAATACACATTATCATTTAATTAACAAATGTAAATTACAAATATCTCTCTCTTATATATTATAAATCACATTTATAATATATATGACTAATATGGATATTGCTATCCACATTATTCATATCCATGATAATTAAATCTAATTTAATCATCTTGGATCTCTGTTCTCTTGTTCTCAAATAACATGAATAATATTCACATTATTTACATCTTTGATAATCAAATCATATTTAATTATCTAAGACAACTCTTTTTATAATATGAATCGAATTCATATTAATCATGATAATTAAATCACATTTAATCATCCATTTTCTGAATGCTCGGATACATAAATCAACAATAGAATTATCCATGAACTCCTTCAAGGATAATGCGCTTTCTCCGCAGATACTTGGAGATAAGGACAGGGCGATTGTATTGTTCCACGTATAGTGACATGGATATTGAGATCATATCTCAAATCCAGATCGCGGGCCTCCCAATAGATGCTTGATTAAATCAAGACCGTAAATCTAATCTTCTCATTGTATCTGAATCACATTCAGATCAATATCCAACACTTGGACCAAGATCAGATCACTTCTCTACTGAGAGGAGTCACTAAAATCCAGACCCGTTTCATCACTCCCTAGGAATGGAAGCGTCATAGTTATACAATCGTTTATGATCACATCACCCTCAGGTATTCCCAATACATGTACATCCTGCATACTGGAAGACTCAGACTAAACCCGAAGTATTGGATCAACTTTATATTGTCTACTTCATGATTTTATCAGTAAGTTTCTCATTCGATCATTGGGAGTTGGTATCAATCATACACTTTCCAAAAGCGTATATCATACCTAGGTCTTGATCATATACTTTCCAAAAATATATATCAAACCTACAAATTCAGTCAAGCTTCCAAAGCGAGACGACCGTGTGCACGGAATTTAATTCTTCCCAATATCTCATGAGTGAGCTCATGTCTTCCGGTTCAGTAACTGAACCTGTATGATCCCTTTGAGAGATCGTATTACTCATATGCCCTTATATGCACACCAGCACGCCGGTGTATAGACCTTGATTAGGTCATCAACCTATTGGTCTGCCAAATGTACATACTTAGACATACATCAACACATCTGTCTCCGGTCAGAGGATGCGCGCCTATATCATGACAGCATACGATATAGGACTTTGGTTATCTCGATCTCGTTAAGTCAACTCTTTGACCTAACTAATCTGACACCTCCGAATCTCTATTCCTATGCAGAGGACATGCATCAAGAGGTCGGTCAGATATCAACCTTACTGAGAAAGGATTGCCATCTCCTACTCAGGCTGGAGATCATCTCTTAACAATCATTTGACGGTGCTTGATGAGTCCTCTATCTAATCCTTTAGATATTCATCCAAGCACCATCCTCTATGATTCAATAGTTGAATCAATAGCTGTATGATTATTAAGATGGCCATGGTACATAACCCTAATTGTACTAAGGGACCTATTATGCAAATTAATTATTCTTCATTTCAGATCAGGGAATGATATTTGCAATAACATTTATTGCATAATGGCCTGCCGTGGGCTCGCATTTTCAACAGGAAGACGGTAGGGGAGGAAGAAGAAGAGTTGGACATTTCAGTCCATTTTTTAAAATTAATTACGCTTGTGTCCTTGAAGTTAACGTCCGTTTGCACTGTGGATAGATGGCAACTAACTCGAGGGGCAGAACTGATAAAACAGGAAGCAGTGAGGGGCACAACTGATATTACCAAAAAGATAGGGGCATAACTGATATTGCGATATCTCGAAGGGACACACGTGATAAAAACCCTGTAAATAATCTCAAGCAAGATGTCTAATTAATTTCAATATCCAATTCATGCAAAGTAATGAAGCTAAGTTAATGACTGGTACTTTATAAAGAAACTTTAAGCATTCAAAACTCTAACTAATATGTCAATTTCATACCATATAACCAAAATTATGCCACTGCATAGAGATTTGAATAACCTACAAAATGAAACTGATTTCACATTAATTAGAGTTTATATGCAAAAGATATTGAATAAAAAAACCAAAGGTATAAATGAACTAAGAAAATAAATAAAGTATTTACAAAATGGCATATTTAAGTCCCTCTAGGAATATATTTGCAAATAGAAAAGGGTTTTTATCACTTGTACCCCTTTGACATATCGCAATTTCAGTTATACCCCTATCTTTTTGGTAATATCAGTTGTGCCCCTCACTTCTTGCTAATCTATCACTTGTGCCCCTCGGGTTAGTGACCGTCCATCCACAGTGCAAAAGGACGTTAACTTTGAGGACATAAGCATAATTAATTTTTAAAAAAGGATTCAATGGTCATTTTGCACCCTCTTCCTCATCATGTTCTTCTTCCTCCTCTTCCCCCATCTTCTTCCTCCTCCTCCAACCTCCTCCTCCTCCCTCTCCGCCCGGAACTCCTCCCCCACCCCCGGCCTGCCCTCTTCCTCAGCCCCAGCCTGCCCTAGCTCCTCCCCAAGCTCCTCGTGCCTCCTCCCCAGCCCGCGCCTCCTCCCAGCTCCGCCTCGAGCTCCCCGCACCTCCTCCTCAGCCCACACCTCCTCCCTAGCCCGCACCTCCTCTCAGCTCCTCCCCGAGCTCCCCGCGCCTCCTCCCCAGCCCACACCTCCTCCCTAGCCCGTACCTCCTCTCAGCTCCTCCCCGAGCTCCCTGTGCCTCCTCCCCAGCCCGCACCTCCTCCCAGCTCCGCCCTGAACTCCTCTTCCACCCCTCTTCTCCGGCCCACTCATCGGAAATGAGTACCTGGTTACCTGCCAGAGTTAAAAGCTTTGAATAGGATCTGGTTACCTGCCTAAAATCTTGTTTGGCTATTCAAAACATCTCATTTAGAACTCTGAATTAGAAAAAATTATTAGATTGCCCAAAGGATTTTAAGTCCTACTCGGCTAATCTACATCAACTCCTGCTGAGTTTTCAGGTTCTGCTATTTTATTTGCAGAGGTGGGGCGACAAAATACACTTCAATTAATATCGAGAATGCTTGTATGAGAGCAATCATGTTTTTCTATGATCGGTACTCTGCTATTTTTTTGTTAATCTATTGGATGTTTTCTCTTAATATGCAATTCCCTGTGGGTTGTGTTCATCGCTTGCTGAAGTCAAGGGTCTCTGCGAATGAAAGAGTGGGAGCCACTGCTGCCGTCTACACCGCAGCCATCCTGGAGTACCTGATCGCTGAAGTACTGGAGCTGGCAGGGAATGCAAGCAAGGACATGAAGGTGAAGCGTATAACCCCGAGGCACCTGCAGCTCACGATCCGTGGAGATGAAGAACTTGACACCCTTATCAAGGGGACGATCGCTGGTGGGTGTGTCATCTCGCACCTCTTCCCAGCTCCGCCCCGAGCTCCTCCTCCGCCCCTCTTCCCCGGCCCAACCTCTCCAGCTCCATGCTCTGCCCCCTCCTCCCCCGATCTACCCTTGATTTTATTCTGACCATAATACCCTTCTTAACCACACAATGGTTTGAATAAACCATGGTTATTTTAATTTTTTGACGGTCAATCTGACGGAAGGGCACAAGTGAAAATGGAGAAAGAAGTGAGGGGCACAACTGATATTATCAAAAAGATACAGGCATAACTAAAATTGCGATATCTCAGAGGGGCACAACTGATAAAAACCCAATAGAAAAAATGTCAAGGGCTTATCTTTAAGTATCTTTCAAGTACGGGGGCATAAATGCAATATTAGAAACTCAGCAGGGGTTCCTTATAAATCTTCTATGCAGAGCATGTGTACGTCACACATTTGGGAAGGACCTGAGTGTGATTTTGAATAGTACACATGCATCGGCTGCAATTTACTCAACCTGTCACATGCTAGGCATGTGCGTAGAGGGTCCAACTTTGATCTGGGTCAGTCGCAGGTGGCTCAAACTAACCAAAGCATACTTGAGGGTTATGTATGTGAACTTTGCTCCAGGAGCAAGTATCTTGCCTTGTCAACTCTAATGCAGCCATATAGTCACTAGTCTTTTGATATTATAGCTTTCCAAATATGTGGTTTTGGATAGGCCTCAATCCTAACGAGCCTCCTTAACTAGTACTGAGGATGGATCTGTATGTGGACTGTCAGATCAAATGTTATCCGACGGTAACAACTAGTCCAATATTCATCGTCTCCCTCATCTATGCGATGATGAAGATGGGGCTCCGACGATCCCATGGAAGCTCCTCTGTTTGCCTCCTTAAGCTTTGAAGATCGGAATAGATCGAAGGATGGATGGCGAAGACCCTGGATGAGAGAAGAAGGGAAGAGGGTGGTTGTATCTTCAAGTCAATACCCTTCGTCGATGTTGAACCTCTAGAATGTACTCTGAATCCTCCCAACATTAAAGAAGTGAGGGGACCTGCAGTGTTAGAAAGGCATAACCGAGTCAAGGGAGGTATGGGTGTATGTTTGTGTGTGAAGAGTGAACGGAATGTAACCTGGAAGCGGAGAAGGCGAAGGTCCAGTGGATTCATCTCCCATGATAGGAGATTAAAGGGGGAAAGGAGTTTTGGGTTCTGGAGGAAGGGAGATAGGGGTCAGGACCTCTGGTGAATATCATTGACCCCAGGTGAAGGTCATTACTGGCTCATTGGGGCGATGTAATCTATAAAACTCAATAAATATGAAGAAAATGGTATAAAGGCAAAACTAACCTTACATGAATCATTTAAGAGGTCGTCGATGGGTCGATGGTGGCTTGGGCTAAGTTCTAAGAAAGCTCGGGTGAACGCTTAACAAGGCTAGTCTTACCTTATAACTCGAACAGCCGCCATGGAGGCATGGTTGCATGGTTGGCCAGTCATGGGTCAACACCTGCACAATGGGATGTCATCACACATCAACTCCTCACTCTCTGTCATAGGAGGAGGAGGATGGTTGGGACATCGTGCATGAAATGGTAAGCAAGGGTGATAGTTGGATGGAGATGGCTTTATGTGGTGGAGATGGTGGTTTCAAGAGGTCGTTTCTACTTCCTAACAACACCAAAGCTTAGGTAGAGCAAGGCCATGAAGAGTTTGGCAAAGGAGAGGATTGAATGGTCGTTAAGATGGCACCAATGTCGTGGCTTGTGGCCACATGGACAAATAGGTAAGAAATGAATGAAAGAATCACTAGTGAGGGGTTGCATCACTTGAGGCTAACCGTTGTAGGTTGACGACAAGAAGGAGCCATTGGATCACGTGATCCAACCCTAATAAGGGAAAAGGAGGAGAGGCATGGCACTTGATTGTTTGATCAAACAGCTCTGATATGAGCGAATGGATGAATCAAAGCAATCTGATCAAAAGATCAGATGGCCCAAAATGGAAGCCAAATGTTGTGAAGTGCATGGTCACATGACGGGTTCTCATTAAATGCTATATGGCCCAATGAGAATAAAGATAAATAAAATAAACATGTAAAATCAAAATAAAAAAATAAATTCAATCAAAAAGTATTCAACATGAAAGTTGTAGATCTTTTTGAGATCGACAATCTTCATGTAGAAATCAAAGTGAAATTACATCATATATGCATAGTATTTTTTAGAAAGGATTTTTAAGGTATAATATTATTTACTCTATTTATTTTGTTATTTTTTTGTAATTCTTATATGAAAAATACTATACAATATATTACATACAATATACTATTTTTTATGGTAATTAATAAGGGAAAACACATAAATAAATGAACAACAATAGATCTGTGTGTATAACACATATCTACTTATTAAGATACAATAATTAAGGTTAATTATTTATTGAGTGTCAATTATTAATTAGAGTTAATTAATGGTTAATTACAATTAGAAAACTCAAGATAAGGGGATAAAATGTGTGAATTGTGATGATGAATATGAGATTCATCACCCCCTTATACTTAAGATTTGCTCATCCTTGAGGAAATAAAGAATGAATAAGTTAGTTGAATCCCTGATTATGCATGTGAATATACAAGACTTGATTCATTCAGGACACGAGTTTCAAGTGACTCTTAAACTTTATGTTCCGCTAAGTTTTATTCAGAAGGAACTCAGCTTTTAAAATTATCAAACTCTCTATTTGTACATATAATAAGTGACATGACAATTAGTGTTGACTTTATTTACAAGTGTAGAGTCTAGATGTCACCCAAAGTTCCAGTCCAAGAGAATCTCCTAAGAACCCAATCATCAACACTACGGAATAAAACTATTCTTGCATTCAATCCATTGTCCCTTTAGTTGTCAGTTTTAAAAATGTATACATAAGGACGATTTATTAAAGGAATAGGTTTGTATCTATTCTTCTTTTCCTTGCAATAGAACAAGGATCCTCTCGAGTACCTCATTAGAACTACACATGTATATTTTTGGTGTTGATCAGTATGTCCGTCAAGAGAATGCCGAGTTGTATGCACTTGTTTTTCTAGGAGTGCATCGGGGTGTGTCTTTTTTAATACTATATGATGCAAAGCTCTTTTATGGTGCTATCTCGACTCATAAAAGCCTAATATTTTAGTCCGATGGACACTTTGAAAAGTTTGGTTGTACTCTCCACTGGTGGAAGCTCTTTGTATTCGTCTTTATAGTGAATGAGTTTTTTAAATATTTTCTTTCGATTTCTTTTCTTTTTTGGCTAGATCCACTGCTTTTACCAAGGTTGGTGCACACTGATCAGTCACTACTAATTTCACCACACTCTGGCCCTTAGGTCAAATTCAAGATATAGTACAATAACTTGTTCACATACTGTCTAAGTTGCTGACACTTAGGTTTCATGAAGCCTTCGTTGATTTTATCCCATCCTCGAGTATCATAACATCAGGTCCAAACTTAATTCCCTCATCCCAGTTCCTCAAGTGGAATCTCAACTCATGACATCATATATGCAGTCATGCATGTGAGGTGCTTGTCATAGTCTTTAAGATATAGATTAAACATGTAAATATAGCTTGTGTATCTTTCAAACTAGGAATGTGTGAATATTTAAGTCATAGACTCTAATGACAAAAGTTGGTTAACTTTGAATGAATTGTCCTCATAAACTAATCGTTCTGAACATCAAAAACCTTGTATGAATGTGTAAGTGTTAGGAATAGAACCAATTTATTAGTTAGTATTTTTACTATTTTTAAATTTTTACACAATAATTTGTTAGTTTCATTTACATCCTCATTTTAAAAAATATTTTAAAAATACTTTACAAACATGTCTCATAAATATATATTTCAAAAAAGTTTACAAATGATTTTTTAAAACAATTCAAATCCCCATATTTACAAACAATGTAAAATATTTTTCAAAATATATCACATAGGTATAAAATTTTCAAATCACCACACATGATTTTTACCATATCAACTTTACCCTTATCCCAAAATCCTTTGAAATTTTTTAAAAATGTGAGCTATGTCTAAAGTACATATATAATATTTACGTATACCCCTAACTTATCTTGTGATATGTCCGCATAGAACTAAGTGATATGAAGCCATAGCTCGATTTAACTATAAAAGAATATATATAAACTGACTCAGGTTTCCCTCTATACTTGTGTTGTAAATAACCTAAGTATAAGCAGAAGACAAAGGAAAGGGTTTTGAAATAAATAAAAGAATGAATTAGAAGAAGAACTGGGATTTGGTTCCCATCTATACTTAGGCTGAGAATAGCCTAAGTAAAGAGTTGTGGAATGAAGAAGAATGGACCCGAGATGAATAATCAAAGGTAGGACTTGGTTCCCCCTATACTTAGGCTGAAGAGTAGCCTAAACATAAGAATATGGAGCTAAGGATGAGGGAACCAAGACAAGTGAAGCTGAATATATTAGATGAATGAATCTAAAAAGATGAAATGGAGTCTTAAAGGTTTAAGGGAGGCAGTTAGGAAAGGTCAAATCAAATCTCAAATAAACCAAACACCAAGCAAATACATATTTCACCAACTCACACATGAAGATCGACACATATCGATCATATTATCTTTCTAATGTTATTAGTGATCGTTCAATATAGAGTCTACTATGCATAGGTATATGGGATTCGGACACAAACCTCGGGATACATTCTCACCCTCTCACAAATCTGAATAATATACGTGTGAACAATGTGGGGTTTGCTCTTCTATAATACAAGTTTGATATTACCTCTATTTTATTTAATTCAACTTCATAATTCAATCTTAATTTTAAGCTTACGTTGTTAATGAGATTTAATGTGAGCGAGCAAGAAATCAATGTCTACTAACCAGTCCCAATTATTTTAAATTCTTAGGTTATAAATCACAATTGGGAATCTTGAAAAAACCATGCAAATGAGAAACATGATGCGTGCTTGAGAAATAAATACTCACAGTGTCTCCAGCTTTCTTCATGCAAATGAAAGAGTGAATAAATTAAATCTATCTTAAATGCATGCAAGTTGAAAAATTATGCACCTAAACGTGCTTCTATTAGAAGGAAAGATTAAGTTAAATTTGGCTAAGTAAAGTGATATTTATGTGTCTCATGAATCTTATGAGACAGTATAAATCTCATGAGATCGATGAGTATGTCCTAAACTACGACTAAGCACACATGAATATGACCTAAAGCATTCCCTAAGTGTCATGTGCCCAATCCTGGCTTCGGGCACTCAAGTTGAGCCCCATCTAGGTTAGGGGTGAAACATGCTCACCACACCACAAGTTAATCAATCCAAGTTCATGTTACAACCATGAGTTCTCAAACGAGAACCATTGTAAAGATAAATATATACAACATAAATGCATAGGAACAAATACAACAAATTCTAATAGCTAATCATCTCCATGAATCTTCAAAGTCACTTTTACAGCTCCTCGCAACTAGCGCTCTCAACTCCTCGTCCCTACAATGCTCACATGTGATTGCATGAATATGCTCCTAATGTTATCAAATAATCTAAAGCAAGATGTCCAAATAATTCCAATATCCAATTTATGCAATGGAATGAATCTAAGTTAATGGCATGGTACTTTGTAACGAGACTACAAGCATTCAAATATCTAATTAATAAATCATGTTCTAAGCATCAAATCAGAGTTATGCCATTATGCATAGATTTGAATATTCTTCGAAATGAAGCTGATTTCACATTAATTAGTGGCACTGGAGTCGTGGATTAAGGCCACGTGGACAGACGAGTAAAAAATGGAGGAAACCACCATCGGTGAGGGGTTGCATTGCTTGAGTCCAATCGTTCTAGGTTGACGGCGTCGGATAGCATGAGAATCAAGGTCTTTAAATAATATGAAAAGCCAAATACCCAGTCGTTGAGGTGACAGGTGATGAATCCCTTATTCTCACTCTTTATTCTTTTACTCCAGCTATTTATCTTGACAAAGCATCATGTAAATAAATGTGAATATAATAAGTTAGCATTCAGCATGCATGTGTTAACTTTGTATAAATAGCATGCATTTGTGCAAAAATAAAGAATAAAGAAAAAGAAAAAGGAAGGAGGTATTTAGAATAAATACAGAGTAAACCAAACCCCAAGAGAAGGTAAATCCTTGACCTGACCGCCAAAGAAAATAAGTAGGGATAGATAGGGCTTACTCTATGTTGTGCATATCACCTATTTTTGTAAATAGGTATTTTTGAAAAAAATAAAATTAAAACATTATTTTTACCTCCTTGTACATATTTCTAAAAATAAGATAAAACTAAAATAAAATTCAGAAAAAAAAATTAAAATAAAAAATCAAATCCTCTTTCCTTACACAAAACACGTGTATATATACCACATCTCCTATTTATTTTGAATTCGTAAATAACTCATAAAAATAAAATAAAAAATATTTTGTACTCCTAAAATTATGTTGAAAATAAATAAAATATAAAATTGCAGTATTTGGGTAAAAATAACAAAATCAAAATAATTGTGCATAATACATATGCATATTATACATGTATATAATACTATATATTGTATATACAATAATCTTTTCATAAAAAAATAATTAAAAATAATAGAAAAATAGTTTGAAAAATATAAACATTTTTTGTTCTGAAAACTTTTTGATTAAAATCATTTATTATTTTTTATCGAATTTGTAAAGGTTTGTGTATTCGATTTCTCTGATTGGTCCATTCTGGATGTTGACCTCCGGTCAACGTCTCCCCCTTCCTGGTCAAACTCGGATAGTGTTCGCCAGACCTACTTATCCTCTTTCTCTAGCCCGACTCCGAGCTCCTTTTGCCTCGAGATTTGGACCTGATAAACCTCGTACGTATGACATCTTCACGGGTCCCTTGGCTGATCCAGATCACTCTACGGTTTCGCACTTTTCGTCGATCCTTCCAGACCCTCGAGCATCCTATAAAGTATCTCTTCTGCATCCACAGCAAGGTAGCTCATGCTTCGCTCCTTCCTCCACCCCTAGACACCTTTTGGTTGAGTGACAGCCGTCGGAGAACATCTTCGGAGCGGAGTTTGGTGGTGTGAATCCCGTAGCTCAGCTACGTGATCAGACCTCTGCTGCGTCTAGCCTCCCGGCCTTTCGCATTTCGGTTGAGGTTACTACCCTGATGATCCTCTTTGCATGAAGTTCAGGAATGTGTTCCAACCTTCAGGTAACACTTATTTCGACTTCATTTCCATGTTTCATCGAATCTTCTCGTTCGATCCCGCCGTAGTTCACCTACTCCAACCACCCTGGTCGGAGCCCCATATCACTCTCACTTCCTTATCAATCGAACCATCAACGACTGCTCCATCTCATACCGTAGTCTGATCACCCTTGGACTCGACCCTCAGGTCGAGATTAAGGCTATGATCTCCCTCTGTCACCCTCGTCGAAGATTGAATCCCATCTACCTTTGCTTCTTTCACTTCCAGCTTCAATAACCCGGATCGGAGCTTCTCCCCGAGTCCTTCTATCCTTTGCAGGTACCCAACATGATAGGCGCTTCTATTGGAGGTCCAGCTACCCAGCGGAGCAGCTCCAGGTGGAGGCCCCTTTATCCAGCACATCTGACCATTGGCTCCTCCATCAGAGCCTCCCACTAGATGCGGACCACCTCCACGATGATGCATGACTCCTTCGATCCTTCATCAGAGTAGTGGATCTCATTCCCTCCTCCATCGAAGCTCATCCCCAACGAGTTCTTCCAGCTATCTTCTCCGTCGTCAATGAGGGGCTCTTCCTTCCAGATCTGATCATGGGTGTATGCCCATGCGTCGTTCTTAACGGTCGATCAGAGCAGGCATCAGATCTGTACTGCACGCCCCACCCTTTTTAGAGCTGACAGATTTGTACTATAGCAGAGAATTACTGTCGCACATCCTTGACACCCCCTTCACCATCAGATCTTTGCGTAGAGGACGATCAGGACCGTCAGAGTCATCACGTGTGCCTCAACTGTTGCAGGATATATTGCATATTTCATTCCATACTTTTATGCTTTCTTAGTTAGTCTATAGAATAAAGTTGTTGTACAATTATTTTGTAGTTTGGATCTTATGTTTCAGTATTTGCATTTTAGCCCTCCCGTACCTGAGACACGTGCATGTTTGCATAAGTTGTGGGTTATTTGCAGGATTTATCCCTGACTTTATAGATGTTATGTATTGAATCGAAATTTCTGTATATTTGCATTTATACCCCTATGTATGACTTATTGAGCATGTGCGTGAATATATTGGATTGCAAGTTTAACCTTGTACTTTTTATGTATGTTATCTTTTGACCCAGAAACTTTCAGATAATTGTGTTTAAGTCCCTACTTGCTGTATGTATCATTTTTAATCAAACAATAATCAAATCCTAAAATTTCAGAAAAATTATTGTTAGTTCTTGTTAACACGTAGTATTTGTGGTAATTTTGGTGAATTAATTTGATTTTATTTGATATTTTCTAAAAATCAAACACTTAAAAATGTTCTATCTATTTTATAAAAATACATAAAAATTCGTTATATGAAAAATTTCATAAAAATTTATTTGTGTGTTTTTACATGCTCCGTCTTCACTAGCATTTTCATTTAAAAATTCCTCATAAAACCCTAAAAATTACAAAAAAAACTCAAAAACTTAGAAAAATCATTAAAAATTCTAGAAAAGTCAAAAAAGATCATTTCAATTTTTATTGTTAGATATTCTCCTTTACTTTCTCATAAAATTGCTAACCAAGACATTAGGACGCTTTAAATATTTTTATTTTATAATTTTATCCTGGTTGTGCACTGCTTCATTGTTTAGCTCTTATTTCTTTTTTATAAATCATATAAAAATTGAAAAAAAACCCATAAAATCACCAAAAAATCAGAATATTTGGAAAATATATAAATATTTTTGTTCTTTGTGTTTGAGTATTTTGACCCTTAATAAAAATTGAAAAGGCTTTCTTGTGTGCTTATTGACCTTATTTTTTGCTTCCCTTCTTTAACTGAAAAATATAAAAATTTACAAAAATTATAAACCACAAAAATATGCCTTTTATTCTCTGATTAGGACTACTTCGTACATTTCCATGCTCCTTGTGTTCAACCCTGGTCGATATGCCAGGTTAAATAAATAGCGGAGACCGCTGAAATTATTTTGTGATTAATTTGTGTGGTTCTCTTATTTTCTTGTTGATTTCGCCTCGTGATTTGGGTTGCAATGACATTTCGATTATCTGATTCCTTAACCCGAGTCGTGAGGCGTGTCACCACCAGTCAAAACCTGACTAATACAACAATTAACCCATAGAATGAATAATCCCAAAAATGTGAAGTAGGTTAAAATTTATTATAACTCTGCAAAAAGATTATAGTGATAAAGTAGTAGAAGTCAACGCACATGCGATAGATGGAGGAATTAGAAATCAGATACCACAAATCAATTTTAATCCTAGATTTCCTTCTTTTGTCTTTATTTTTGATATTTTTATGGATTTTTAAGATTTGATTTATTTTTTTCGATTGTTGATGACGTAAATGTTTTTGTGATTTGAATTTATGAATAAAATTATAGTAATACTAATAAAAATAATATGACAAATATATAGAGAGATCTAGATAATTAGAGAGAGATAAATAAAATAAATAGAGAAAATAATTTTGGATGTAAAAAAATCAAGTAAAGTTCAATAAAAGAATAAAACCATTCTAGTGTTTTAATTAATTTTGCAAAAAAATTAGTTTTTTAGAAATAATAAAATTCAAGTCATAAAATAAAGTAGGGAATCCTACACCTAGTAAAATAAGGCAAATAGGACACTCCAAAAAATACTATTAATAGCTCAAAAGAAAGTTTTAAAATTATGCTTATGTTATTCCTAGATACGTAAGAACAAATAGAAAAATAACATGACTTTGTTTTTGAATTTTTTTATTTCACTTTTTAATGATTTTTTTCAATGTTTGAAGTATTTTTAGATTTTTGGACTTTAAACACGATAAGAATGATCTCCTTTGGATTTGTAATAGATATAGATGAGGACAAGCTACAATATTTTTGGTATTTTTCTGAGAACCAATGAACAAAATAAAAATAAAAGATAACAATAAGACTAAAATGATGTTTTTAACTTGTTAGACTATTTAAACAAAAAGATAAAAATAAAACATGAACATATTATTAAATTTTTAATGAGATGAAAGATGCTCCAAAAATAAATCAATCACTCAAAATATTGCAGAAATTCTATATGCCACAATTAAAAATTTCTTTTCATGGAACTTGGAAACTAGTTCGGATTAACTAATTCGTACAACATACCCAAAAATGATAAAGAGATATCACATATTCAAAGAGTTATTCACAATTTAGTCCCGTCATGCATCCTGAATTCAAATATCCACCACTAATAATTTGTAAATATAATATTGTGAAATTTGGATACAATGTAGATCTTAAAAGAAACCTTCTAACAAAATAAATTTAACAAAAAAATGAGTTCAGATAAATAATTAATGGGCATTTGAAGGCATGGGCACATATGAAAAATAAGAGCGTAAATGTGGTTCAGAATAGAGCTCGAAAAGCCCCCTAAATATACCAAAATGCACCGGCTTTCTTACAAATACGTAACTTATCACGTGGCATCTCAAGATGTGAAAATAGCTATGCAAAAATGGAAACTTTGGTGTCTTCTTTTGCAAAAACTTCAATCACCAATAGATGGTTGAGATTGAAGGAGAGGAAGAGCATCCAATGGTGGTTGCTATTCCTCCTCTTTCTCCTCCCTTCTTCCTCAAGATCTGTTGCAGCGTGGTGTAGAGGTTAAAATAAAGCAACGATGGTTCGTGTACAGTGATAGCAGTGACGTTGTTGGTGGCATATAGGTCCAGCGAGGTCTACAAGTTGGAAGGGGCTCGAGTTTGGGGAACTCAAGATACATATTATGTTCTAAAAATAATGATCGCGAATGGGTTCCTCCTAGGTTAATGGGAGATAGGAGGCTCTCCTCCATCCACGTATTTGGCAATAGGTTGTGGAGGTTGCGAGGGAATGTGCAGAGAAGCTGAGAGCATCGTTAATGAGGGTGCGAGTTTTGGCTAGGCAATGGAATGGGTTCAAACTATGACGATTTTGCACTAGAAACAAGAAGAAATAAGCTATATTAAACTCTAATCTATTGTTACCTATAACGAAAATCATAATGAGTAAAGGATACGGCATGTGGTGGTCAATTCTTCGATGAGAATGACCGGTCATAGCCTCAATTATGGTGGAGAAGAGGGTCAACAAGCCAAGAGCTTATGATACAATGGTGTCGAGACACCAAGGGTTCATGCTAAGGAGTTCTCTCTTCATCATGGCTTCGTTCCAACCTTCACTTTGTCATAATGTACGTAGAGGAGATAGAATGAGGATATTAATAGTGTATGAATTCAAAAATGGGGTTTGAAGCTCTTTTTATTGTGGTAGAGAAGATGGAAGAGAAGATGGTGATTGGAGGACGTCTTCAACAATGAGAATTAGTTATTTCAAAAAATTTTGGACTCTAGTGGGTACTCTCATATCCTATGGATCAATCTCAAAAATGGAAGTTTTTAAATCAAATTATGCTCAAAATAAATAGTAGGAGACCACAAAATAAAAAAAAACTCAAAACATAAAACTTTCTCAAAAAAATATCTAAAACATTGTAGAATTTTTTTCCAAAATATGTTTCGAATAAAAGATACCAATTAAAAAACTTATTTTTTAGGTATAAAATACAGATTTTAGAGTTTTGTGATTTTTTGTTTTATTTTTTTTGATAATAGTATTACTATATTAATTCTATAGTAATAATACATAATATAAAATACTTGGAAATTTTTTTATGATTTTTAATTTATAAAAAAGTACTAAAGATAAAATACAAGACAAATTTACTTGTATAGAGAAGACCTATTTTGTGTCTATTTTATTTTATATTTTTTAGTTGATTTTATATTTTAATATAAAGTAGAATATACAACTAATAAAATAAAATCAAAATCAAAAGAAAATGAGTTAAAATGAAATCTTTACAAAAGAAAGAAAAAATTGTAAACTATTGTACAAATGGATCCCAGAACCTAATTTTCACAAATGAGCCACGATCACTTTCAAAGTATTTTTAGAATTTAAAGATTTTAAAATGATGAACTTTAAAAGTAAGTTTGGTTAATTGGTGTTCATATACTCCAAATATAAAATTTGAATTGCACATATATGGGAAAAAGTGAAGCTATTCCATTTGTCAATAACTCATGATGATATTTTGTAATATTTTATATTTCTCTATATATTTTTATTGAATTAATAAAAAATAAACTATTTGAATCAGAGTTGTATAAAAATATTTACAAATGTTTGAAGTTTCGACATATTTATGTATATTTTTGTGCAGTTATTGACTCTATCTCTACCTACTTTATTCCTGGTCGACTAAGTCAAGATTGACTTGGTCTTGGGGTCTAGGGCCATTCTGTATTTTCAATACTTTATTTCTTTTTTTTCTTGTATTATTTTATTTTTGGTTTAGATACATGTATTTATACAATATTTTCAGGTAAATATATGAATGTTATTTTATGCAAATTTGTGATATATACATGTATTTGGATAGGGATTTAAGGTCAAAATTAAAGAATAAAGGTGATGAAATGGAGATTCCTCACTTCCATATACTTGCTTTTGCTAGTCCCTAGCAAACACTTATGATAATGCTTGTATAAAAAAGAAATAAAGAAAGAAAAAGAAATAACTTGAATTGATTTTAACTTTCAATTTTATATTCATAAAATCAAAGTTTGGATCTTAGTTAGACCTTTAAAAATTTAGGTTTGATCGGAACCTTATTGAGAATTGGACTTGAAACTCAACAGCCTTTAAGAACCACAATACTATGTCTAAGTCTCCTCAAAAGCTAGGTCGAATCAAGTCTATATCTTGCATAGTCCCTTATGACTATGAGTCTATCTTGCATAGTGTAAGCGATATGTAACTCCTTTCAGCTGAAGTAGTAAAGAGACAGTCTTCTACAACATGGTAATCCTATTTCCCCAATCTAGCAACTCTTTCCTCGAGGAGAGGGGTTTTTCTTTCTACGTTCAAGTGTATCAGGATCAAGAACAGGAAGTGGAGAAGAGAATGGACGGTAGCCAGAGTTACATATATTTGGACGCTTGACTAATGTATCCAAGTAATCCGGCTTCAGGCTTACATGTATCATTGACTTCAAAGCACAAGCTTGCTTTTTTAATACATAACTCCGATGGAGATTGATTTTTCTTTGATTTTTACTCGTTTATTCTTTTTAGATTTTTTGATTTTGTATGTTTAAATACTATTTATAGCATCATTTACATAAGGAACTTTTCCTCTTAAATCAGTATAATATACCTTTTTGAAGCACTATTGCAACCCAAAACATCCTATCCTTGGACCTCATCGCTATTGGATCGGGTTGGGGTACAATGGCCACAAATTGTAACTTCATATGTTTCCATTCTCTTGTGTCTCATGACAGAAAACCCAGCACTCTACTACTTCAATTGAGTTGAGATAATTATAAGGTGCATGTGCGCAAGTTAGGTCACTATCGATGAGAATCATGCGTGTGTTCTGAAAATATTCTACATAGGAAGTCAAAATGACATATGAACTCAGTTTTGTGGTCTCAAAGAATTAAGTCTATTAGACCTGAAATTTGATTAAGTGGATTAAGGTCTAACCAAGCTCCAATCTTCATATTTTATTCCAGACCAGTTCAATTATCATTATCAATCCGAAAAATGCAAATGCAGTGCAAGAAAATATTTTATGAAACTATTTTTTATTTGAATTTTTTATGGTCTTTTGAAATGTTATCAATTTTTTTATTCAATTATTGAAAATATTTTGCAAATTTTTATGATTTTTGGAAATTTTGAAAATTTTTAAGGATTTTTAAAAAAAGGATTAGTCGGTGAAGTATATGCACATATTTATATTAGAGTGCATGCATATTTACAATAATTGGATATTCTGGAAATTTATACGAAAGTGCTGGTTGTTATTCGCAGATTTTATATATAAGATATATATACATAATTTTATTTTCTAGAATTATATACAAGGTTCTCAAAATAATTTTCAAAACATTTTTACTATCATTCTGAAAACTTTATTTTGAAAATAATTTTAACTAACACTTTTGCAAACATTTTACAAAGTTCGAAAATCATTTTACAAAGATTTTTCAATGGTATAAATAGATTTTTCAAACTATTTTTGCAACATTTTTCCAAATCATTTGCAAAATGAATTTTCAAATCATTTTATTAAACACATGAAACAAATTTTGATAAAGAATTTATAAAAGTTTTCTACAAAGGTTTGAAAATGTTTTACAAAACTTTTCCAAACAATTTTCAAAAGATTTTTTCAAGAAGTTTGACAACCATTTTTCCAATCATTTTGCAAAAAAAAATTAAACCAATTTATTACTCAGAGTATACAAAGAATTTTATACAATTTTATACAGGTACATTCTTTACTGTTGATTTATTATATACCCTTACCCATATAGTATATTAGACATATTATTTAAAAATACAAAAGTATGAGTTATGGCCAAATTATATACAACATATACAACCCCATATACTTAACATGAACTATATCCTCATAGTGATCAAAGAGCGGAAAGGAAGACACAACCCATGCTGAGTATATAAGAATACAAAAAATGACTTAATGAAAGAATAAAAAGTTGATCATCCCTACTATACTTAAGGGCAATTAATTCTAGGTATAAAACTATGTACCCAATCGAGGATGATCGGGGATTCGAATGAACAAATCAATGGCTCTACGTGTCTCCCCCTATACTTAGGATTTAGGATCCCTAAGTATAGGAAAGAGTATCAACAAGTTAAGAGACAAGCGAGGGAATAGATAAATAAATAAAAAGGGAAGAATGGGTAGCAATAATACCTACTTAGTGTAAGAGATCCCAATGTATAGGAAACAACAAAAGTACTGAAACTGAATGAAATAGAACAACTCAATGTTACACCACTTATACTTCGGACCTAGTATGTCTAAAGTATAGAAACAAGAATATGATGATAGGTCTAGGTTGTAAACAACAAAGGGAAGAAAAAAGTAATAAAAGATGAAATACATATAAGCAATAATTATCGAATGTTGAAGTGCTCTCAACGAGCGTTATGTTTTATGCCCCTGACTAAGCACAAAGGTTAGGATAATGCACTATCAAGGTTCAAGTCAACATCAGTCAGTCGAATGCCATACTCTCATTGTTGTCCTAACGTGAGAACAATGATAAAGTCAAAAGGTAAAAGAAAAGCGTCCGAATATGCAATCAAGTGGATGTATGCTATTTGGAGAAGAAAATCAATAACTAATCCATGATATGGTGACAAGAAAGAAATCATCGTTGTGTACGAATGGAGTGAACGATCAAAGCTGACAAAATAAAACATGCAGAAGGAAGGATCTATCATGGAATCCTCCACATTAATCATAGTCTCATAAAGATATATAAAGTCAAGATAAGAAGACTAACTGAGCAGCTGGGCATTTGGTGGACATACGGTCGATAGATCAGAAAAATCTTATAATTCCTCCAAATGAGTCTCATCTTTGTAAAAGTCTTTGAGGAGAGAAGACTCATATATCTCATAAATATCAGATAAACATAAGAACTCGATCTCACCGTTAGACATATCGGATGCACAGTCAGAGAGGGAGATCGGGTCCCTTGAAAGTGTTGCATCCTCCCGTAGATAACCGTCAGGGAGTAATGCAAGCTGATCAATGAAACACGAAGTCATACTGGCATCTAAACACTCATCCTCAAATAAATCATCACACTCATTAATTGGGAGATGTAAGGTTGATGGGATGGGCAGACAAGGTGGGGCTTAAGAAAATGTAGGTCCACACCAAACAACATCCATTAGAATGTCTATGAGTATTAGTCAAAATCAACTACGTGCTCTATAGGTATCAGGAAGTCAGGTAGGGAAAATAGATTGGATGATAGGATGGATGACACCATACAGGTTTCGGTCTCGTCTCTTGCGGTACCTACAAATGTGGTACAACAGGCTCCTGAAACAAGACGTGTAGAACTGACTCAAGGGTCGGTATGGAGAAATGAAACACTCAAAATCGATATCATCATCCACAATCTGAGTATCCTCAATGATTACATCTCAACCTGGTGTGCTAAAGCATAAACCTCAGAAATTGTCGCACACAAACTAGATCCATCAACCACCGAAGAAAGCATATCCATTCCAGCATCAAATCTGCTCGTCTCAATAATATCAATAATATCCTCAATACAATCCTCATCATTAAGCACATCATGCCTAAGAGTAGGAGAAGACAAAATGGGAGGGGAGAAGAGGATGGACAAAACATACGAAAAAACTTTTGGAAATGATTTCAACCACACATGGTTGGAGGACAAACCGGATGAGGCAAAATTGTGGCTCAAGGAAAGAGTAATCTTGAGTTGGACCAGGAATGCATACATGAGGGTGATATGGGTGAAAAGAGGCCGTGAGATCCGTATGAAGATATGGATAACCCATGATCACATCACATATGATGAAAAAGAGAGACTTAAAAACCAAAGAGACTCGAGGATTGAAAATTCAAAGAAATGATGAACACAAGTGGATCCAAAGATCATAATCAAACAACAAGAAACTCCAATTCACCAACTCAATACAGTGACGAATGAAGAGATCCGTAGTTTATCTTTTCAGTTTTTAGAGTCATGTGAATTTCAAACAACTATATAAGCTCACAAACATAGTCTCCTAGAGTGAACATAAAGTTGATGAATCACGCCTACATAATCATGAGACACTTCATCTACAATCGGAGGCAAATGCTTGCAGCAAGAAACATGGCCCAAGAGCCGACCCAAGTGCTTAAGGCACAAGTCTAGGGATGGGGGCTCTAGTCCTTAAGGGTGCGTGCTTAATGAATCGCTAATTATCCCATCTAATATGTTGTTTTTATGTTGTAGTCGGGTAATAGGGTTCAATCAAGAAAATAACCACAAATTAATTGTCTAATTAATGCAAAATGGTTTTATGTTTATTTAACCTAGCAATGCCCTAGGGTCGAACTCAATGAGGTAAAAGAACAACCTAGGTTTAAGTCTAACAAATTTAATGTTTGGTTTCGAGGCAGATTGTTTTTGTATTTTTTATGTAATTTTTGAATGCAAATGCGAAGGTGGCTAATTTTAAGAAATAAAATAAGATTTTCAATTAAACAGAATCCAAAAATTATGAAATTTGGCCGGAATGTGAAGAATGATTGAATGAAAGCGCTGTAATGTTTTTATGCAATATGAACATTTAATGATTAAATGAGTGCAAACAATGTGAATCATAATAATTAATTATAATAAATATTAAACCTGTTTATTTTCAAGGAATAAAACTACTAAAGATACATCACTATGTAACCTACCTCGGAAAAATCTTGAACCCTAAAAATGTGACATTTAAGACCTATTAAAATTAATTACTGAAATAAACAAAACAATTTTTATAGAATAAAAGATATATGAAAATGCAATGATTTTTTAGCACAATAAATAAATCAACTAAATCTAGCATATTTGATTTTTTTGATATTTTTTTAACAGTGGTTAATTATTCTAATTTTCATAGAAATAACTAGGTAAAATAGGTAAGATTTCACAAGAATATTAATTATTAATTAAACACAAAAAATTAAGAATCACATGCCATAATGTAAATAATAGTTGTAGAACCAAGGGAGAATTTTTAAATAACAGAAAGATCAAAATGATGTTTAAATTACAGAAGAAAGATAGGATTCTGTTTGCAATTACAATAATTAAATAAAACAGAAAATGTAAAGAGAGGACCTAAAGGTAATTTTCAAAACCTCTAAGAGCAGGGTTGAAAAATGTCAAAAGGCAACACATGCCTGGTGGATAGAGTTGGAGAGAATTAGGCAAATTTGTTAGGGCATCTCCGCAATTTCTCTTTAAGGGAGGCGCTCCCTCACATACATGGACTTCGAGTACCGATGGCTCGTGGGCGGAGGAGGTGAGGCTTCCACATGTCGATGCGGTTGAATCTTGAAGAGTTATCAGAGGAGATGAGCACCAGCGAGCCTTGAGCAAGATGGCGATGCACCAGAGCCATTTACGGAGCTCCAAAGCTATGTTGATACTGTGGAATCAGGTGGATCTATAGTCTGCTTAAAAAAGGTCAAGTTGGTCTCTGACAGCGATGAAGCAGAGCAAGCTCCCTGGGACTGTCGGTCCTCGTGATGGTCCCTCTCCTAAGTCGCCGAAGCACGGGTGAAGTGGGTACCTTCCCCCTCTATGATGTTGACGCAGGAATAGGGGAGAAGCCCTTAAGGCATAGGGACCTCCTGGAGGGGGAGATGTTGATGGTGGTTTGGAGCAAGCCACAGAGGCGAGCGAGCTCGATGGTAACGAAGCGATCAGAGCAAGGAGCATGCGTGGAGGCGATACAAAGACCAAGGTGGTCGGATATCACCGAGTTGAAGGGGGTAATGTCATCGCCTTTCTCCGTACTCGGGGGCTTATCGGTGATGCACTGGTAGCGAGTGATGGTGATGGGTTTTATAAGGACGAATAGCTGGTGTCTCTTCAGCCAAATGAGGAATGGGATCGATGATGGGATATGCGGGAGAGAGACAGCAGTAGCTGCATGGTGGAAAAGGAAGGTGGCATTGACGAGATTCTACCGGATCTGATGGAGAGTAGGGGACGACGTGATGGAATACGAAAGGAGAAGATCGAGGACGAGATATGATGGGGGAGACGGTGAAACTAAGGGAGAGGACAAAGATAGATTTATTTATATACAAAGGTCGGTGCTGTGGCTTGATTTGGAAGGTGATAACAGGCCGAAAAGCAAAGGGGGAGGCAAGATGAGCGGGGGAGAAGATGACACGATGTCACCCGATCGACCGAGATTGAGCGACCCAGATCGAGCCACTTGGTAAAGAATTTTTTTTTAATTTTTTTAAATAAACGAAATATATGTGACCAAAAATAGTGACACGTGGTGGTTGCAAGAGTTGCCATGTGTTACCCAAAAAAATGAAAATAAAATACAAAGATGAATAGAACATAAATATCAAACGATCTCGGATCGAAAAATTTCCTCATGAAAGTTGTTCGTCTTGATGATCTACAACTGGCATGAAGAGATCAAAATCAAAATAGATTATTTGCACAAAGTGGTATTTTTGGAGGTATTCTATGTATATAAAACACCTGATTTTATAGTTTTGTAATTTTTTTATCATTTTAATTAAGATAAAAATCAGGAAAAAATAAAATAAAATCAAAGACAAATAATTGCATATTCTATTTTTTTGGATTTTTATCAGTTAATAAAATAGGAAAAATATAAAGGACTTATTGTACAAACTGTTAGTGAAGACTCGGACTCTGTTAGTTTCTTTGATTTCAGTCTTACTGTAGATTTTGATTTTTACGAATTTTACTAAAACTTTTATCAAAGAAAATAAATAAAAAATAAATAAAAGAAAAGGTATAATTATGTACATAAAGTAATTGGTCAAAATGAGGTTAAATACACAACGTACAAAAGGAGGCCTAAAACCCAACTTTCGCATATGAGTCTGATTCACTTGAACTTGGTTTTGTTTTGAAGGTAATTGAACATACATTAGTTCAAAAATGAGTAGAATCCAATCACGTATTGTATGAGGAATATATCAGGGCTTTAGTCCGATAGATCTGAAATTAGAGTTTAAGTTTATTTATCAATTATTTCTCTTAGTGATTTTTTGTATTTTTCATATTCCTACTAATGATATGTACACATTGGAGGTGGATTGAGGTGATTTGGAGTTACCATAAATTACATAAAAATCAGGGAAGTTAGATATTTACAGGCCAATTTCTTCATGGAATCTTGGCTTCTTATTTAATGCAATAATGCATGATAATATGCAATTATTTTGTGTACGTGCATGAATGTTAACAATGAAATATAGATGATGAGCTAATGAATTTTGGGGGTATGATTTTAATTTTTTTTAGAGTGATGAATCACACATTCATCAACCCCCTATACTTAAACCATGCTCGTCCCCGAGCATCTAGAGAATCAATGATTTGGTCGGATGAACCTCTGACTGTGCATGCGAATACAAGACTCGATCTGTTGAAAAACTCTCAGTTTTAATTATACCAAAATTCCAAGTTGAACCAGCATTAGTCAAAAGGTATCTAGCTTCTCTAGCTGTAAGACTCTCTTTGTTACATATATAGTACGGGAATGACATTTAGTGTAGACAACTGTCATAAGAGTAGAGTCAAAAAGACATTTAGTGAAGACAATTGTCAAAAGAGTAGAGTCAAAATGTCAACCAAGGTTCCAATACAAGAGACTCTCCTATGAACCCAATCCTCAACACATAGGGAATAACTTAGTTCTGCAAACATTTCATCGTATCTTTAGTTGACAGCCTCAAAAGTGTAGATGGAAGGTTAGTTGATGGAGAGCATATACTTGTGTAATTTCTTTTCTCCTTATCATAGGAACAAGGATTCACTTAAATGCCTTATTAATGCAACAAATGTATTTTAGGTTATTTACCGATGTGTTTGTTAAGAGAGTTTGGAGTCCTCTACACTTATTTTCCTGGGATTAGATTGGGGCGCATCTCTTTTGAGTACTTATCGTACCATCGACACCCAAACCTGTATCATTATTTGATGCAAAGATCTTTATGGGTGCTAGCCCGACTTCTGGTCCTAATAGCTTTGGTCCAAGTGGATACTTTGAAAAGGTTGAGAGTGCTCACCTTTCGTGGGAGCTCTTTGTGTATATATTTGTAATGAGAGAGCTTTTCTTTGTATTTGAATGAGAGAACTTCTCTAGAAATTTATTTCATGATGGTTAGCTAGCTCCGCTGCTTTTACCAAGTTGGAGAACACTGATCAGAAATTAATTAAGTTTCATCACACCCTGGTACATGGGTTTTATATAAAGAGATTAGTATAAGAACCTTATTCTCATACTAACTTAAGTACTGACATTCGGATTTCATGAAGCCTTCATCATTTTAATCCCATCCTCGAGCATCAGAAAATCTAATCCAAACTTAGATCCCTCATCCTAGTTCCTCAAGTGAAGTCTCAACTCATCTCATCATGGCTACAGTCATGCGAGTGAGATGATGATCATATTCCTAATGTAGGGACTAAGTATGTAATATAGCACACACATCTTTTGAACTAGGGAAGTGTGAATAACTAAGTCATAGATCCTAATGACTAAAGTTGGTTAACTTTGAACCGTAAATCTCATAAACCAAGTGTCCTTAAACTTCACAAGTCTTGTGTGAAAGTGTAAGTGTCAGGGATACATCCAAGTAATGAATGCATGGATGAATGAAATGCATAATAACATGCAAGTGTGCAAAATGTCTTTTTAATGCAAGTTTTTTTTATAAAAATGAATAAGAAGCCTATTTTCAAAATTTGGTTACACACAATTAGACACAGACAATGATAGTTGTAAAACTCTTTTTAGAAGTAAGTTACCTCCCCCCAAAGTAAAATATAGACTTATGCAAAAGTACGAGCTATGAGTAAAATATATACATATTATATACACACCCCACTATACTTAACGAGTGATATGTCCTTAGAGCACAAAAAGTGCAATGAAAACATAGCTCGAGCTAAGCGTAAGAGAGTGAAAAAGAAAAAGGAAATAGAAGTCAGCCCGTCCCCTATACTAAAGTTGTAGGAAATCTAAATATAGAAGAAGGGAAAAAAAGAGGAGGACAATGGGATAATTGAATTAGTATACATATGGCATCGGTCCCCCCATACGTAGGCTCTATCAGACTAAGTATGGAAGAAGGGTGGGGGACTGGTGGGGTCGGGTGAGAAGGATGTCGATAATAGAGGAGGATTTTTGTAGATCTTTTTGTGAGAATGTGGTGGGAAGCCATAATGATAGGAAGAAGATGAAGCAGATGATTCCCAACCATCATCGGAGTTATCCTCAGAAGAATAATACTGGGAGGTATATTGATGGAAAGAAGATAAAGTCGATGATTCCCAACCATCGTCGGAGTCATCCTCAGAAGAATAATACTAGAAGGTAGTGGTACCCCAAAAATTCTTATTTTTAAACTTTTTTCTCAGAATATGCTCAAACTTGTGGTCAAACAGCTCGTTCTCGGATGATAAATACTATGAAGTACCAGTCTCAGTCTTGTCGTAGGAAATTATTTAAGTAAATCTATTGAGACCAGGAGAGTCGACTCTCGAGAAATAGTAGTGAGGGACAAGAGTTATCCAATGGGGGTCGATATTTGGTTTCTTTCTTAGATAGAGTTTCAGAGTTGCCGAACTGAGCTCACTTGTAAAGATCACCTTATTCGGACATGATGAGGAATCATTAAAAGATTCCTTTTCATGTATGTCGAAGGCAACTTTCTTAGTTGGTTTTCTAGAACTTGAAGAAATAAGAAGAGTAGGATATTAATATGGCTTGAGGTGTTCATGGGAACACCTTGAGGAATCAGTACTCTTCTTCTTCTCACTAGGTAACTGACTACTAGAAGGAGCAATCAGTTTAATGACATATGTCAATTTAGTCCTTGTCATCTGCGAAGTCATGGGGGTGAGGTGTTGTCAATTTGGTGTTCATCATATGAATAATCATAGTAATGTTCCTCCTTGGTCGGCGGACATCTTGCGTATATGTTCTCAGTTGGCTTGGCATTGGTGCATTCCTGTGTCAGATCATCAAATGGGTCAAGGCGTTCAGACAAGATCTTTTCTGACTAAGGGTTAGCCCGTGATTGTGTGTCTTCCTTAGGATCACCATATAGATGGTAAAATTCCTGCATCGTGTGCTCCTCCTTAGGATCTGTAACGGTAATGGTTGAGGTCCAAGCATCGGGGAATGGAAGTGTGAGGTGAGTCCCTGATCCAAGTTATCTTGGGTGTAGTAGCGGGGTAGGGTTTTTATACTGCTTGACAATTAAGGTTGTTGATGGCTTTGTGGGTTACCTTAGAATATCGTGTTTCCTCAAAGATTGGACGAGGTGGAAGTGCTCCCAATGTGGTAAAATTGATTTCCTAAGTCTCACAATCTATAGTTGCCTTATCCAAAGATAGTAACATCTTTTCGAGAATGATTGGAGACTGGTGAATCTCCTTGATGCTCAATATCAATGATCGCGAAGTTCATTTTGAGCAGGGCACCCTAGAATGTAATGATGACTGAAATGGTTCTCTCGACCGTTTTATAGATCGATCAGCTAGCTGAACGATCTCTCTTGTCTTCGGGATTGTCCCAAGTTTGAGCTTATCAAACACAGAGGTCGGGACAATATTTATAGGAGAGTCGTCATTGATTCGGGCATCGGTGAATGTTATGTTGGACATGCGAGCCCACGGCTAGCCATTATGCAATAAATGTTATTACGAATATCATTTCCTAATCTAAAATGAAGAATAAATAATATACATAATAGGTCCCTCTGTACAATTAGGGTTATGTACCATGGCCATCTTAATAATCATACAACTATTGGTTCAACTATTGAATCATAGAGGTTGATGCCTGGATGAATATCTAAAGAGTTAGATTGAGGACTCATCAAGCACCATCAAATGATTGTTAAGAGATGATCTCCATCCTGAGTAGGAGATGGAAATCCTTTCTCACATAGGTTGATATCTGACCGACCTCTTGATGCAGGTCCTCTGCATAGAAATAGAGATTCGGAGATGTCAGATTAGTTAAGGTCAAAGAGTTGACTTAACGAGATCGAGATAACCAAAGACCTATATTGTATGCTGTCACGGTATAGGCACGCATCCTCTGACCAGAGACAGATGTGTTACTATATGTCTGAGTATGTACATTTGGCATACCAATGGGTTGATGACCTAACCAAGGTCTATACACCGACGCACTGGTGTGCATATAAGGGCATATGAGTAATACGATCTCTCAAAGGGATCATACAGTTTCACTACTGAACTGGAAGACATGACCTCACTCATGAGATATTGGGAAGAATCAAACTCCGTGCACGGTCATCTCGCTTTGGAAGCTTGACTGAATTTATAGGTTTGATATATACTTTTGGAAAGTATATGATCAAGAACTAGGTATGATATATGCTTTTGGAAAGTATATGATCGATACCAAATCCCAATGATCAAATGAGAAACTTACTGATAAAACCCTGAAGTAGACAGTATAAAGTTGATATAAAACTCCGGGTTTATTCTGGGTCTTCCAGTATGCAGGATGTACAGGTGTTGGGAATACCTGAGGGTGGTGTGATCATAAACGATTGTATAACCATGATGCTTCCATTCCTAGGGAGTGATGAAACGGGTCTGTATTTTAGTGACTCCTCTCAGTAGAGAAGTAATCTGATCTTGGTCCATATGTTGGACATTGATCTGAATGTGATTCAGATGCAATGAGAAGATTAGATTTGCGGCCTTTATTTAATTAAGCATCTATGGGAGGCCCGAGATCTGGATTTGAGATGTGATCTCAATATCCAAGTTAGTATACGTGGAACAATACAATCACCCTATCCTTATCTCCAAGTATCCACGGAGAAAGCGCATTATCCTTGGAAGAGTTCATGGATAATTTCATTGTTGATATAAGTATCCAAGCATCGAAAAAATTGATAATTAAATGTGATTTAATTATCATGGATAATATGAATTTGATTCATAATATAAGGAGAGATATCTAAGATAATTAAATGTGATTTAATTATCAAAGATATGAATAATGTGAATGTGATTCGTGTTATTTGGGCACATGAGAAAAAAGATCCAAGATGATTAAATGTGATTTAATTATCATGGTATGAATAATGTGGATAGCACTATCCATATTAATCATATATATTATAAATGTGATTTATAATATATAAGAGAGAGCATATTGTGATTTATATTTGTTAATTAATTATTATAATGATTTGGGTTCACATTAGATGATTAATTGAAAATATAATTTACATTTTGTTTTGGGATGTGAATGTGATTCACATTTTTTAATGACATGATTGTAATAATTCACAAGATAATTGTAATTATATTTGTGAAATAATTTACAACAATTGTTGTTGTGAATTTTGGAGATATATCATGAGATAATGAGATCTCATGAGACAATGAGATCTCATGAGATAAATGAGATCTCATGAGAAGAGTGGTCATCCCCTATTTTAGGGGATTTGGTTTATCTCCTCATTATATCCAAGGATAATTAATTGATTTGATTTGAATTTAAATAAATTGATTTATTGATATATATTAAATTAAATTAATTGTTGTTGTGTTTTTCACAACAAGATCATGGCCATTGAAAGAAACACAAAACAATCTCAACCATTGATTGTGTGTTGTCCATGGATTAAGATCCATGGACTCCCAAAACCCTATATAAGAAGAGGCACCCTTGCTCTTCAATAGAAATGTTAGATGATTATAATGAATGCTCTCTTCTCTCTCTACACGTCATGTGCCTCTCTCTATTTCTCTCTTATAGCCGTCCACCATGGAGCTTTTGAGAGAATCGACATCACTGCAGCATCGTCGTTATGCTGCTGGAGTTCTTTCTTGTGGATCTCCATTTCTTTCGGTATGTATCGCTCGTGAAGAAGATGTTTGATCTCGTGTGATGAGATCAGGAGATCCACCGCTTGGATCATCAACATGGATTGTGAGGAGCACGCGATTCATCTACGCGCTCGCAAGCGTCTCCTCCGTCGGATCGGACTTGAGACAGGAGGTCTCTTGGTTTAGAGACTCGATTGCAACCACTCTTCAAGAGGTAATCCTATCACTTGTTTGTGATTTAGATGAAACGATCCGAGAAGTATTCTTGGATCATGTGGTTTCATCACATAAAAAAATTTTAATTTCCGCTGCATCGAGCAACTAGTGCGACTAGTTGCTCTCGATCGCATTCGATGCAATCATCACGCTTCCGTGATGCATTTGAGGATTTTTCCCGTATCCTTTAAGTGGTATCAGAGCCAGGTTGTTGAAGGTTTTTGGATTAGATCCATGAACCTACGAAGATTTGGACTCGTTTGGGTTCGTGAAGATTTTAGCATTTCAATTTCCGCAGCCCTGTCTTGTAATAAAATTTCTACCATGTTTAAAATGTTTAAAACGAAATTTAAATTGCATAATGTTTCTCATTAATCAAGGAAACAATAGGATTTGAGTTTGCGTAATTTGGATTCCGTTTGCTCAAGATATGGTCGTTTTATTAACCATATATCCACTATTTCGGGGATGGCGATTAGAGACGTAATTAAGATGTTAATTACAGTTTTAAAATGCCTGTAAATGCATATTTATCACATGGTCTCGTTTATAAATCAAGTTATCAATATCTGGAAATTGATTTTGCTTAATTTAGATTTAAAACGAATGAGATATGTTATTTTTAGTTAGTGAGGATCACTGTTGGAAATTGCATGATTATCCAAAACCTTGTGATTGTCATTCAAATAAATTAATGGAAATTAATTGTTATTTTTCTGAAATGATTATTCATAAATATTTGTAAAATATTTAAAGATGATAATCAATTCCTTGAATGACATTTCACTAACCAAAAAGATAAGATAGTTGATCTTGATCGTGATTGGTTGATATGAAATCATCAACAAATATTGTTTTCATGCCAAACCCTAGTTTATCCTACAATATTGTAGGACAACTTTTACATGTAAAACCCTCTTACTTGAATAGGATTGGGGATTTATTTAGCAAATCTCTTTATAATATAATCAAAATTGTTTTGATGTATATTATATGGTATAATTTTGGTTGAAAAACCGATGAGCATCTCAAAGTACACAATGATCTATCTGGAATTATCCTTTCCTGAGGTGGATATGGTGTCTAGTCGGAGAGGATTGGGGTAGCGGGTTGCAACGTATGTGGTCCGTCCCACTCTCGTCGGTACTGGCCCTGACAGCGGGTAGGGACTCGATAATACCAGAGAAGTCAAAGTGTATTTTTCTAATTATTAAAAATCGAATAATAAGTACTTTGAGATTATACCTACTATTCAAGTAATAATCAATTTTTTTGATTGAAAATTGGATTGATAATTAATTTAATATGATTAAATTGATTATATCCAATTAAAAGTACTCTATTATGAATAGATGTGTATTTACCTTGAAGAATTGATCATAATGGATGTGATTCATGATGATTAATTAGAATTTGAATATGATATGGAGGATCACATTAGTGACATCCATGGTCTCCCGTCAAGGCGGAGGGTTCCGTCGCTAGAGATTTTATGTTGGAGATGCATGTCCGAAGTGACAGCTCCTGCATACAAGACATTTGGATCAGACTCTTCGCTTCTCGAAAGAGTAAGGTCGTATACACAGTGACCCCAACATCGAGTACTCATATTATTGGGGCGATATTGGATTGCGTATAGCGAGTATTAAGCCTGTTGACGGTTGGTTCAATTAATGATGGGTCAACATCACCTTAGGGGTGGTGGGCTCGGGTATTAAAGACCGAACTGGGAGATACAAGTTGGATATGCAAGGCGGAATGTGTTCCCGCTTCTTTTTATCGGAGTCACAAGTTCTCATATTATTGGGATGTGACAAAGATAAAGAAGGAGATCCTAGATCTTTCTTGAGATATAATGGTAATTATATCTCTTACATTGAAAGTGATTAGGGGAATGAACTTTTAATGTTGACAAGGCAAGACAACTTTGATATAAAAATTCCTAAATCAAAGTAAAATATGTATATATAATATATACACATGCAAATTTCTTATTTCAGATAATCCTTCATTAAACCCACTCAATATTATACTCAATAATAACCTGTAAAATATCATGGATTGGACTTATGATCCAGATATTGTACTTGCAGTTGGACACATAATGTATGCGGTTGCATTGTGCAAGATTCCTCAACATAATGAGGTATGACAATTAAATAAGACAATAAGACATCATCTTAGGGTTCGTATGTCTCTACAGTCTTGATTTTTCATCGAGTGTACTTTGGAAGTGACATGTCGATGGTGATCGTAATTGTCGAATAATCCTTATAAAATCAATGAAGATATTTTGCCATACATATGTGCTCTAGACATTTAATCATGAATGACATGGTTCTCTGCATTATGCAGAATGGTAGCTCGAAAGAGATGATGTATTCAAAATGTTTGAATACATACCTGAATCAATGTTTTAAGAGTCTAGATGGATGTAGAAATGATGAATGTCATCATTCTATTGTATATACTCAAGTCATTCATGAATCTTCATAATATTCATATGTATGAATTAAATGAAGCCTGTATAAATGTTGAAGTTCTCTTATATTGAAATCTTTTGAGTTCAACATAAGAGATCCTTTGTTTTGAGCAATGGTTGTTCATAAGATAAAGAGAGCGCAGTGGAAGCATGTGTCTGACCCAAGCAAGAAGGAAAGTCAAAGAGTTGACCTACTTCTGTGACTTCCATATGGCATCTAGATAGTTGGATGAATGCCAATACTGCAATGAGTCGATGTATTGATAGTATGACTATCTGGACTATCTAGGATCCTTAGAGAAGGACCCGGATAGTGCATCGAAATAATCTACATTTGATCAATGAAATTGACTTTATTGTAAGATAAGATTAAAGTCTAATAATTGTACCTCATTCTTCTAATGACACTTGCAATTGTTGCATATATTTTAGAAGACTGAAAAATTTGATCTTAAGGTTTATAGTTATCCACATGGATATTGATGCAATTGTTGCAACAATCTCTGTTGGATTGATAGACTTCAAAGTTTCAGTGGGAGAGCCTTAGTCTTAGAGAATGTCTCCATGACCTAGATATTAGAATACACTCATTGTTTGTTTCTAAATGTTAGAAATAAACAAGAATTCTGAGATAAAATTATCATAAAAGGTTATGATGAATATATTTCATATAGTAATCTAACATCTAATGGACTCCATAAAATTAGATAATTAATGAATGGTTCATTAAGATCTCTAATACTCAAAATTAAACCTTAACAGATCAATAGGAGGATGAAGATCATTTGACAATGATTTGGCATCGAGTCTTGGACTTATATCTATTAACATGATCAATAGACTAGTGAGGTATTAAACTTTAGATTGTCTAAAGGTTCAAATCTTACATACTTGTGAATATTGTATTCAAAGTAAATATGTCCAATACACTGTTCTCTGGGAATAGTGTAAGATGCCAGGGTATTCATGATCTTATACATATTGATGTATGTGGATCATCTGTATCATAATAAACATTGATGATATGTGATATCATTCAATGATTATTTGTGATATGAGATTTCTTATCTTCACCTAAGAAACCTTTGAAATGTTCAAAGATTTCACAATTTTGATTTAGAACCAAAGTTTGAAGAAAGATGAAATGAATTTGATCTAACCTAGGTAGCTTGTACCTGCTAGATAAAATTCAAAGAATACCTTATGGAGATATGAATATCATTTCTAATTCACTCCTCCTGATAAACCTGAACTCAATAGAGTTGTAGGGAGATACAATTGGATCATGTGTGACATGATTTGGTCAATAATGTTTTTTAGCATAATTACCTCTTAGTTTCCATGTATATATGTAGTAGAGACTACATTATATATCCTTAATAAGATTCCATGCAAGTAAGTTGGAATTAAGCACTAGAGAGTACTACTTCATTAGGAAAATAAAGGATGGTATGGGATACCTACTTTATGACCTTGAGATTCTTAATATATTTCATCTCTGAGAATGTGATTCTTAAAGGATGAGACTCCTGAGAATCAAGAATAAAATGAAGTAAAGGAACTCATTTAATCTTGAGATGATAATGAGGCTCCTGAAATCGGAAACTAAAAGGATAATTAAAGATGAAACATTAATACCTCGTCAAATGAGTTTGAGGATGTATTCCATGTGTCGATTAAGTCTGACAATGATCGGACTTCATGTGATGAAGCTCCTAAGGATCATGACATGGAAAGATGGATATTATCAATAAAGTCTAAAGTAGACTTCATATACAAGTGTTGTATATGAACCCTCGAGGATCCACCTATATGGGTAAGACCCATAAAGGTGTAAATGGATCTTCATGAGAAAGGGAATCTGATGATAAGGTAGAGACCTTCAAAGCTCGGTTTGTAGCCATGAGCTACACACTGGAAGAGAAGACATTGCTTGTAATGAGACTTGCTCTTCAGTAACCATGATTAAACCCATCGGATTATTGCTAACTATAGCTACACAACTTGGCTTTGACATCTTCGAGATGGAAGTCAAGATTGCATTCCTCTATGAATGTCTCTCTGAGGATATTCACATGAAGTAGCCCTAGGGCTTCATGGATGAGGAAAGCAAGGTGTGCAAGCTAAAGAAACTCCATCTATGGACTCAAATAATCTTCTTGTAGTTGGAACATTAGATTTGATGAAATCATAAATGTTATGATTTCAGATGGAATCTTGATGTACCATGTGAAGCTTAGTGGGAGTGCCTTTGTGTTCATCGTGCTAAATTTAGATAATATCCTAATCATTTAGAATGATATAAGGATGATGATAAGTATTTTATGATCTGGCTATTTCATACCTTGAGATATGATCTCAAGTATACCTCTTAGATCTTAGTTCTAAAGTTGTTCAGAAGTAAAGAGAAGAGAAAGAATTGTCATTGTCACATTATTGGTACATCCAGGATATATTCTATCCAAGGAATGCTTCCTTCCCTTAAGATTTGGTACTGGCCAATCTGAAGGGATAGCATATCAAGTGTTGATGGTGCTAAAACTGCTTGCCTTTGTGCACCGGTTGCTAGAAGCCTCGTATGTGCTACATGTGTACGAAAAGGTCAGATGTCTGCCATGCAGTGGGAGTAGTAAAATGTTATTAATCCTACCATAGAAATAAAACACTTGATTGCAGTAATAATAAATATCTTCAAAGATGACAAGGCTTAGAGATAATGATCTCAAAGTCTCATCATCAAGAACCTAAGACTTTATAGATAGTGATCTAAAAGGTCTTAACTATAGATGCCTTGGGAGATAGAGATCTCCAGGAATAAAGGTATTCCGATAAGGAATATGAAAATACTGGTTATAATAATTACTGAGCAATAGTTTCAAGGACACTATAATTGCTTTATCAAGATTGAGTATTGGTTGCATAAGATGCAACATTTGCATTGGATGCGAGCACTGTTACCTAGGGATATGCAAGTGTCGTAAAAGGACTTGGCATAGTCTTTTGGGAACAGAGTGACTGATCAACTTACCTAGATATTTCTAAATAGCCTATGATTATCACATGAGTGTGGGTTTAAATAATTAGCCCATTAATGGCTCTTTGGGCTAGTGGGAGATTGTTAGACATGCGAGCCCACGGCGAGTCATTATGCAATAAATGTTATTGCAAATATCATTCCCTGATCTGAAATGAAGAATAAATAATTTGCATAATAGGTCCCTCTGTACAATTAGGGTTATGTATCATGACCATCTTAATAATGATACAGTTGTTGGTTCAACTATTGAATCATAGAGGCTGGTGCTTTGATGAATATCTAAAGAGTTAAATTGATGACTCATCAAGCACCATCAAATGATTGTTAAGAGATGATCTCCAGCTTGAGTAGGAGATGTCAATCCTTTCTCACATAGGTTGATATCTGACCGACCTCTTGATGTAGGTCCTCTGCATAGGAATAGAGATTTGGAGGTGTCAGATTAGTTAAGATCAAAGAGTTGACTTAATGAGATCGAGGTAACCAAAGACCTATATCGTATGCTGTCACGGTATAGGCATGCATCCTCTAATCGGAGACAGATGTGTTACTATATGTCTGAGTATGTACATTTGGAGACCAATAGGTTGATGACCTAACCAAGATATATACACCGGCGCGCTGGTGTGCATATAAGGGCATATGAGTAATATGATCTCTCAAAGGGATCATACAGGTTCACTACTGAACCGGAAGACATGAGCTCACTCATGAGATATTGGGCAGAATCAAATTCCGTGCACGGTCGTCTTGCTTTGGAAGCTTGATTGAATTTGTAGTTTTGATATATACTTTTGGAAAGTATATGATCAAGACCTAGGTATGATATATGCTTTTGAAAAGTATATGATCGATACCAAATCCCAATGATCAAATGAGAAACTTACTGATAAAACCCTGAAGTAGACAGTATAAAGTTGATCTAATACTTCGGGTTTATTCTGGGTCTTCCAGTATGCATGATGTACAGGTGTTGGGAATACCTGAGTGTGGTGTGATCATAAATGATTGTATAACCATGCCGCTTCCATTCCTTGGGAGTGATGAATCGGGTCTGGATTTTAGTGACTCCTCTCGGTAGAGAAGTCATCTGATCTTGGTCCAAATGTTGGACATTGATCTGAATGTGATTCAGATGCAATGAGAATATTAGATTTGTGGCCTTGATTTAATCATGCATCTATGGGAGGCCCGAGATTTGGATTTGAGATGTGATCTCAATATCCAAGTCACTATACGTGGAACAATACAATCGCACTGTCCTTATCTCCAAGTATCCGCGGAGAAAGCACATTATCTTTGAAAGAGTTCATGGATAATTTCATTGTTGATATAAGTATCCAAGCATCGATAATGTGATTTAATTATCATGGATAATATGAATTTGATTCATATTATATGTAGAGATATCTAAGATAATTAAATATGATTTAATTATCAAATATATGAATAATATGAATGTGATTCATGTTATTTGGGCACATGAGAAAAGAGATCCAAGATGATTAAATGTGATTTAATTATCATGGATATGAATAATGTGAATAGCACTATCCATATTAATCATATATATTATAAATGTGATTTATAATATATAAGAGAGAGCATATTGTGATTTATATTTGTTAATTAATTATTAATGTGAATTGGATTCACATTAGATGATTAATTGAAAATATAATTTACATTTTGTTTTGGGATGTGAATGTGATTCACATTTTTTAATGGCATGATTGCAATATTTCACAAGATAATTGTGAATTATATTTGTGAAACAATTTACAACAATTGTTGTTATAAATTTTGGAGATATATCATAAGATAATGAGATCTCATGAGACATTGAGATCTCATTAGATAAATGAGATCTCATGAGAAGAGTGGTCGTCCCCTATTTTTTGGGGATATGATTTATCTCCTCATTATCTCCAAGGATAATTAATTGATTTGATTTGAATTTAAATATATTGATTTATCGATATATATTAAATTAAATTAAATTAAATTAATTGTTGTTGTGTTTTTCACAACAAGATCATGGCCATTGAAAGAAACACAAATCAATCTCAACCATTGATTGTGTGTTGTCCATGGATTGAGATCCATGAACTCCCAAAACCCTATATAAGAAGAGGCACCCTTGCTCTTCAATAGAGATGTTAGATGATTAGAATGAATGCTCTCTTCTCTCTCTCTATACGTCATGCGCCTCTCTCCATCTCTCTCTTATGGCCGTCCACCATGGAGCTTTTGAGAGAATCGACATCGCTGCAGCATCGTCGTTATGCTACTGGAGTTCTTGCTCGTGGATCTCCATCTCCTTAGGTGCGTCTCACTCGTGAAGAAGATGCTGGATCTCGTGTGACAAGATCAGGAGATCCACCGCTTGGATCATCAACATGGATTGCGAGGAGCACGCGATTCATCCCTGCGCTCGCAAGCGTCTCCTCCGTCAGATCAGACTTGAGACAGGAGGTCTCTTGGTTTAGAGACTCGATCGCAACCACGCTTCAAGAGGTAATCCTATCACTTGTTTGTGATTTATATGAAACGATCTGAGAAGTATTCTTGGATCATGTGGTTTCATCACATAAAAAAATTAATTTCCGCTGCATCGAGCAACTAGTGCGACTAGTCGTTCCCGATCGCATTCGATGCGATCATCACGCTTCCGTGATGCACTTGAGGATTTTTCACGCATCCTTCATGTTATGTCTTTGATTCCACAATCAAATCTAGGCAATCACATTACTTTACGGCTCTTAGTCTTTCTCATCATCACCAAGGAGGTGGCCATTGATAATATATGTTTTTTAGTCCTTGTTCTCTTCATGTCCGGGCTTTTAGACATTAATTTACTCATTAAAAATCTTTCTAGGTCATGGAAGTGTTCAATGATCTTCATTAAGGGGCACTTAAAAACCAATCTTTGATCCAATGCTCCCTTTAGAGCAGGATCCAATTTCTTCAAATCCTCACCACTTTCAATTTTTATTAATTTTTTTTATTTTCAATTTTTTGAGTGTTTTTTGATATTTTAATTTTTTGGTCTTTTTGATGTGGTATGTAGATGTGATGCTGTCCACAGCTGAGGAGGGGCTTGCTGCGTCGAGTCAGAGTCATCTCTAAGGGAGTAATATGTAGAGGTGTCACTGTCAGAGTTGTCCCTACAATGTACAAAGTTTGTGGGTTTCTGTGTGTTCTCTGGGTTTTCAACTTGAGATCTAATTATTTCATCTTCCATTTTTATCCATGATCTACACAGAAGTTCTCTCCACATATCCCTTCTCTATCTTAAATTTTCATCCTCTAAAAACTTTTCATGATCAATCGTGGGTTGGGTTTGCTCTACGGGAGGATTCTACATAAATATGTAGGTCTAATACTCAGCATACAGTGAGTTAGGCATGCAAAATTGGGCGGAGTAGAGTTCATTTACATGGTCGTGATCGATCAGATCATCATACAGTGGAAACCACATACATGGTTCATGTGTTATATCACCAGTCCAGTCTTCGATATGTGCAGTTTGTCCGAAGGAGTGGTATATAGGTTGATCAATATGGATTTGATCATTACGCTCAATCCAGTATAGATGATTATCAGGTGCGAGCTGCTCCATCCGGTTTGGTCGGGTCACCATGTTAATTCCAAAGGTCAAGTCAAGATGTGGATTTGTGAAGTGTTGACCTATCCCAACAAAATTATGATGAGAAAATGAAGTCGGTTGGGATTGATGTCCCTTCCAGTACTTTGTCTCAATAGTAGATTCCTCTTCAAATGGTTCATGAGTTCTAGCGAGAAATCAAGAATAAGATGGATCGGCCAAGGATGGAAATTGATCATGTGTATAAAAGGGTGGGGAGGTGGTAAATTTGAAGAAAAGGAGAATATGATTGGATGTTTGACTTTATGATCAGAATATAAAGGATTAGAATTCATATAGTGGACCGGATTCAACCATGGGTGAGAATCTCATGCGAATGTTGGTGGATGTCTAGAGGAAGAGGGTTTAGATGATCGAGTTTGATCGAGAAAAAATAATCTGGTGGGTATGAAGTCAAACCACCTGACATCTTCAAAAGAAGTTGATATGGTGAAAGAATGGATTGTGGTTGAAAACATACGAGTGCACAACATACTCACAAGAGAAACCTTAATTTGTACAAATCAAGAAGGGGTAGTGATGTCACAATTGTGTGATTTTTGATATGCAAAGCCGTTTCCCACACATCAATGCAAATACAATACAAACCCAAGGTTTACCAACTCACACTGTGGAGGTCATAAGATTCCGACCAATTATCTTATTAATTCTAATTAGTGATAAAATCAATCTTGAATCCTTTAAACGAGTTGTTAGGTACCAAAATTTTTCCTAAAGATTGGTATGAATTCATACAACTAGTTGCATCTACTTTCAGCCAATATGGGTGTAAGTACGGACTGTAAAACAACTAGACATGTTAGAGACGGTGCCAATCACATTGTCCTTTAACCACCCATTCTGCTAAGGGAGACTATGGTTCCCTCACTGAGAAGTGGCTGATCATTTTTAGAATTAGCAGTATGAATGAAGATTCCAGAGCTTAGCTCTATCCTAGTGTACATCTCTTACTCACTCAAAAAGATAAATGAATCCAAGGACGAGATTATTCTCCCACAACAATTCCTGATTTTATGATTTAATTAAAGTCAGGCTTATTTAGCAATCCCAGTTTTATTTTAGGTGATCATTGAAGAATTAAGTGAGTAGAAATACACATTGACTATCCAGTCTCAATTTCCTTTAGATCTTGAGTGTTAGAATAAGAGAGAGAAATCGAGAAAAGCTTATGCACACAAGAAATAATGATGTATGCTATGTTAGAAGACTTACAGTGATTCCTCACAATCTCCATATGGGATGAAATACAAGAATTGAACATTATTCTACATGGGATGCAAGCTGACAAAACTGCACCCGGTAGAAAGTTCTAATAGCCGAGAAGAAATTGATTTGAATTTGACTAGGTTGAATGATCTAAAAGTGTGTCTCAAATAAGTGCAGTGTGGTACTAGGTTCTACGAGCACAAGCAATACAAACCCTAGTAGCTCTACTAGCCGTAATGCAGGTCTAACCTACGAACCACCCAAGTCAGGCCCCACCCTCACCAAAGAGTGAAACATGTCCAACACACCACAACGAAAGAGTTCAAGTCGTGGTTACACACGTGAGATTCCAAATGAAAACTATTGCAAATGAGAAATTATTATAAAAAGTAAAAAATCTGAAAATAAATCTTAGACTCTACACTCTCTCGTGACTCGACTCGAAATTTTATGTCGCTTTTCGGCAGCTATAAAGATTTGCTAGTTTCTGAAGAATCATTCCAAATATGTTGGGTACCTCGCAGAAAAATAAGAGAGAAAAGTAAGAGAGTTGACACAAAAATAAATAAAAAATAGAAGATAGAACATAAATGTTGAAAAGGAAAAAATGTAAAATAATAAAAAATGGAAAATTACAGTGAAGCCTTGGGGGTCAGACTATTTAAGTGTATAAAAAACCTAACACCAAATTTTCAAGACAAAATTCCTAAGTTGTTTGCTATGGCACCATCTGATGAATCGATAATTACCCTATTTAATCTGTCATTTTTATGTTGTCGTTAGGTAATAGTATTATTCAAGAAAATAACCACTAATTAATTATTTAATTAACGTGAAGTAGTTTTATGTTTATTTAATCTGGACAAGCCCCATGGTCGAACTCAAGGAGGCAAAGGAACAACCTAGGTTTAAGTCTATCAAATGCAATATGCGATTTTTGAGGCGAATGCTTTTGGTATTTTTAATGTAATTTTTGAATGTAAATGCAAATGTGATCAATTTTAAGGCATAAAATGTGATTTTCAATTAAAAAGAGTCCAAAAATTATGAAATCTGGTCGAAATCGAAGAATGATGTCATGAAAGCAATATTTTTTTTATTTTCTAATGTAATATGAACAATTAATGATTAAATGAGTGCAAATAGTGTGAATCACTATAATTAATTATAATAAACGTTGGACGTACTTATTATTTAAAGTAATAAAATTATCTAAGATACCACTATGTGATCTATCTTAAAAAATCCCAAATCCTAAAAAGGTGATGTTTAAGACCTATTAAAAATTAATTACTAAAATGCACAAAATGAATTTTACAGGATAAATTATGTGAAATTGCAATGATTTTTTAGCACAAATAAAAAATCAACTAAATCTAGCAAATCTAAATTTTTGGCACTTTTCGGAGTAGTGGTTAATTAATTATGAATTTCATAGCACTAATTGGGTAAAATACGTAATATTTCACAAGAGTATTAATTATTAATTAACCACATAGCATAAAATTAAGAATTACATGCCATAATGTAAAAAAATAGTTGTAGAACTAAGGGCGAATTTTTGTATAACATAAAGATGCAAATTACATAAGAAAGACAGGGTTTTGATTGCAAATTACAATAATTAAATAAAATAGGAATTCAAAGAGAGGGCCTGAAGGTAATTACCAAAACCTCTAGCGGTTCTCAAAATGTCCAAGGGCAGCACGTGCCCCCTGGTTGCTGGAGTTGGAGCGAATTAGATGAATTTGTGAGGGCTCCTCTACAATTTCTCCTTAAGGTATGCGCTCCCTCATGTGCTGGACTTCGAGCAACGGTGGCTCTTGGGTGGAGGAGACGTGGCTTCCGCCCATCGATGCGGTTGAACCTTGAAGAGGTGTCGAAGGAGACGATGCACCAGCAAGCCTTGAGCAAGATGGTGATGCGGCACGGTCGATTACGGAGCTCCAGAGCGATGATAATACTGTAGAATCGGGTGGATCTACATCTTGCTCAAAAAAGGTGAAGTTGGTCTCTGACGGTGATGAAGAAGAGAAAGCTCCTTGGGACCACCGACGGATGGAGTGGTAGTGAGCCGAGGTGATGGGTTTAATAGGGACGAGGAGTTGGTGTTGCTTCGGCCAAATGAGGAAGGGGATTGATGATGGGATACACGGGCAAGCAATGGCAGCGGTTGCATGGTAGAAAATGAAGGTGACGCTAGTGAGATTCGACCGGATGATGGAGAGTAGGGGACAGTGTAGTGGAATAGGAAAAGAGAAGATCGAGGATGAGATATGACAGGTGGCGGCAGCGAAGTTGTAGGGGAGAAGGAAGATTGTTTGATTGAGATACGAAGGGAAGCATGGTGTATTGATTTGAAAGGCAGTGACTGGCCGAAAAGGAAAGAGGGAGGCGAGATGAGCAGGGGAAGAAGATGACTCGGCCCCATCTGTTCGACGAGATCGGGCAGCCCAGATCGAGCCACTTGGCGGGGAATTTTTTATTTTTCATTTTATTTTTAAAATAAACGAAATATTTATGCCAAAATAGGTGACACGTGTCGCCTCCATGAGTGATCGTGTGTTACTCCAAAAAATAAAAAATAAAATACAAATATAAATAGAAAGAAAGAGCAAACGACCCCAGATCAAAATATTTCTTCATGAAAGTTGTCCGTCTCGATGACATCTACTACTTTCGTGAAGACCAAAATAGGTCATTTTCACTTAGAGGTATTTTTGGTGGTATTTTATTTGTACAAAACATCTGATTTTAGGTTTTATAATTTTTTATCATTAATTAAGATAAAAATCAGGAAAAATACAATAAAATCAAAGATAGATATTTACATATACATACATACATACATATATATATATATATATATATATGGATTTTTAGTAATGAAGAAAATAGGAAAATAAATTATAGAGGACATATTCTAAAGACTGTCAGTGAAGACTCAGACTCGTTCAGTTTCTTTGATTTCAGTCTTATTTTAGATTTGGATTTTTGGCATTTTACTAAAACTTTTGTCAAATAAAATAATGAAAAAGAAAAATAAAAAGGGGTAGTTATGTACATAAAATAATAGTCAAAATTGAGTAAAATACACATTATACAAAGAGGTCCAAAACTCAACTTTCTCATATGAGCTCTGATTCACTTGAACTTAGTATTGTTTTGAAGGTAATGGAATGTACAATAGTTAAAAAGTGAGTAGGATCAATCAAACACTATATGAGGAATATATCAACGTTTTAACCCATCAAGTTTGAAATTAGGGTTTGGATTTATTTGTAAATTATTTTTGTTAGTGATTTTTGTATTTTTCATTTATTCTAGTTAGTGATATGTGCACAATGGATGTAATTTCATGTGACTTGGAGTTAGCATGAATTAATTAAAAAGTCATGGAAATTAGCTACTTTACAGAATTTCTCCTTGGTCTCTTGGCTTCTTATTTAATGCAATATTGCATCATAATATGCAATTATTATTTATACATGCATGAATGTTAATAATACGATATAGATGATGAAATACAAATGGATTTTAGGGATATGAGCTTAATTTTTCTCTTTTTGAGTGATGAATCACATATTAATCAGCCTTAGTCAGTCAAAATACAACATGTATACAATGAGGGGGTTGCTCTTACTAAAACAATTGATCCAATTACATTTGATTTTAAGGTCAAATGAAATTAGTTGTCCCAATTTTATTTTAGGTATCATCTTTTTGAATATTTTTCACGCGAACACTTAACAAGAATCTAATTACTTTAGAATCCGACATGGTCAAAATTAGAGGAAGAGACTGGAAAAGCACTGTAAGCATAAAACCAATGATGAATGCTAAGTCATAAGTGCTCACCTTGCTTCCTAGCTCTCTTCAAGCTGGATGCTAAACAAAATTGAACCAATGATGAATGATGAGTCATAAGTGCTCACCTTGCTTCCTAGCTCTCTTCAAGCAAGACGCAAAATAGAATTGAAATGTATGCTATATGCAAATGCAAAGCCCATGAAATCTCGCCCAAATACATGAATCACTATTAGCATGAAGAACAATATATTGAATGCTTAAGTAAGAAACCCAATAGTCTGGTCTTGAGTGTTGTCGCTGCCGAACAAATCGGATCCTACTAGCACTGTATCAAACCTCTATCGACACTCAGTTTCAGATCCAAGTAGATAATAATTAGTTTAATCTAAGTCCAAACAAAAGATCTATAAGCACATAGATTAATTAGGGCATTGGACCTAGATTATCGAGTCAAGAAATCCTAAGATAGGGATTAATCATTCAAAAAAAGGAAAAGAAAGCTGAAAAAACTCAAAACACGAGAAGCAAAGAAAAAGAAAGGCAGGAAAATTGCAAAATTGCTGACGAGCCCATCAAGTGAACAGTCACGTAGGCACTGGACAACGAATGTCAAAGTGTTCGGAGTGTTTAATTATTACAAATTATAGATGTCTCTCTCTCACTTAAGTACAAAGTAAAATAAAAGCACCACTGCTCTAAAAAATATCCATTTGTCTTCTTTTATTTCTCTATCCTGTCAGCTTGTTTTGAAAAGTTGATTCCGCTTCACGTGGGTACACCGATCATCCTACCGCCCTCAATCCGCAGTCCCTCGCAAAAAAAAATCAAATAGAGAGATGGTCATAATAGCTCTATATAGAGTACAAATAAAAGCAGAGAAATAAATACTAGAAATAAAACAAACAAAGAGATAAGAAAACAATCTATATGATGTTGCTCCTCGCTAAGCGTGCTTATTTGAATAGCACGAGAAATGAGGTCGCTAAAGAATTTGACAAGTCGGATAACCAGTCATTGAGGCAACCAATCCAAAACCTGAACTACTTCAATAATTAACCCACATAATGAATAATCCCAAAAATGTGAAGTGAGTTAAAATTTAATATAACTATAACAAAGATGTATAGTTACAAAGCAGTAGAGATCGAACACAATGAGTACTATAGAGGAATTAGAAATCAATTACCACTAATCAATTTTAATCCCAGATTTCATTCTTTTGCCTTTAATTTTGATATTTTTATGGGGTTTTAAGATTTTGTTTTTCTTTGATTTTAAATTATGCAAATGTTATTGTGATTATAAATTTATAAATAAAATTATAGTAATTCTAAATAATGACGATGGATAAATATAGAGATCTAGATCATAAGAGAGAGATAAATAAAAGAAATAAAGAAAATCTTTTTGTATTTTAAAAAAAGATAAATAAAGTTAAAATAAAGAGAATAAAATCTTTTTGTGTTTTAATTAAATTTGTAAATGTTTTTAGAATTTTTAGAAATAAAAAATGCAAGTTATAAAATAAAACAGGCAATCCTACACTTGGAAAAAGAAGGAAAATAGGACACTTGAAAAAAATACTACCAGTAGTTCAAAATGAAGTCCTAAAATTATGCCTACTTTTTCCTAGATACATAAGAATAAATAGGAGAAAACATAACCTTATTTTTGGATTTTTGACACTATTTCAATTTTTAATGATTTTTGCAATGTTTTAAGTATTTATAAATTTTTGGACGTTCAATAAAATAACACCTAATGTCCTCTGAATATGTGTTAGATATATAAGAGAAAACGTTACAGTATTTTTTTGGTAATTTTATGAGAAACAATGAATAAAATAAAAATAAAAGATATTAGGAAGATAGAAATGATATTTTCAATTTGTTAGAGAATCCAAACATTCATCATTAATAATCAATAACTCTCAATATTGTGAAATTTGGAAATAGCATAGATCATTAAAGAAAGTCTCTTACAATATAAAATTCACAAAAAATAGAGTTCAAATGAATAATTAATGAGTGTTAAATAACAAGGGCACAAATGAAAAATAAAGAATGAACATGCAGTTCAGAACAGAGCCCCCTGAAATATACAAAAAATGCAGGGTTTTTCTTGCAAATACGCAACGTATCCACATGGCATCTTAAGATGTGAAAATAGTTTTGCAAAAATGGCAACTTTGGGGTCTTCTTTTGCAAAATCTCCAATCACCGATGGATGTTTGAGATTGAAAGAGAGGAATAGAATCTAGTGGTGGCTGATATTCCTCCTCTTTCTCCTCCCTTCTTCATCAAGTTCTGCTGTAGCGTCTTGTGGAGGCTGAAATCCGGCGACGATGGTGCGTGTACGATGATGGCGGTGGAGCATTGTGGGCATATATGTCCAACAATATCTGCAAGTTGGGGGGGGCTCAAATTTGGGGAACTCGACCTACACATTATGTTCTAAAAATAGTGATCGTGAATGGGTTCCTCGTGCACTTGTAGGAGATAGGATGTTCTCCTATGGCCACGTATTTTGTCATAGGTTGTGGAGGTTGTTAGGAGATGTGTAGAGAATCGGAGAGTGGCTGCAATGAGGGTGCGAGTTGTGGTGAGGTGATGGAATGGTTTCAAGCTATGATGATTTTACACTAGAAACAAGAAGAAACCAGTTATATTAAACTCTAATCTATTGTTACCCTTAATGAAAATCGTAGCGAGTGAAGGATGTCGCATGTAGTGTAGATTCTCGTTGAGAATGATCGGTCATGGCCTCAATTTTGGTGGCGAAGAGGCTCAACGTGCTAAGAGCTTATAATACAATGGTGCCGAGATGCCAAGAGATCATGCCAAGGACTCCTCTCTTTGCTACGTTTCGTCTCCAACCTTCATTTTGTCACAATGTAGGTAGAGGAGAAAGAATGAGGATATTGATGGTGAATGGATTCAAAAATGAGCCTTGAAGCTCTTTTTATTGTGGTGGAGAAGATGGAAGCAAGGATGGTGATTGGAGGAGGTCTTCACCAATGAGAATGAGCTATTTCAAATTTTTTTGGACTCTAGTGGGTGTCCTCATGTCCATGTGGTCCAATAAGAAAAGAGAGATTTTTCCAATGAAATTATGATCGAAATAAAAAGAATGATACCTCCAAAATAAAAAAACTCCAAACATAAAATTTTTCAAAATAATTTTATCTAAAACATTACAGAAGAAAGGTTTTCCAAAATATGTTTTGAATAAAAAATACCCATTAAAAAACATATTTTTCAGGTATCAAATACCCATTTTGGGTTTTTATGGTTTTTAGTTTTGTTGTCTATTTAATAATGCTAGTGTATTATATTTTCTAATTATAATATAAAATAATTAAAAATATTTGTTATGATTTTTAATTTTATAAAAATATACTAAAGATAAAATAGAAGTCAAATTGACTTGTATAGAGAAGGCATATTTTCTCTCCTTTTATTTTTGTATTATTAATTGATTTTATTTTTTAATAGAAAATATAATATAAAGCTAACAAATTAAAATTAAAATCAAAAGAAAAGGATTTAAAATGAAATCTATACAAAAGAGAGAACAATCGTAAACTATTGTGCAAATGGATCCCTGAACCAACTTTTAACAAATGAGCAACGATTGTTTTTAAAGTATTTTTACAATTTAAAGGTTTTAAAATTATGTACTTTAAAAGTATATTTGGATTAATTGGAGTTCATATGCTCCAGATATAGAATCTGGATAGCATACATATGGGAAAAAGCGAAGCAGTTCCATTTGTCAATTATTCATGGTGATATTTTTCAATATTTTTTATATTTTTCTATTTTTTGAATTGATGAAAAAGAATTTATTTTAATAAAGATGTAAAAAATACTTACAAAAATTTGATTTTTGAATATATTTGTTTGTATTTCTATGTAGTTATTGGCCCTATATCTCCCTACTTTATTCCCGATCGACCAAGTCACGATTGACTTGGTGTCGAGGTCTAGGGTCATTCTAAATTTTTAATTCTTCATTTCTTTTCTTTTTCCTTTATTTTTTTATTTTGGGTTTAATTACAAGTATTTACACATTATATACATTTTAGTATGTGGATGTTATTTTATGCAAATTAGTGATATATACATGTATTTAGCTTGGGATATAAGGTTAAAATGAAATAATAAAGGTGATGAAATGGAGATTCATGATCCCCCCATACTTGCCTTTGCTAGTCCCTAGAAAACACTTACGACAATGAGTACATAAAAAGAAAATAAAGAAAAAAAAAGACTTGGATTGATTTTAATTTTCAAACTTATCTACATAAAATCAAAGTTTGGAGCTTATTCGGACCTTTAAAATTTAAGTTCGTTCGGAAACTTACTGGGAGTCGGACTTGAAACTCAAGAGCATTCAAGAACCACAATACTTTGTCCAAGTCTCCTCAATAGCCTGGTTAGAACTAGTTTATATCATACACAAACCCTTATGACTATGAGTCTATCTTGTACAATGTAAGTGATATGTAACTCCTCTCGACTAAAATGATAAAGAGACAGTCTTCTCCAACATGGTGACCCTAATTCACCAATCCAACAACTCTTTCCTCGAGAAGTAAGGTATTCCCTTCTAAGTTCAAGTGCAACCGGCTCAAGAAGAGGAGGTGGAGAAGAGACTGGATGGTAGCTAGTCTAGCTACCTATCCTTGGATGCTTGACCCGTGTAGACAAATCATTCAGCTGTAGGCTCACATGTATCTTTGACTTTGAAGCAGAAGCTTGCTTATTGAATACAGAACTCTGACGGTGATTGATTTTGATTTGATTTTTGACCATCTATTCTTTTTTGAGTTTTTGATTTTGCATTTTTGCAGCATTTACATAAGGACCTTTTCCTCTTGAACCACTAGGCTATCACTCTTTTGAAGCATTATATCAACCAACAACATCATGTCCTCAACCTTCGTCTTTATAGGAATAGATTGGGATACAATGGCCACAGATTATGACTTCATATGTTTCCATTCACTTGTTTCTAATGCCTGAAAATCCAGCCCTCGACTTCAACTGAGTTGAGTTAGGTGTAAGGTTCATGTGTATAGGTTAGGTCATTGTCAACAAGAGTCATGTGTGTGTTTAGAAAATATTCTACTTAGACAGTCAAGATGATATATATGTACTCAGTCTTGTGGTCTCAAATAATGTCCTCCTAGTAATCAAAAAGCAGAAAGAAAGACATAACTCATGCTGAGTATAGGAGAATACAAAGAATGACTTAATGAAAGAACAATAATTTGATCATCCCCCCTATACTTGGGGCAATTAATCCAATGTATAGTAGTCTATATACAAATTAGGGATAATCGAGGATTAGAATGAACAAATCAACGGCTCTATGTGTCTCCTCCTATACTTAGGGTACATGATCCCTAAGTATAGGGAAGAGTATCAACAAGTGAGGAGTCAAGAAAGAGATAAATAAATAAATAAAAATGGAAGAATGAACAACAATAATCCACATATACTTAGGATAAGAGAACCCTAAGTATAGGCAACAACAGGTGTACTGAAATTGAACGAAATAGAACTTAGTGTCACACCCCCCATAAATAGTACCAAGTATATCCTAAGTATAGAAACAAATATCTGATGATAGATCGAGTGTGTACACAACAAATGGAAGAAAGAAGGAATAAAGACAAAATATGTATAAACAATAAGTATCGAGTGTTGAGGCGCCTCTCAATGAGCGTTAGGTTTCATGTCCCTAGTCAAGCGCAAAGGTTAGGACAACGCAATATCAAGGTTCAGGTCAGCATCGATAAGTAGAATGTCATACTCTCATTATTGTCTCAATGTGAGAACAACGATGAAGTCAAAAAAGTAAAAGAAAAATACCGAATATGCAATCAAGTGGGCGTGTGCCACTGGGAGAAGAAAATCAACAACAAATCCAGGATCTAATGACAAGAAAGAAATCATCGGCTTGTATGATTGGAGTGAATGATAAAATCCAACAAAATTAAATTTGTAGAAGAAAGGATCTGCCATGGAATCCTCCATGGTAATCATTGTCTCATAAAGATACGGAATGTCAAGACCAGGAGACTCTCGAAGCAGTCGGGCATCCAGTGGACATATGATCGATAGATTAGAAAAATCATTGAATGCCTCAAAATAATGCTCATCCTCATGAGATCTTAAGGAAAGAAGGCGTATATCTCTCAGAAATATCAGATAAATGTGAGAACTTGATATCGACATCGGACATATTGGATGTGTCTTTAGAGAGGGAGACTAGGTTCCTAGAAAGTGTTGCATCCTCCCGCATGTAACCGTTGAAGAGTAATGCATGATGATCAATGAAAAGTGAGGTCATCCTAGCATCTAAACACTCGTCCTCGAATAATCATCACATTCATCAACTGGGAGGATGTAAGGTTGGTGGGAGGGGCCAATAGGGTGGGTTATATGGAAATATAGGTCCTCACCAAACAACAACCATTGGAATGGCTCTGGGTATTGGTCAAAATCAGCTATGTCTTCTATGGGAATCTACAAGCCAGCGGAGGAAAATAGATTGGATGATAGGATGGGTGACATAATGCAAGTTCCAGCTCCGTCTTCTAGGGCACCAACAAAGGTGACATGCTCCTGAAGCAAAACATACAAAACTAACTAAGGAGTCGATATGGAGAAATTTAAATACTCAACATCAATATCATCATCCATAGTGTGAGTATCTTCAAAATCACATCCTCAACCTCGTATGCTAAAGCATAAACCTCAAAATAGCCACAAAAAAATTAAAACATCAACCACCAAAGAGAGCACACTCATTCCAGCCTCAAATATGCTTAGCTTAATAATATCAATAGTATCCTTAATTTTCTCATCATTCAGTACAACATGTCTAAGAGTAGGAGAAGGTAAAACAGGAGGGGATGAAGAGGGTGGATGAGGCATATGAAACAAAATTTCAGAAAGGATTCCCACCACACAAAGAGGGAGGTTAGATCGGATGAGGCAAATCTGTGGCTCAAGAAGAGACTCATCTTAAGCCGGACCTGGGATACTGACATGAGGGTGATATGGATGAAAAGAGACCACGAGATCTGGCTGATGAAGATAAGGATAGCACAATCACGTCATAGATGAAGAAAAAGAAAAGGAACTCAAAAATCATCGAGATTCGAGAACTAAAAATTCAAAGAAATGATGAATGAATGGATCCAAATACCATAATCAAATACCAAGTAAACTTTAACTCACCAACTCAACACAGTGAAAATCCAAGTGATCAGTCGTTTATCTTTTTAGTTTTTAGAGTTAGGTAAATTTCAAACAGTTATACAAGCTCACATGTGTAGTCTCCTAGAGTATCATGCTCAAGTCGGTGAATCACACCTACCTGATCACGAGATACTTCAGCCACAATAGGAGGCAAGTGCTTGCAGCAAGTAAAAGGGCCCAATAGCCAACCTAAGCGCTTAGGGCATAAGTCCATGTATGAGGGCTCTAGTCCTTAAGGGTATGTACCTCACTCAGTCAGAATACAACATGTGTACAATGAGGGAGTTTCTCTTCCCAAAATAATTGATCCAATTACGTTTGATTTTAAGTTCAAATGAAATTATTGGTCCCGATTTTATTTTGGTTATCATTTTTTTAATATTTTTCAAGCAAATGCCTAATGAGATTCCAATTCATTTAGAATCGTAAGTCATCAAAATTAAAGGGAGAGATCAGAAAAGTTGTGAAAGCGTAAAACTAATGATGAATGCTTAATCGGAAGTGCTCACCTTGCTTCCCAACTCTTTTCATGCAGGATGCTAAATAGTATTAAATCCTTAGCTATATGCAAAATACAATGTTGACGAAATCGCCCTAATACAGGAACTGCTATTAGAGTGAAGAATAGTATGTTGAATGCTTAAGTAAGAAACACAAAAGTTCGATCTTGGAGGTTTGTCGGTGCCCTACAAATCAGATCTTGCCAGCGATGTTTCCAACCTCTCTCGACGCTCGATTTTAGATATAAGCATATAGTAATTAATTTGATCTAAGTCCAAGTGAAATATCTATAAGCACATAGAATAACTGGGACTTGGTACCTAGATTATCGTGCAAGAAATCCTAAACTAGGGCTCAATCATACAAAATAAGGAAAAACAAAGTCGAAAAAATTCAAAACATGAGAAATAAAGAAAAAGAAAGGTGGGCATGAAAAATCTGATGAGGCCCCCAAGTGAACAATCACTTGGGCACTAGGCCTCGAATGCTGAATTTTTCAGAATGTTTAATTATTACATACTATAAATGCCTCTCTCTCCATCTCACTTAAGTACAAAGTAAAATAAAAATACAACTGCTCTAAAAAATATCACTCGAACTTCTCTTGTTACACTCTCCTATCGGTCTGTACTAAAAAGTCGACTCTACTTCACGTGGGTGCATCGGTCTACCTACAAAGCCTGCCCTCGATCCGTGGTCCCTTGTAATAAAATAAAATAGAGAAATGGTCAAAATAGTTCTATATAGGGTACAAATAAAAGTGGAGAAATAAAAATGGAAATAACATAAACAAAGAGAAAGAAAAGCAATCTATGCAATGTTGCTCTTCAGCAACAATGCCATTTGAATAGTACGAGAATCTGGTCGCTAAAGAATCTGACAAGCCAGATACTTAGTCGTTGATGCGACCAGTCAAAACCTGAACTATTTCAACGGTTAACCAATACAATGAATAATACCAAAAATGTGAAGTGAGTTAAAATTTATTATAACTTTACAGTGACAAAGCAGTAGAGGTTGAACAAAATGAGCATACTGATGAATATCTGACTAATCTTATTATTGATCAATTATTATTCTCCTTTATTAAACAACTCAATAAAAATCTTCATTAATTCCACATTATTAACAATTAACCCTCTTCCTGTAAATAACTCTAATTCTTTATAAAATTAAGCATATTCTTTTATTATATTTTATTTTTTATTTTCTATTAAAAACTACCTAAAAATTAGATTAAATATTGTAGATATTTGTTTTCATGTTAAAAAATAAAAGGATAAAAAATCTCAAATCATTAAAATGTGGTGCTTTTATCTATTAAAAATACTTCTAAAAAATTGCATGTTGTTTATTTGAACTCTTTTGACTTTTTATCCAACATGAAACTTGTAGATATCCTCCATATCTATAACTTTCATGTTTTAACTTTTTTATAATGTTGCATCCTTCTATTTGTTTTCTGATTTCTTCTCTTTCACTCTTTTCTGATTAAACTAATTGGCCCGCGCAGTGCCCTCTGGGTTGCGCACATGGATGCTCCTTCTCGTGCTACCTAGCATGACTTCTTATTATCTAATCACCCCCTCCTTGCCTCCATCTCCATTGTTCATCTTTGCTTCTCCTTCATCCCTTGGATCTCTCCCTTGATTTGATCTCCACCACCCGCTCATGCCTTCACTACCAGCGTTGGATGGTGACGTCCATCCAACAACCTAGAACCATCCATGTCTCCACTCCTCTCTCTTCTTCTTCTCCACCATTCTCCAAAGCCTTGATCCCTACCCTTAGATCTTGTCTGTAGATCTAATCTGAGGTGCCCATTCCCGCCTCCGCCTAGATTGTTGGATCACTAGATCCAATAGCCCACAACCTTTATCTACCTCCTGTAATGCACCTTCCCTCATCGACCTTCGCTCCCTTTTCCTATTTTTGTAGCCATCTCCTCCACCCTCTCCACTGTCCAAATGCTCACCTGCATTACTCTAATCTCCCCGCTCTGCACGTGATCCTCAAAACCCTCAACATGTGCCTTCATTCCTTTTGATCGATCGTAACATCCTCGGCCATCACTTCGCCTGAAAATGCCACCTTCACCCTTAAAAACTCCACCTCTATCATTGTCACAACCCATCCACCATTTCGCCTACCTAGGGATAGGCCCTCTCCTCTCTAATGTGACAAAGAAGAGGGGATCGAGGGCCGAGGATCCCCTACACCAAGGTATCGACCCTTAGTTTCCCTGGCCAAGCCACGGTAGATCTGCTCGTCATTGATCTCCCTACTCTGACCGAGAAGGTTGAGCAAAAACCTTGAGTACCTCTGGTGCTCCACCCAGGCTACCTCCTCCATCATCAATTCTTCTTCGATCAGGTAAGTTTTTTTCTTATTGTTTTCTCATTGTTAACTACAAGCACAACGACCACATTACCATCAATTATTCTCTCTTGCATGATCAGTACATGCCAGCCATCCTCGGTACTTCTTTCGCTCACTCTCTAATTCTTCCATCTCTTCCTCCACATTGTCCCTTTCCTCTGTTTAGATGGTGGAGGAATGGGCCAGGACTCTACCTTCTCCATCTTATCTAGGCCACCATTCACCTCAACACACACCCAAACACTGCTTTGATTATACTTAACCTTTCTTGCATGTGCATTTCCTTCAATGATCGAAGCCTCACAACATGCTCCATTCTAGAGCAAGCTCTCTGGTGAGCCTGCATCGTCGCACTGATCTGAGCATCATCTCACCTCCATCAGCATCCTAGGAGCTTGGCCAATTTCCAGTTGAGCTTCCTCAACCTTTAGATATCAAGATGGAGCAGGGAGGAGAGACGAGGGATCACTGGAGCACAACCCTCTCAGACAGAAGAGGCGGAGCTATAAGATACATGTTTTATCTGATCTTCGAATTGGATCGCCCAAATGATTCTCCAACTCATGCTCGGGATAGCACGGTTTGGTGGAATCGAGCGTGCTTCAATGAACTCGGGCTACCCACATAGCTCGATCCTACATGCATCGAGCTTCCACCAGCCTCTCCCTTATCGGAGCGGTGGTTAAAAGACAATGCAAATGGCACCATCTTAAATTAATACAGGTAACCATCTAACGGTTTGTACTAACACCCATACTGGCTAAAAGTAGATGCAACTATTCATATTATCTTAGGCTAGCCATTATTTCTTTAAACATTTAAAAAAAAGAAATCCCATAAAAATTGCAAAATTCAAAATTTACAAAGATTCACGAACTTTGGAATTGATGTATTCTTGGCACATTCACTATCACTCAAGGATTAATGATTCAAGTATACTTTCTTTTTAAGATCTTGAGAGGCAGAATTAAACAACCTTAGTCATTAGGGTTTGAGACTTAATTATATACACTTCCTAGTTTGAAATATCTGAGCACTATATTACACTCTCAATCTTTTCCTTCTAAGAATATGATCAGCACATCACATACACAACTACATGAATGATGAGATGAGTTCAGTTATCACTTAAGGGACCAGGAATGGAGATTTTATTATAGAGCCGATCTAATGATACTCGATGATGGGATAAATTCAATGTAGGCTTCAAAAAGTAAAAGTGTCAACAAACTCTAGCCAGTATGTGAACAAGTTCTCATGCTATCATTTGATATTTACCTATGTGGCAGGGTGTGATGAAACTAAATAAGTATCAATTAGTGTGCTCTAACTCTTAGTAAAAGCAGTGGAGCTAGCTTAAAAGAAAAAGGAAAATAAAGAAATGTTGAAAGAAAAGCTCTCTCAATACAAAGTCGATTTCAAGAGATTCAATCAGAGGCGAGCACCCCCAACCATTTCAAAGTGTCCACTTGGACCAAAGCTAATTAGGACCAATAAGTCAGGCCAGTACCTCAAAAAGGGCTCTGCATCGTAAGTAATACAAGACTGGATGTAAGCATATTAGATACTTAAAAAATACACACCCTAATGTACTCCCAGGAAAACAAGTACATACGACTCAACAACTCTTGACGGACACATTGATCAACAAACCAAAAAAATATATGTGTTGAGTAATAAGGCACTTGAGAGGATCCTTGTTCCAATGTAATGGAGAGAAGAAAATACACAATCATATGTCCTCTTTATATGGCCTTCCATCTACACTTTCAAGTTTGACAAACTAATGAGAAGGGGGATTGAATGTAAGAAAGACTTATTCTCTAGTGTTGAGGATTAGGTCTAGAGGAGGGACTCTTAGATTGGGATTGTGAGTGACATTTCAGCTTAACTCTCATTATTTCAGTACACTAAAAGTCACGTCTCTTATATTATATGTAAACAACGAAGTGTCTAATAATTAGGGAAGTTGGATTCCTTTTTACTAGAGCATAGTTGAGCCTAGATTTTTAGGATCATCCAAATTAAGGATCTTTGATGAATTAAGTCTTGAACTTTTATATGCATTGTCATGAATTAATCCGACTCCATCATTCTTTAGATGCTCGAGGACGAGTATGGTTTAAGTATAGGGGGTGAAGAACCTCTGATTAATCGTATTATCTATCAATTATTATCCTCCTTGATTAAACAACTCAATAAAAATCTTCACTGATTCCACTTTATTAACAATTAACCATCTTCCTGTAAATAACCCTATTTTCTGTATAAAATTAACTTTTTTTATTTTCTTTATTTTTCTTATTTTGTTTTCTATTAAAAAAACTTTAAAAATTAGATTAAATATTGTTGATATTTGTTTTGTTATTAAAAATAAATCAAAAAGATAAAAATCTCAAACCATTAAAATGTAGTGTTATTACCGATTAAAAATATTTCCAAAAAATGTGTGTTGTTGATTTGGACTCTTTTAACTTTTTATCCCACATGAAAGTTATATATCTCCTTGAGATCTAAAACTTTCATGTTTTGACTATTTCCTATTTTTGCCTCCTTCTATTTCTTTTCTAATTTCTCCTCTTTTTCTCTTTTTAAATTAATCTAACTGGGCCACATGGCACCCTCTAGGCCATTGATGAACCTCTTATTTATCATTACTATACTCTATTATTATCCTCTGAGTATAATCACCTTAACCCCAAATCTTCGTTAGTTCTACATCAGTAACAACTAACCTTCTTCCTGTAAATAATCATAATTTTTGTTTGTAAATTAACTCTTTTATTTTCTTCATTTTTCTTTATTTTATACCCTATTAAAAACTTCCTAAAATAGAGATTAAAATTGTAGATATTTGTTTTGATGTTAAAAAGAAATCAAAAGGATAAAAAATAACAAAACATAAAAAAAGTATTTTTATTCACTAAAAATGCTTCCAAAATTTGTGTGTTCTTTATTTGATTTCCCTTGAGTTTTTGTCCAACATGAATCTTGTAGATCTCCCCAGGATCTACAATTTTTATGTTTTGAACTTTTGCTAATTAACCATCCTTTTATTTATTTTGTAACTTATTCTTATTTATTTTTATTTTTTTTAATAATTACCATTTTGGGTCCACCTCTGCTTGCCTCTATTGTTGCCATCCATTCATGAGCCTCCCACAACCATTTGATTCCCTCCTCTAGATGAGATCCATCGCCTAGTCTCGCCTTCACCTCCACCGTTGGATGGCAATGCCCATCCAACGGCTTGGAGTCTGCCACATCTCCTCTTCTTCCATGTCCGTAAGATGAGGCCCCTGCCTGCATTTGAACCCTTCAACTGCACTTCTCTTCCTGCCCTCCGATCAAATCTCTGATCTAATCTTGACCGCTTACATGCACCTTCATTGCAACCATTAGATCACGAGATCCAACGACCGCCACCCCATAGTCTACCTCACGCCTTATTTGTGCCGAGTATTATGCCTCACACAGCCCATGCCCCTTCCTATTTTGGAAGCTAATTCATCCACTCTCTCTGCTTGATAACATCACCCTCGCCTAACCCTAACCTCCTCGAATCTTGCTCGTCCATTACTCCCCTCGATCCTATTCTCACGATGAAAGGGCAATGATTACAAATCACCCTTTCCACCGTCGTGTAACGAGGAAGCCCCACTTATAAATCACCTCCTTATCCACCATTCTCTTCCATTCACCATTTCTTGGAGTATCCCCTAGCCTTCTCTGCCTCCCCATGACAGTGGGAGGTGGGATCGAAGAGCGACAATGGTCGTCTTCTCCCAGTGATGACCCATGGCCACCAAGGCCATGCCACGATCTCTTTGGGCACCATTGAGCTCCATGGAGTAGCTGCCCAGGTGCGAGCAATGACTGGAGCTTCATCAGAATCTCAACACAAGCTCCCCGATCTGCCTTTTTCCTCCTCAAACCCTCCATGTTTGCATTTTTGCTTTTCTTTTTGTTTTCTCTTAATTAATCCGAGATATTCACTCACCTTCACCTTCAATCGATGACACCATCACCTTCACCACACCACCGACACCTTCGCTGCACATTCTGACCACCCCTTTCCCTTCTCCCAAACCTCCATAACCTCCATTCCCCTTTTCCTTCCGCTCAATGGAGGCGAAGCCTTGATCATCCACTAATCCGTTCGAATAGGACCTCATCTCACTCACTCCACCACACACAAACATGCTTCGGCAATCTTAACCCCTTGCATGTCCTTGCTTCTTCATTGGTTGGAGCTCATAAGGTGGCTACGTTCTAGATCAGGTACACCAGTGAACTCTCCTCATCTCCCCACTTTGGACCTCCTCGTAGCTCCACCAAGCTTCAATGATCATCACCGACCCCCGATGAGGTCTTCCAACACTTCAGATGGAGAGGAGGATCACAGTGGAGAGATGAAGGGCTCGCCGGAGCCCCACCATCGTCGTTGCGTGAAGAGTAGAGGAAGAAGAATCTCCCATCTGATTGATTGCACGACTAGGATCCATCAACATCCTTCACCCATACCAATTGGCTCGGTGAGAAAGAGACACTTTCCAGAGCATGGAGGTGTGCCACGCATGCTCCAAACCTACAGACGATTGAGCATCGCCTTGAACCTAGCTCATGTGCTTGCAACGTTTGTGCAGGTTGGGAAATTTGCATTCATACCCCATAGAGTTTTCGCATTTGCAAAGAGATCCCACCCAGGCGTGTGTGCCTCACGTGTTGCACCTAGGCCTAGGTCCCTCCGGCTTGTGTTACATATATGCCCCTCCAAGGGACTATTATTCATAGTATCTTTTTTGCATGTTTTATTTCAATTATGCCCCCAGACTCCATTGACTATATCTTGATCATCCTAACTACAATTAAGTTTATTCTAGCTTCATTATTCTTCTTATTTTATCTCTATCTAATGGCATAGTTTGTTTCATGATTTGACACTTAAATTATATGGCTAAATTCTAAAGAACATAGTGTATCTTGATCCTTTATTTAAAGTGTCATTTGCTCAATATTTATTTATTTTAATGCAACAGTTATCTCTAAAATTGATCTTTATTTGATTGCTCAGATAGTTGATTAATCTGGGGCATATTTGTATATTGTTTCATGCATGGATATATGTCTTCTTCACATAGCATTATGTTGCATATCATGACACATTTCATCTCATTTTTAATTGCATAAAAACCAAATAAAAATACATGCATCAAGTTTTGAGCCTCCTTCTATGCCATTTTCTTTACATTATTACAAGGGCTGACTGCATGGGGCTGCCTCGCACTATTTTTTGTCAATTTTTTTATTTTTTTGAAAAATATTGCATGTATATCCATCTCTATATCCCTCATATATGCCATTCGAATTTCGTTAGAAACAAAGACTCCTACGACCTCCATCCAAATAGGATCGATTTAAAAAATCTTGTGACCGTTAAAAAATAACCCCTGGATGGAGGCCATACGAGTCTTTGCTTCTAACGAAATTCGATATAGGAGAGATATAGGGATGAATATACATGGTGATATTTAAAAAAAATAAAAAACTTTTGCGAAAAATGGGGTGGGGGCAGCCATGTTGGCTACCCTCAGGGAATAACCCCATTTTTTCCTTATTACAATGTCTAACTGTCCATTTTGTGAAGCGCATTGTGATTTCATATGAGAAACTAGATCTATGATTATAATGACTCAACTTTAGTCAATAGTTTTTGATAAATCAATAAGGAGGTTCGTGTGCATGTGTTCGACCTTGGAAGACTTGACAAGTTAAATTCTCCACATATTCAAAAATATTGTTCTACATGGATCATTTTCATCACATGTACTACAATAAAATACGATTATTGATGTGGTGAAAATGAGGTTCATCATATGGCGTCGTTGACGGGGACATGGCTCATCCTTATTTATTTATTGGATTTTAGTATATTATTTGTAAGTTGATTATTTTAAAAAATGCAGGTCTTCTTGTTGTGTTTGCTTGCATTATTTTTTATTATTAATTTTATTGATATTTCTGGACATTTTTTCTTTTGTGGTAGGTCCCATGGAGATGGAGGATGCTCGATCTACGCGGAGGTGTGGAATTGGGAGCTCCCGCTGCGAGGAGCCGCAGAAATTTTTTTTGAAGATCTCAAGGATTTTTATTTAGCAAATCATCCCATTTTCATGTTGTATATAATTGGAATCATTGCATTTCTAGCAGTCCCCATTCGAGGGCTCGCTCATGTAGCATGTGCATGCACTTTGTGTATGTGTGTGGAGCCTATTTCACCTCATTCTGGGCGGGGCTTCACTTGAGTGTCGACCTAGACTAGGCACACGGCTCTCTAAGCTCATTTTATTTTTCATAGTTTATGTGCTATTACATAGGTAGGGCGCACATAATTCACAAGATGTGCATACATCGCTTCACTTAGCCAAATTAATTGAATTCTTTCCTGCTAATAAAAGCATGTTTAGGATGCAGTTTTGATCAACTTGCATGCATTTAGTGATAAATTCAATTTCAATCTTGCATAGGCATGGAGAATGTTGGAGGCACTGTAAGTTCTTGTCTCAAGCATGCATCATGAGTTTATCGTATGCATCACCTTCTCTCTCTCTCTCTCTCTTTCTCGATTTATAACATAAGTCTTAATGGAATCGGGACTGGCCACTAGATGATGCTTGCTTGATTTGTATTCACATTAATACAGTGATAACCTTAAGTGTAAAATTGGGACTGTAATATAAATTGACAAAAATAAATGGAATACAATAAACCTTGGATTATGGGAGAGCAACACTCGCATTGTACGCAGATCTTGATTGATTGTTGAGAGGTAAGGAATATCCCTAGGATAGTGCCCAAAACCTATCTTTAAACATGCGTAATGGACTTCAAATTTGAATGATCACCAATAAAATGGATAAAATAAATTACCAACACTTGTTAGTCTTCACGTGAGAGTTGGTGAATCAAGGATATTGCTTGAATGATTAAGCCTTGTATGTCTATTCTCCTCAACCCTCCCATAACCATAGATGCCCTCCATCTCCACAGACTCGATAATCTTTGTAAATACACTCCCCCTCTAACCCTAACTAACCCTAGGTTCCCCATCCTCAATTCCACATCCAAATACTTAGGTTACTCTTCAGACTAAATATCGGGGGATCCATGTACAATCTTTAATTATTCACCACGAATCCCACTATCCTTGTTGCATATTCTCTATTTAGGATAATCACAACCTAAGTATAGGGGGACCTGAGTTAATTATTTCATTCCCTCTTCTGGTTCTTCTTATACTTAGGGTATTTTAACCTAAGTATAGGGGGAGCATCTGAGTCAGTTCTATTATATCCTGTGGAATTTAACCTGAGCTATGTCTCCATATCACTTTATGTTATGAGAGCATAGCGAAAGTTAAATATAAGGGGGTATGTTGTATATATTGTATATAAACATTAGCCACAACTCGTATTTTGAAAATTTTGAATATTTTAAGGTCTAGGGTATAAGTATTTTTCAACTAATTTTTCGTAAAAATATTTGTAAATGCTTTGAAAATTTTTCTAACTGTGTGATACTATTTTGAAAAATATTTGATAATGAATTGAAAAATGGGGATTTGACTTATTTTAAACATCGTTTGAAAAATATTTTGAAAATCTATATATTATACGTCATGATTTGGAAAATGTTTCAAATTTTTTTCAAAATTGAGGGACTAACATCTTGTTTTGTAATTTCAATTAACTTTATTCAAAAATCCCATAAAATCTGAAAAATCATAACTTTTCTTGAGAAGCGATTCTCACAACTGAGATAAAAAATGAGTACCTATTTCTCAGTGAGGGAACTAAAATCCCCCTTATCAGAGTGGATGGTAAAAGACAATACAAATGGAACAATCTTGAAGTAATTGAAGGATATGGTTAGATCCTCAAGCGCATCACAGAAGCATGAGCATCGTATCGAATACGATGAAGAACGACTAGTCGTACTAGTTGTTCTATGCAACGGAAATTAAAAATTTTCATGTGATGAAACCACATGATCCAAGAACACTTCTTGGATCATTTCATCTAAACCACAAACAAGTAATAGGCTTACCTTTTGAAGCGTGGTTGCGATCGAGTCTCTAAACGAAGAGACCTTCTGTCTCAAGTCCGATCCGTCGGAGGAGACGCTTGCGAGCGTGTTGATGAAACACGTGCATCTCGCAATCCATGTTGAAGATCCAAGCCATGGACCTCCTGATCTCAACAAACGAGATACGATGTCTTCTTCACGAGCAAGGCACGCCGAAGTAGACGAAGATCCACGAGCAACCCATCGGGCAGCATAACGACGATGCTGCGGTGATGGAGACTCTCTCCAGGGCATCCATGGTGGACGGTCATGAGAGAGGAAGAGAGAGGGCTGACGTGTAGAGAGAAAGAAAGAGAGAGAGACTTATGTTCTCTTATGTGCAAAGAAGAGCAAAGGGGTGCCTCTCTTTTTATAACATTTTGGGATCCATGGATCTCAATCCATGGGACAACACAAATCCAATGGCTCTCATTGATTGTGTTTCTTTTAATGGCTAAGATTTGTGTTGGTAAAACCAATAATAATTAATTCAATTGATATTAAATATATATTGATAAATCAACATAATCTAATCCTCATATTAAATCAACTAATATTGGAGATAATGGAAAGGAGAATCTCTCCTTCCATATAGGATAGGTGGACGGCCACCCTTTCCTTTTAGGAATTGGTGGCCGTCCCTTCTCCTATTAGAAAAGGGAGATTCCAATGCAATCTCCAAGATTGCATATATCTCCAATATTTACATAAACAATTATTGTAAAATATTCTACAAAATAATTCATAATTATTTTGTGAATATTGCAATCTTACTGTTGGAAATTTGTGAATCACATTCACAACCCAAAATAAAATGTAAATTACATTTTCAATTTAATGTTCAATGTGGATCCAATTCACATAACATTTAATTAATAAATGTAAATTACAAATAGCTCTCTCTTATATATTATAAATCACATTTATAATATATGGATAATGCTATCCACATTATTCATATCCATGATAATTAAATCACATTTAATCATCTTGGATCTCTTATTATCATGTGCCCCAATAATATGAATCATATTCACATTATTCACATTTTTGATAATTAAATCACATTTAATTATCTAAGATGACTCTATTTATAATATGAATCTAACTCATATTAATCATGATAATTAAATCACATTTAATTGTCCATTTTCTCAATGATCGGATACTTATTTCAACAATGAAATTATCCTGAACCCTTTCAAGGATAATGCGCTTTCTCCGCGAATACTTGGAGATAAGGACAGGGCGATTGTATTGTTCCACGTATAGAACTTGGATATTGAGATCATATCTCAAATCCAGATCACGGGCCTCCCATAGATGCTTGATTAAATCAAGACCGCAAATCTAATCTTCTCATTGCATCTGAATCGCATTCAGATCAATGTCCAACATTTGAACCAAGATCAGATCACTTCTCTACTGAGAGGAGTCACTAAAATCCAGACCCGTTTCATCACTCCCTAGGAATGGAAGCGTCATGGTTATACAATCGTTTATGATCACATCACCCTCAGGTATTCTCAATACCGGTACATCCTGCATACTGGAAGACTCAGAATAAACTCGAAGTATTAGATCAACTTTATAGTGTCTATTTCTTGGTTTTATCAGTAAGTTTCTCATTCGATCATTGGGAGTTGGTATCGATTATATACTTTTCAAAAGCATATATCATACCTAGGTCTTGATCATATACTTTCCAAAAGTATATATCAAACCTACAAATTCAGTCAAGCTTCCAAAGCGAGGCGGTCGTGCACGGAATTTGATTTTTCCTAATATCTCTTGAGTGAGCTCATGTCTTCCAGTTCAGTAATGAACCTGTATGATCCCTATGAGAGATCGTATTACTGATATGCCCTTACATGCACACCAGTGTGCCGGTGTATAGACCTTGGTTAGGTCATCAACCTATTGGTCTACCAAATGTACAAACTCAGACATATAGTAACACATTTGTCTCCGGTCAGAGGATGCGTGCTTGTATCGTGATAGCATACGATATAGGACTTTGATTATCTCGATCTCATTAAGTCAACCCTTTGACCTAACTAAACTGACACCTCTGAATCTCTATTCCTTTGCAGAGGACCTGCATCAAGAGTTCGGTTAGATATTAGCCTAACTGAGAAAGGATTGCCCTCTCCTGCTCAGGCTGGAGATCATCTCTTAACAATCATTTGATGGTGCTTGATGAGTCCTCAATTTAACCCTTTACATATTCATCCAAGCACCGGCCTCTATGATTCAATAGTTGAATCAACAGCTGTATGATTATTAAGATGGCCATGGTACATAACCCTAATTGTACTAAGGGACCTATTATGCAAATTATTTATTCTTCATTTTAGATCAAGGAATGATATTTGTAATAACATTTATTGCATAATGGCTAGTCGTGGGCTCGCATGTCCAACAATCTCCAACTAGCCCAAAGAGCCATTAATGGGCTAATCATTTAAACCTACACTCATGTGACAATCGTAGGCTATTTAGAAAATAGATAGGTAAGCTGATCAGTCACTCTGTTCCGACGAGACTACACCAAGTCCTTTTACGACACTTGCATATCCCCAATAACAATGCTCTCATCTAATGCGAATGTTGCATCTTATGCAACCAATACTCAATCTTGTTAAAGCTATTATAGTGTCTTTGACACTATAGCTTAATAATTGTTATAATGTCCTTGACATTACAACCCAATAATTATCATAATCAGTATTTCTATAATCCTTATCAGAATACCCTTATTCCTGGAGATCACTATCTCTTAAGGTATCCATAGTTAAGACCTTTTAGATCTTTATCTATAAAGTCTTAAGTTTTTGAAGATAAGACTTTGAGATCACTATCTCAAAAAATCTTGTCATTAATGAATATTTTGTTATTATTGCAATCAAGTGTTTTTTTCTCCATAGTAGGATTAGCAACACTTTACTATTCCCACTGCATGGTAGATATCTGGCTTTTGTACACATCTAGCATACACTCAGCTTCTCTTAAATGATGCACAAGTGCAGGGAGTTCTAGCATTCACTTCCTCAACTCTTTGAGGTGTTATCCCTTTAGATAGGTCAGTACCATATCTTAAGGGATGGAAGCCTTTCTTATAATTTTCTAGAAAATGGAACATGTCCAAGGTGTACTATAAATGTGACGGTCCCAATACCCTCTTCTCTTTGCTTCTGAACACCTTCAAAACTAAGATCCAAGAGGCATCCTTGAGATCATATCTCAAGGTATGGAATAGCCATGTTATAAAACACTTATTATCATCCTTATATCATTCCAAATGATTAGGATATTATCTACATTTAGCACGATGAACACAAAGGCACTCCCACTAAGCTTCACATGGTTCATCAAGATTATATTTGAAATCATAACATTTATAATTTCATCAAATCTAATCTTCCAACTACAAGAAGCTTATTTAAGTCCATAGATGGATTTATTTAGTTTGCACATCTTGCTTTCCTCAACCATGAAGCCTTGGGACTACTTCATGTGAATGTCCTCAGAGAGATATTCATAGAGGAATGCAATATTGACTTTCATCTCATAGATATCAAAGTCAAGTTGTGTAGCTATAGTTAGCAATAGTATGATGAGTATAAGCACGGTCACTGAAGAGCAAGTCCCATCGTAAGCGATGTCTTCTCTTCGGTATGTAACTCATGGCTACAAGTCGTGCTTTGAAGGTCTCTACCTTCTCATCAAGTTCCCTTTCTCTTGAAGATCCATTTACACCTTAACAGGTCTTACCCATATAGGTGGATCCTCGAGGGTCCATACACAACACTTGTATATGAAGTCTACATTAGACTTTTATTTCTAACATCCATCTATCCATGATATGATCTTTAGAAGCTTCATCACATGAAGTTCGATCATTGTCAGATTTCTCTGACACATGGAATCCTTCCTCAAACTCATTTGAAGAGGTATTAGTGTTTCATCTTTAATTGTCCTTTTAGTTTCCAATTTCAGGAGCCTCATTATCTTCTCAAGATTAAATGAGTTCCTACACTTCATTTTCATCTTGATTCTCAAGAGTCTCAACCTCTAAGAATCACATTCTCATAGATGAGATATTTTAATAATCTTAAGGTCATAAAGTAGGTATCCAATACCATCCTTTATTTTCCTAATGAAGCAGCACTCACAAGTGCTAGATTCCAGCTTACTTGCTTGGAACAATATTAAGGATATATATTGTAGTCTCTACTACATATATACATGGAAACTAAGAGGTAATTATGCTAAAATTCATCATTTATAAAATCATGTCATACATGATCCAATTGTATCTCCCTACAAGTCTCTTGAGTTTAGGTGCATCAGAGGGAGTGAGATAGGAATGATATTCCTTTCTCCATAAGGTATACCATGAATTCATCTAATAGGTACTGATTACCTAGACTAGACCAAATTCATTTTCATCTTCCTTCAGACTTCGGTTCCAAACCAAAATTATGAAATCTTTGAACATTTCAAAGGTTTCTTAGGTGAAGAGAAGAAAACTCATATCATACATAATCATCAATAGATATCACACATCCACAATGTTCATTATGATATAGATGATCCACATACATCAATATGTGTGAGATCCTGAGTACCTTTACATCTTACACCATTCCCAAAGAAGGGTGTATTGGACATTTTACTTTGAATACAATATTCATAAATATGTAAGTTTTAAAATTTTAGACATTCTAAAGTTTCATCTCTTACTAGTCCATTAATCTCATCAACAGACATATGTCCAAGGCTCGATGCCAGATCATTGTCAAATGATCTTCATCCTCCTATTGATCTTTAAAAGTTCAATTTTCAGTATTAGAAATCTTAATGAGCCATTCATTAATTTTCTAATTTAGTAGAGTCCACTAGATGTTAGATTACTATCTGAAATATATATCCATCATAACTCTTTATGATAGATAAATTCCAGAATTATTGTTTATCCCCAACATTTAGAAATAAACAATAGTGTATTCTAATATCTGGATCATAGAGATATTCTCTATGACTAAGGGCTCCCACTGAAATTGAGAAGTCTATCAATCCAACAGAGATTGTTGTAACAATTGCATCAATATTCATGTAGAAGACTATAAACCTTAAGATCAAATTTTCCAATATTCTAAAACATATGCAACCCAATGCAAGTGTTGTTAGAAGATTGATATAAAATTATAAGACTTTATCTTATTCAATAAGCAAGTCAATATCAATGATTTATGTAGATTATTCTGATGCTCTATCCGAGTCCTTCTCTAAGGATTCTAGACAGACTTGATAGTCATACTATCAACACATCAAATTATTACAGTATTGGCATTTATCCAACTATTTGGATGTCATATGGAAGTCATAGAAGTACGGTCAACTCTTTGACTATACTTCTCATCTTGGTTCTGACCCATGCTTCCACTGCGCTCCCTTTATCTATAAACAACCATTGCTTAAGAATAAGGATCTCTTATGTTAAATTCAAAAGAATTCAATGTAAGAGCATTTTAACATTTATACATGCTTCATTAAATTCATATAACATGAATAATATGAAGCATCATGAATGACCAGAGTATAGAAAGTAGAATGATGACACTCATCGTATCTACATCCATCTAAACTCTTAAAACATTGGTTCAGGTAGGTACTCAAACAATTTGAATACATCATCTCCTATAGAGCCACCATTTTGCATGATGTAGAGAACCATGTCATTCATGATTAAATATCAAGCGCACATATGTATGCCAGAACATCTTCTTAAGTTTTTATAAGGATTATTTGACAATTGCGATCATTATCGACATGTCACTTCCAAAGTACATCCTATGAGAGATCAAGACTATAGAGACATACGAACCCTAGGGTTGTAGTCCTATTATCGATTTAATTGTCATTCCTCATTATTATGAGTAAACTTGCACATTGCAACCACATACATTATGTGTCTAACTGCAAGTACAATGTCTGGATCATGAGTCCAATCCATGATATTTTACTGGTTATTATTGAGTATAACATTGAGTGGGTTTAATGAAGGATTATCTGAAATAAGAAATTTGCATAAGTGTATATATTTATATATATATACATATTTTACTTTGATTTAGGAATTTTTATATCAAAGTTGTCATGCCTTGTCAACACTGAAAGTTCATTCCCTTAATCACTTTCAATGTAAGAGATATACTTACCATCATATCTCAGCAAGATCTGGGATCTCCTTCCTTATCTTTATTACATCCCAATAATATGAGACTCTGCAACTCGGATAAAAAGAAGCGGGAACACATTCCACCATGCAAGTCCAACTTGCATCTCCCAATTCAGTCTTTAACACCCGGGCCCACTACCCCTAAGGTGATGTTGACCCATCATTAATTGAACCAACCGTCAACAGGAACAGTACTCGCTATACGCAATCCAATATCGCCCCAATAATATGAGGATCCGATATTGGGGTCACTACGTATACGGCCTTACTCTTTCGAGAAGCAAAGAGCCCGATCCAGATGCGCTTGCATATAGGAGCTGTCACTTCGGACAAGCGTCTCCTACATACAATCCCTGGCGACGAAACCCTTCACCTTGACGGGAGACCATGGATGTCACTTATGTGATCCTCCATATCATATTCAAATTCTAATTAATCATTATGAATCATATTCATTATGATTAATTCTTCCAAGGGAAATAACATCTCTATTCATAATAGAGTGTTTTAATTTTAATTGGATTCCAATTAATCTAATTTACATTTTATTTTGGGTTGTGAATGTGAATCACAAATTTCCAATGGCAAGATTGCAATATTCACAAAATAATTATGAATTATTTTGTAGAATATTTTACAACAATTGTTGATGTAAATATTGGAGATATATGCAATCTTGGAGATTGCATTGGAATCTCCCTTTCCTAATAGGAGAAGGGACGGCCATCAATTCCTACGAGGAAAGGATGGCCGTCCACCTATCCTATATGGAAGGAGAGATTCTCCTTTCCATTATCTCCAATATTAGTTGATTTAATTTGAGGATTAGATTATGTTGACTTATCAATATATATTTAATATCAATTAAATTAATTGTTGTTGCTTTTATCAATACAAATCTTAGCCATTAAAAGAAATACAATCAATGAGAGCCATTGGATTTGTGTTGTCCCATGGATTGAGATACATGGATCCCAAAATGTTATAAAAGGAGAGGCGCCCCTTTGCTCTTCTTTGCACATAAGAGAACATAAGTCTCTCTCTCTCTTTCTCTCTACATGTCAGCCCTCTCTCTTCCTCTCTCATGGTCGTCTACCATGGATGCCCTGGAGAGAGTCTCCATCGCCGCAGCGTCGTCGTTATGCTGCCCGATGGGTTGCTCGTGGATCTCCGTCTACTTCGGGGTGCCTTGCTCGTGAAGAAGATGTCGTATCTCATTTGTCGAGATCAAGAGGTCCATGGCTTGGATCTTCAACATGGATTGCAAGATGCACATGTTTCATCAACACGCTCGCAAGCGTCTCCTCCAACGGATCGGACTCGAGACAGGAGGTCTCTTCGTTTAGAGACTTGATCGCAACCACGCTTCAAGAGGTAAGCTTATTACTTGTTTGCGATTTATATGAGACGATCCGAGAAGTGTTCTTGGATCATGTGGTTTCATCACATGAAAATTTTTAATTTCCGCTATATAGAACAACTAGTACGACTAGTCGTTCTTCATCGTATTCGATACGATGCTCACGCTTCCGTGATGAGCTTGAGGATCTAACCATATCCTTCAAGTGGTATCAGAGCCTTAGGTCGGTGGTTTTGGATGTGATCCATTAACCGAGGACGACCTAGGTTCATTAGGGTTTGCGAAAGTTTTTTTTGCATTTCATTTTCGCATCTCTCTTTCGAGATTATTTTAGGCACTATTTAAATTGTTTAAACATGAAAAAAATAATCGGATTTTGTTCCCCATTAAATAAGAAAACTGTATGATATGAGTTTACGTAATTTGGATTCCGTATGCTCAAGTTATGCTCATTTTAGTGAACATGTATCCCGTAAGTGAGGGTCACTGTTGGAAATACTTTCCTAATTAAGAACCTAGTGATTGACATTTAATCAATAGTGAAATTAAATTGTTTAATTTCTTGGAATAATTGTGCATGAATATTTGTGAAATATTTGATGATAATTATTCCCTTAAATGACATTGTCTTAACCAATATTTGATTAAATGTGATCTAGATCACTAATTGGTTACATGATCTACATTCCAACAAACATGTTGCTTGAATAGGATTTGGGATTTGTTTAGAAAATCTCATTATAATGTTAATCAAAATTATTTTGATTATTATTATATGATATAATTTTGGTTGAAGAACCGATGATCATCTCAAGTACAAAGTGATCTATTTTGCATTATCCTTTCCCGAGGTGGATATGGTGTCTAGTCGGAGAGCATTGGGGTAGCGGGTTGCAACGTATGTGGTCCGTCTCACTCTCGTCGATACTGGACATGAAAACGAGTAGGGTTAGTATAATGCTTAAGAAATCATGATGTATTTCTAATTATTAAAATTCGAAATAATACGTATTTGAGATAATACCAAGATTCAAGTAACAATAAAGAATGTTTGTTGGATATTAATTGGATCATTAATTTACATTTTCAATTTAATATTCAATGTGAATCAAATTCACATAACATTTAATTAATAAATGTAAATTACAAATATCTCTCTCTTATATATTATAAATCACATTTATAATATATGGATAATGATATCCACATCATTCATATCCATGATAATTAAATCACATTTAATCATCTTGCATCTCTTATTCTCATGTGCCCCAATAATATGAATCATATTCACATTATTCACATCTTTGATAATTAAATCACATTTAATTATCTAAGATAACTCTCTTTATAATATGAATCGAATTCATATTAATTATGATAATTAAATCACATTTAATTATCCATTTTCTCAATGCTCGGATACTTATTTCAACAATGAAATTATCCTGAATCCTTTCAAGGATAATGCGCTTTCTCCGCGAATAATTGGAGATAAGGACAGGGCGATTGTATTGTTCCACGTATAGTGACTTGGATATTGAGATCATATCTCAATCCAGATCGCGGACCTCCCACAAATGCTTGATTAAATCAAGACCGCAAATCTAATCTTCTCATTACATTTGAATTGCATTCCTATCAATGTCCAACATTTGGACCAAGATCAGATCACTTCTCTACTGAGAGGGGTCACTAAAATCCAGAGTCGTTTCATCACTCCCTAGGAATGGAAGCGTCATGGTTTTACAAACGTTTATGATCACATCACCCTCAGGTATTCCCAATACCTGTACATCCTGCATACTAGAAGACTTAGAATAAACCCGAAGTATTAGATCAACTTTATACTGTCTGCTTCTAGGTTTTATCAGTAAGTTTCTCATTCGATCATTGGGAGTTGGTATCGATCATATACTTTTCAAAAGCATATATCATACCTAGGTCTTGATCATATACTTTCCAAAAGTATATATCGAATCTACAAATTCAGTCAAGCATCCAAAGCGAGACGACCGTGCACGGAATTTGATTCTTCCCATTATCTCATGAGTGAGCTCATGTCTTCCGGTTCAGTAATGAACCTGTAAGATCCCTTTGAGAGCTCGTATTACTCATATGCCCTTACATGCACACTAGCGCTTCGATGTATAGACCTTGGTTAGGTCATCAACCTATTGGTATGCCAAATGTACATACTCAGACATATAATGACACATCTGTCTCCGGTTAGAGGATGCATGCATGTATCGTGATAGCATACGATATAGGACTTTGATTATCTCGATGTCGTTAAGTCAACTCTTTGACGTAACTAATCTGACACCTCCGAATCTCTATTCCTATGCAGAGGACCTGCATCAAGAGGTCGGTCAGATATCAGCCTAACTGAGAAAGTATTGCGATCTCCTACTCAGACTGGAGATCATCTCTTAACAATAATTTGACGGTGCTTGATGATTCCTCAATCTAACCCTTTAGATATTCATCCAAGCACCAGCCTCTATGATTCAATAGTTGAATCAATAGCTGTATGATTATTAAGATGGCCATGGTACATAACCCTAATTGTACTAAGGTACCTATTATGCAAATTATTTATTCTTCATTTTAGGTCAGGGAATGAAATTTGCAATAACATTTATTGCATAATGGCTCATCGTGGACTCGCATGTCCAACAGTAATATGGATAGATGTCTAATGATCTGTACTTACACCATATTGATTGGAAATGGATGCAACTATTCATCTGAGTTTGGGCTAGTCATTATTACTCTTAAGATTAAGAAAAATTCCATAAAAATTGCAAGATTTAAAAATCACAAAAAAACCACTAACTTTGGAGTTGGTGTATTCCTGGCATTTTCACTATCACTCAAGCCTTAAGGAATTGAGGACACCTGATTTTTGGAGATATTGAGAATCTGAATTAACTAGCCTCAGTCATTAGGGTTTGAAAGTTAATCCACACTTCCCTAATTTGAAAGATATGAGCACTATATTTCACTCCCAATCTCTACCTTCAAAGAATGTGATCAGCACCTCACTTTTACAACTGCATCATTGATGAGATGAGTTGAGTTATAACTCGAGGAAATGGGACTAATGATTTAAGTTTAGACATGATTTAATGATACTCTAGGATATGATAAAGTCAATGAAAGCTTAAAGAAACCTGATTGTCAGCAAAACCCTAGCCGGTATGTGAATAGTTCACATGCTATCTTTTGATATTGACCTATGTGCCAAGGGGTGATGAAAAATAATAATTGTTGATCAGTGTACGCCAATTCTTGGTAAAAGCAATAGAGCTAGCCAAAAAGAAAAGAAAAGAAATATTGAAGAAAAAAGCTCTCAAATGCAAAGTCAAATATCAAGAGCTTACATCAAAGGTGACCCATCCCAACCATTTCAAAGTGATCACTCTGACCAAATCTACTAGGACTAAGAAGTCAGACTAGCAACCAAAAAGGGCTATGCATCGTATAGTGATACAAATTTGGAAGTCGAATGTATCTTTGATACTCAAAAGAGACACACTGTGGTGTACTCCTGACGAATCCGTAAATGCCTCTTTAAAGAGTTGTTTTTAATCTTAGTGCGTGAAAATAAAAATGTGTCGTTCGTTGTAGGCGGCGATCGGAATCGGTCAAGAAATAACCACAAATTTTTTATCAATTTTAATCAAGTGGTTTTTATGTTTCTTTTACTTGGGCAAATCTCAAGGTCGATCACAAGGAGGCAAAGGAACAACTTAGAATCATGTCTATCTAATTTCGTGTTCGGTTTTCAAGGCAGTCTTTTTTTGGAATTTTTAATGCAAATAAGGGATGCAAAATGCAAATTCAGCCTATTTTAGGGACTAAAATGTAAACTTCGATCGAACAATGTCCGAAAAATACGAAACTTGGCCACAATGTAGATTATGATGAAATGAATGCACTTTAATTTTTTTGGAATTTTTTTATGCAATATGAATTTTTTATAAATTTTTAAATACAAACAGAATGATTTTCTATATTTAATTATGATAAATACTAAACCTACTTATTTTCGAGGACCAAAATTATCTAAGATCTATCACTAGGTGATTAATCTCAGAAAAATCCTAAACCTCGAAAATGTGGGATTTAATACTTATTAAAAATTAAACACTGAAATATGGAAAATGAGTTTTACAAGGCAAATTATGCATGTTAATGCAAATCTTTTTGGGCACAATGACTATCACAATTAACTCTGCAACTTGTGATTTTTTCGAAGATTTTTAAAGCAACGGTTAATTAATTAAAATTGAAGAGCATAAAATGGGCAAATCTTGCAATTTTCCACAAAATATTTATTTATTAATTAACCGTCAATCACAAAAATAGCCACAATATGTCCTGATGTAGAGAATTAAGTGAAGAACATCGTAATATTTTTTGAATAATAAAATAATGTCTAGAAGAGATTCAAAACAGAGGGAGAACACAGGGTTGTAGATGCAATAAATATAAATAAAATAAATAAATAAATGTGCAGACGGGGACCTAGTGGTAGTTACATATACTATGAGGAGTGCTTTTGCAAAATTCCCAATGATCACGTGCAGCGCACGTGCTCTTTGGGTTTCTGGACTTCTGCGCAATTTAGAGGGAGACCGGGGGGTATCTTGCAATTTACCCACGGTCACATGCAAAGCACGTGACCTGGTTGACGTAAGCTTGACCCCCCCCCCCCGGACTAGGAGGGTCTTGGGTCAACCCCCGGCGGCTGGTGGCAATGGGGCTGAATCCGGGCTAGGGCCTGGCGGTGCGGCGGTGGATCGACGATGGGGGCCCTACCTTCGGTGGCGTAGCGTAGTCGATGGCGGTGAAGAGGCGTTGGCGAGGATGATGGCGAGGTCGTGGAAGCTGGTCGGTGGAGGAGTTTGCAGGAGACGAAGGCCGTTGAAGGCGATGTCCCGCGGTGGAGAAGCTCGATGAAGAACGGAGAAGCGTTGGCTCGACGCCAATGGCGGAGCTTAGCAGTATATCTGGAAGGTGTTTCTGCAACGGCCGTAGGGGCGGCTGGATCTCACCGCAATGGACGCCACTCCGGGCTGTCACCACCGGAGGGTGGTCTTCACAGTAGGCTATCGGTGGATGTCGTACCTCAGGTGCGGCGAGGGTCTTTAAATAGGGCATGAGGATAGGGCAGCCGGCGGGGAGTTGCGAAAGAAGTGAAGCAGCGGTTGGCGGAGATAACGGGGCGGCTCGCGGCTCGTTGGCGGAGGATTCGGAGGTTGTTGGGGTCGCGGGGCGGCGGCTGGAGAGGGCAGGTGTGATGGTTGCGAAGATAGTGGAGGCGGCGGCAGAGGTTACGGGTGGTCAACGCGGGGATTGGGATAGGCGGCGCCAGAGGAAGGCGACGGACTCGGGCCGTTCGATCAAGGCTGATCGAACGGCCAAGGAGAAGCCACGTGGCGGCGGTAAGGGCAAGGGCGCGCCGCACGTGCGGAGCACGTGCCTGGGGCACGTGCGACGCACGTGCATGGGATTTTTTGTTTTTTTTAATATAAAAACGGATTAATAAAACACCCAAAAAAAACGCTGACACGTGGCGGCCTCTGGGGCTGCCACATGTCAGCACCAGAAAATTCGAAGGAAAAACATTTTGTAAAATCAAAAATAAATAATAAATGACCTCGGATCAAAAACGTTCCTTCACGAAAAATGCTCTTCTCGACGAGATCTACAACTTTCATGAAGACATCAAAGCCAAAATCGGTCACATGTAAAAAGTGGATTTTTGGGGTATCCCATGTACATAAAATACCTTGATTTTTGCGTTTTCTAATTTTTTGTCATTTTTAAACAAGATAAAAATCCGAAAAAATATGGAAAAATCAAAGATAAATAAAATATACCTAATTCTATTTTTTATTTCTAATGATAAGGAAAATATTTACATAAAATACAGGTCAAAAGACCGCTAAAATATACAATGTACAAAAGAGGCCCAAAACCCAACTTTCACATACGAGCTTCGATTCACTTGAACTTGGTCTTGTTTTGAAGGTAATTTGAATGTGCATTAGTTCAAAAGTGAGTAGGAGAAGATATGGGACTTTTAGTCCGGAAATCCTGAAACTAGGGTTTGGGTTTTTTGGTCCACTTATCTGGGTTAGTTATTTTTTTATATTTTTTATTTATTCTTGTTAGTGATATGTACACAGTGGAGGTAGTTTTGGGTTATGCGGTTTTAGCATGAAGGAGTTAAAAATCCGGGAAGTTAGACTATTTACAGGTCACATTTTGCTTGAATTCTTGGCTTCTTATTTTGTGCAGAAATTATGGATAAAATGCCATTTTTATGAAAACATGCATGAATGCTAATTATGCAGAATAGATGCAGATATGATGTTGATTTTTAGGGAATTGAGCTTAATAAATGAGATTTAGAGTGATGAATCCGAGATTCATCAACTCCCAAGAAAACAAGGGCAGAAGACTCTGAGCTCTCTTGACAAACACATTGATCAACAAACCAAAAATATATATGCATTGAGTAAAAATGCACTCAAGAGGAACCTTGTTCCAATGTGAGGGAGAGAAGAAACTACACAATATTATGCCCTCCATTATCTGGCCTTCCATCTACATTTTCAAGTCTGACAAACTAATGAGACGGTGGATTGAACGCAAGAAAAGACTTATTCCCTAGTTGAAGATTAGGTCTAGAGCAGAGTCTCCAGGACTGTGACCTTGGGTGACATCTCGACTAGACTCTCATGATTGCAGTATACTAAATATCATATCCTTATATTATATGTACAAATAGAGAGTCTAATAATTAGAGCAGTCGAATGTCATTTTACTAGAGCATGATTGAACCCAGAATTTTAGGATCACTCAAATTGAGGGTCTTTAATGAATTGAGCATTGAAAATTCACATGCACTATCAGGAATTAATCCGACTCCTTCATTATTTAGATGCTCGAGGACAAGCATAGTTTAAGTATGAGGGAGTGATGAATCTATGATTTTCATTACTACACTCCCTTACTATCCTCTGAACTTAATCACCTTAACCCCAAATCTTCATAAATTCCGTATCAGTAACAACTAACCTTCTACCTATAAATAACCCTGAATTTTGTTTATAAGTTAACCCATTTATTTTTTTTATTTTCCTTTGTTTTATACCATGTTAAAAACTCCCTAAAATTAGATTTAAAATTGTAGATATTTATTTTGGTGTTAAAAGATATAAAAGAGATAAAGAAATAACAAAACATTAAAAGGCAGTATTTTTATTCCATGGAAATGCTTCCAAACTTTGTGTGTTGCTTATTTGATTTCTGATGAATCTACATTTCATCATCTTTATTCTATCATTTTGGCCTTAAAAACCCTAGTAAATGCGTGTAAATAGGCTTAATTCATGCATTTTATCATCCACACATATTTGTGTAAATAGTATATAAAATGCGGTTTTTACAGCCAAAATTATAGAATAAAGAAAAGAAAAGAAAAATAATAAAATAATGTAAATATTTTATGACCCGAAACCCCGAGACCTAGGCATCTCGATGACTAGGTCAACAAGGAATAATGTAGGGGGAGATAAGGATGAAAATACAATAAAAATACCTTTTATTTTCCTTCATTCTTTATTCATTTTGGGACCTATTTTTTCTTCCACTTTTTATACATCAAATAAATAAACTTTGTGCATGAAATTGTAGATAATTAAATAAAGAAAAATACAAAACTGATTTCACACAAAAATAATGTATAGATAAAAAGTTATGATCTGAATAAAATTCCAGAATCCCAACTTCCCAGACCTGTATCTTGCAAATAAAAACTTGAAACGCATCAAACTCACCTTTAATTGTATATAATTCAAAATAATCTATTTAATGAAGGTGGTTTCGCGTTTGGCGGAGCTACGGTTTGAAAGTTGAGTTTTGGACCCCCTATTGTATACTTGTACAGATTAAAATATTCATTTTATTATTTATTCATTATTTTTATAATTTTATATTTTTATAATTTAGTAAATATTACTTTTATAATTATGTATATTAAAATCAGAATAAAAATACAAAAGAAACACAAAATAAAATGTTTGTATATTATACATAAGTATAAGACTTATATACAAACATATACAATTTATACTTTTATTTTATTTAGTGTATAAAACACCTCAGAAAAATAAAATAAAAATATATTTAAGTGTATAAAAACACTTTATAAACATATAAAATAATAAACAAAAAATAGATAAATTAAATATATAAAATAAAAATAAAATACTTAAATATATAGATGAAGATACCTATAAGGGGTATAAAAGGCAACTTGTAATTTTATACCTCATAAAAATAAATAAAAATCAGAATTAAATAATTTATAAAATAATAAACATTTTTTACTTTTTTAACCAAAAATTAATAAAATCGTTTACTATTTTTAAACAAATTTAGAAATGTTTTTCCCAGACTTTTTCGTGGTTGGTCCACGTGGACCAACCAGGAGGGCTGGAGAGTTGGCCTTGGTCAACGCTCTGCCCAATGCCTGGACTATGTCATAAGTGGTTTTTGTCGCATTTTTGCGGATTTTTCGAGGCTCCTCCTTGCATTATCTCGTGATGGTTCCTTGACGACTTTTTCTCCTCGACGAACGGACTTACACGCCTAGCCTTCACCTCGTGGATTGGATCAGTGATGCGTGAGATATACATCGATCTCTGAAGCCTCCCAGCCATTTGTACAAAAAACACCCTTCCTCCTTTTTTTGAATTTGAACCTCTTTTGACCGGGCTTTTCTCATCCGACTCGTGCCCTAGACCGGCGAGTGTGACAGGCAAGCCTCCGGCCAAGTGGGGAGACGTTAGGCAAGGTCGAGGACGATATCCAACCCCATCTCCGTCCAAATGGCCGTCGAGGTACCCACCTTGGTTTTCAACCCTTGAGGTGTTGTTTTATTCTGTTTTTCGTGCATGTTATTCATTCTCCATAGCATCAGCATCCACTTCCTTCTTTCCATCTCGATCATCAATCGTTTCCTCGCCCTTGCCACCCTCGCGAGAGCCCCACTCCAGCCACCGCTCGCCCTATCACTTCCCATCCTCAATCCTACCTAATAATTGCCCAGATTCTTCGCCTTCATCTCGTCGCGCTTGTGCTTGTCTTTGCAGGATCTGGAAGGCCCCATTTGAGGGGCGTTTTGCCAAGAGAAGACCCCCAGGTCCACCTCCGCCGCCTGCCATTGTCGGAGCTCCTTGGAGCATTTTGAAGCCCCAGATCGATAGGGAGGGGACCTGGGACGTTCTTGATGTCATCGGAGAGGAGTCGGGAGCACCGGGCGTGAGGATTTTGGAGCTTACAGTTCGTCTAGGCTGAGTTCTTCGGTTGTTCTTCCCTTGCGTCCTGGAGTTGTTCGATCTCGCCTCATTCTTGGCCAGCTAGAGCAGCCACCCGATCACGCTGCACCCCAGCCATCGATCTCCACCGCCCAATCTAATCAGGGTCGCTGAAGCTGAAGCGTCATCGCGCTGGGTGGCGACGCCACGTGTCTATGTAGAGCGCGCGGAGCCGTCGGATCACGCCCAAGATTGGGGATTTTGCCATTTACACCCCGCCGATTTTTGTATTTATTGTTTAATTTTAAAACCCTCATCTGCTGTTGTATTTTTTTGTCAAATTTGCGAACTTGCCCCCAAACATTTGTATTATTGCCGGTTAGCCCCGCCTGGTCACGTGCTTTGTGCACGTGGCTTGGCGATTTTGTAGGGAGGCCCTCATCGTTTTGGGTATTTATATTTGATCCGCAAATAATTTTACTGCAGTATAACTTTTTGGTAAATATTTCATCTTAGACCTTAAGTTTTAAAAAATTGCATGTTGATCCCTCCCATGCTCGCGTGACCTAGCACGTGTGCTTGGGAATTTTGCGCATTAGGACCTGCGGCTTTGTGCATTTGTTATTGGTCCTGTAAAGTTTTTATTTAGCTATATATTTTGTGAGATATTTACATACAGGCCTTGACTTTTCTTGCTAATTGCATTTCTACCCCTTGCCTGAGTGTATTTTCTTGCTGTTGATTCTATTTATTGCATGCATCTCTAAATTCCTAAAAAAATACACAAAAATCACATTAAGTTCCTGTTGCATCATATTATCATGCTATATTTTTATTTTACATTTTCACTCATTTTATTATTTATAAAAATTCAAAAACAAGCATTTTCTCTACTATTTGCATTACAAAATCCATAAAAATATAAAAACATATCAGAAAATTCCCAAAAAATATATTTTGCATATTCTAGTGTGTTTTAACTTCAGTCCAAAGATCACTAAAAATTACAAAAGAAAACTCCTAAGAATTACAAAACCCCTAAAATCTTTATAAAAATCTTAAAAGTTCTAGAAAAATCTTAAAAATACAAACTCAGTTTCTGTAGTCCTTATTGTATTGCCTTTAATTTAATATTAATTTGGGAAAATTTTGTCATTGTTTACTATTTTTCATTCCTATTTTAATTTCGGCCAACAATTTTATTCACTGTTTTTAGTATTCTTGACATTAAAAATACAAAAAAAATTAGGAAAAAACTAGAAAAATCACAAAAACATTAGAAAAATATAAAAAGACTAAAAAGTTTTTATTTCCTAATTTTCGTGTATTTTTACCTATTTTTATAAAGACCTTATCCTCTCTTTTCTTATACTTTGTACATATTCTATTTATTGGAAAAGAAAATATAAAAAAATATAAATAATATAAAAAGAAAATATAAAATTAGAAAATTAAAAATGAAAATACAAAAATACAAAATTAAAAATCAAACAAAAAATATAAATTAAAAACCCACAAAAAATAGCATAAATAGATAAATTCCCACATTCACACATATTGTGCATCACTGCCCTGTTCTACATGTCTGCTCCCTGTGTTCGACCTCTACACATACTTGCACCTATACACATCTTTATTGTAGAGTTATAATAAATTTTAACTCTGCACATTTACTTTCATTTCTTGATTTATCTGTTGTGGGTTAATTCTTGTTTTAATCCGAATTTCGTGTGGTCGATTCAGCGACTGAGTTCCCGCCTTGTGTGGAACTTTAGACCACTAATTTTCGGGTAAACAAATGGCGTTGTTGCCACGGAGCAACAACACGTAGTTCAGGTTTTTGCTTGATTGTGATCGTTTGTCTATTTTTGTGGTTTTCCTTAGTTGTTTTTATTTGATATATATTGTTGAGTTGTCTAACCTCCTCTTTTGTTGACTTTGTGCGAGGAACCGCGGATCGAGGGAGGTGCTCTACCCTAGGCGCTTGGGCACCCACGTGAAGCCGACTCTGCTCGCCTTGCATCGAAGGAGACTTAGAGGAATTTTGAAGATCGAGCTCCTATTCACTTTCTTGCATTTATTTATTTGTGTAATATTTGTGTGAGAGAGAGACTCTTTATTATTGTAATAATACAGGTACTCAGGACTTTGGACTTTCGAGGCCCAATTTCAAGTGATTGTTCACTTGGGGGCTCACCGCGGTTTTCACGGTTTTTGTCGCATTCTTTTTTCATTTGTTTTTCGGTTTTGTTTTTCTTATCTTGTGTGATTGAGCCCTTAGTTTTAGGATTTCTTGCGATAGATTAAGGCCAAACACCTAATATATTTGCCGGTACCTATAGACTCGTTTGGACTTAGTCAAATTTTGAATTGCTTCTCACTTAGTCTCGGAACCACCGCGCTGGGAGGGGTCGTATACAGCGCGTGCAGGATCCACTGTGGTGGACACCAATCGGCCCCCAAGACCGGACATTTCGGTTCCATTCTGAGTCATTAGCATTGGTTCTTCACGATAATAGCAATTTCTGAAACTTAGGGCGATTTCATCGGCTTGCATTTGCATATAGTTTAGGTTTCAATTCTGCTGAGCATCTTTGCATGAAGAGTGCTGGAGGCAAGGTGAGCATTTCTCTTTAGCATACATCGTTGATTTACCGCTTGCATTGCTTTTCCACCTCCCCCTCTGATTTTGCCAACCTATGTGCTTAAAGGAATTGATTCCCCGATAGGCTCGTGCATTCTCATTAAAAATCCAAAAAAAGTGATAACAAATAAAATTGGGACTGATAATATTACTTGACCCTAAAAAAGACCAAAAAGAAAAAATATTCTTTTGGGGCAAGTAATCCCCTCATTGTCTTCGCTTTTACTTGCTCGCGCACACACTAAGGAGTAGTACCAAAATCCCATTCAGCCCCTTAAGTGTTTGTGCAACTTTTGACTTATCACCTAACTCTAAAACAGACAAGATAAAAAGACCGACTTTTCGGTCTCTACCGAGTTGAGTAGGTGAATTGAGGGTTTGTCTTGTGTGAGTTTGTTTGTGCTTGCTTGTGTGTATTCTAGATCATCCCTGCGCATTTGTTCCTTCTTCACTCTCTTGACTTGACCTTCGTGCTCTGTCGATCATTTCCCTCTTGTTTCGAGATGGACCCCTGGAGCATCTTTTATCCGGATTTTGTGGATCCCTCGTTCACTCCAGCCGGTCCACCTCCTTTTTTCCAGGAGGACTTCGCTCCTGATTTTTGTACATATCCGACCAACCCACTATTTCAGGATTCGGACTTTGACTTTCACCGATCATTTCCACCACCGTCACCCTCACATTTCGACAACCCGCTCTTCCTTGAGTATCCTGATCTGGAATGTGAATTTTGTCCACACCCACCGCCCACATTCGATACACCCGATCCTGAGATTTTGGAGTCACCTTTCATGGTATCCACACTTGAGACCTTGAATCAGATGATGGAGCATATGAACTCGAGGATGAGCGATATAGTTAGCATAAATAAGATCCAGAATGTAGCTCCATTCTTTAAGGATTTGGATTCAGATGAGGATTATCGTGGGAGCTTGCAATCGCCCAAAACACAAAAAAATGAGAAAATTTTAAAAATCCAAAAAGAGTTCAGGAGACACATGATGGAGTCAGATTGTGAGGAGAGTGCTCACTTGCCAGACTCTTTGACCACACATCCATTCACACCCAGTCCCACCTTTGACCCCGAGGATGCCGCTGTACAGACTGCTCTTGGCATGCCTCGTGTAGATGCTGATTCTGACTTCCTCCCTGGTATGGAGGAGGTCCAAAAATTTAAAAAAATGTTGACCGAACCTGAAGTGGTGGCCACCATTCATGAGATTATCCGTGCCCCACTTCAACAGGCCATGACTGATTTATCTTCTCCTCTTCCCAATAAGAGAAAGCGGAGGAGCAGATCTGAGCGTCATATCTTGACCATGGCCACTGCCCACGCCATCACACACTGGCCCATTCCTAGGAAGAGGAATACTGCGACACCTTTCATTAGCCGCACTATCTCTGACCACACATATGATCACACTCTCCTCGACGGGGTACTTCGATTAGCATATTACCCTTCTCGTTGGTACAGTCCTCACTAAGGGCCTCTCAAGAAGACCAGGATGATAGTTCAATTTGCTGATGGATCTATCAAGAGGCCGAAAGGTATCCTTGAAAACGCTGTCATTTCAATTCAGAGCACGAGCTACCATGTTGACTTTATCGTTTTGCCCATGGAGACCTCCACAGGGGAGCACTCTCCAATCATCCTGGGACGACCATTCCTCGCCTCTGCGAGGGTCGTTATTGATTATGGATTAGGAGAGATTTGCTTCCGTCCTGTTGACGAAAGCGAAGTGTTGATCACTGCACACACTGCCGACCAGAGACCTGCACCTGATGCAACTTTACCTATCTTGGATGACCCTGAGGACCATGACCATGATGAGACTATCAGAGTATTTTGTTGCTTACTGGATTCCACTGAAACCCAAGAATTCCTCCCCCAAGAGGAAGACTTGGAAAGCATGGACCTCGGAGTTCCTTCTTCAGGGACTTGGCGCTGTGTTGATGACATCCGCGGGATCTACACGATTGACACCATTGAGCGGAGGGCAGAGTATGAGACTAGATAGGGCAGACATGATTTGACTACTTCCACCGATGAGTTCGTGCCTGTTCACTTAGACATTGATGAGACTAAGGCCGAATTTGATTTGATTGCTTTTATCCGTGAATTCGGTCCTTTTGATGAGAAAGATGATCCGGTTGAGATTATTGAGGACGAACAGAGTTCGACTACTTCCACTGATGAGTTCATTCCTTGTGATTTTGACCTGGACGAGACCTCGCAGGACAACACTGAGTACACTTCTTCCGATGAGGATGAGTTCGTCCCTTTTCACTTTGATACTAGCGAGACTCCCAAGGCCGGACCTAGTCGCACTTCTTCCACTACCCCGTATGTGCCTTCACACCATAGAGCCTCTAAGGACCTACACCCTGTCGACCCTGATCGATTTGCGTCATCTGAGGACCCTGATGTCGACCTAAACCATACTAGATCTATTCCTCAGCGGTCCCGCAAGAAGGTTTGCTTTCAACCTTCTTGACCATCTGTACATCCATCCTGTTGTACATTCATGTTGTTCACCTCCGTCTCCCTCCCGTATTGCTCATTCTCGTGTTTGCCTTGCTTAGGACGTACTTTGTCCTAAGTATAGGGGGGTGGACGAGCCGAGTGTTCATCGGATCGAACATGGTTCCCCCTATACTTATGTTGAATAATAGCCTAAGTATCTGGATATGGAACTAAGGATGGGGGACGAGAACTCTAGTTAGGGTTAAGTGAGATGAATTTACAAAATGAATGAATCTTCGGAGATGAATATGGATTCCAGGGTTTAAGGGAGGGTTGGGGTAGAATACACAATCAGGGCTCAACCAGTCAAGCAAACACCTTTGATTTCACCAACTTCATGCATGAAGACCTACAAGTATTGGTCATTTAATATTTTCTATTTTATTAGTGATCATCCAAATTTTGAGTCTGTTACATGGGGTTTAATGATATGTTTTGGGCACTATCATAGGTATGTGACCTCACCTCTTAATAATGCAAGCACATCGAACATACAATGTCAGGGTTTGCTCTCCCATAATCCACGGTGAATTTTACTCCATTTTTATTGAGGCTGGCTTGCATTATCAATCCCAATTTTAGCTTATGTTATCATTGAATAATATTGTGAGCACAAATTAAGCATTAATTGTCTAACGACCAGTCCCAATTCCATTTAAATCAAAAGTGATGAATCAAGGTAGAGAAATTGAGAAAACATCGGTGCATACAATAAAATCGTGATGCATGCTTAAGAGAAAAACTTACAGTGCCTCCACCATTCTCCATGCAAGTGCAAGACTGAATTTATATTTATCATTACACACATGCAAGTTGAGTGAAATCATACATAAATTTGAGACTATTAGCGGGAAAAAATGAATTGAATTTGTCTAAGTAGATCGATATTTGAGTGTGTTTCCTTGAATGTGTAAAATGAGGTGAATCTCCTAGATGCTTATTAGGGTGTCCTACCTACAATCAAGCACATATGGTAGAGATTAAAGAATGAACTCAAAGAGAAGAATGCCTAACCCTAGATCGAACACTCAAGTGGAGTCCCAACCAGGTTACGTGAAATAGGCTCCACACACCATATGCAAGTCCAAGTCCATGAATACACATGTGAGCCCTCGAATGAGGACCGCTAGAAATGCAATTATTACACACACACACACACATACACACACACACACACACACACACACACACACATATATATATATATATGATAAATAAAATGAACAAAAAATGCTAAATAAGTCTCTTGATGCATCAAAAGATGCTTCTATAGCTCCTCGCAACGGGAGCTCTTAACTCTCTCCTCTATGTCTCTCGAGCATCCTCGGTCTCCATAGGCCTTGCCACAAAAGCTATGCATTAGATATATTATCAAGAAATTTAATGAACAATAAAATAATGCAAAGACAACACAGACATGTAGATCTAAATATAGAAGATAATCAACTTAATTAAATATCAAAATCTAAGAAATCGTGAAGATGATTTGTGTCCCTGATAATGGCGCCATCTATTCTCCTTTTTAATAGTTGTATTTTATCATAATACAAAATGATGCAAGTGTGATGTAGAGACAAAATGCAAATTTTTAGGGTCTTGTGTAGGTTTAAAATAAGAGAGAATATGCAACAAAATGTGATGCCATGCACACATATAATTATAAATAAATGCACCCCTAAATAATTAATGAAATGACCAATAATTTAAATATCCAATTTCATGTGTATTTTATGCATTAAATTAAGGTCCAGTTTCACTCCAAGGCATCTAACTATCAAATAAATGACACAATTTCAACTAAGAATTTATCAAGCTATTTTGCTTGTCAAACCAGCGAATAATGAGTGCCATGAGATAGATCATCAAATTAACACCAAAATAAAACTGAAATCAACTGAAACGGTGTTTGGATATTCAAGATATAAAGAAAATGGCCCATGGACATAACTGAAAGGAAAACATGCATGAAATAACTGTAATACATAATTAAAAGGTCCCTGGGAAGGGCATAAATGCAATTAAAATTGACCAGCAACCCTTCCATGTATTTTTTCCACACGTACAGGGGTCGTTTTGCAATTATTGAAAGATAGCAAGGCTCAGTTGCAACTAACCCCATGTGTGCATGTCATGCACGTGTTTGAGTGAACCATTATGCTAATTGAAGAACACATGAGGGTCTGGCTGCAAAATACCCTCCACCACACGTACACCACATGTGCATGAAGGTTCGGGTGGAGGGTTAGACTAATGCAATTTCAGAGGCTACATGGAGTCACCTCTACTCTTCGTTGTTGCTTTATCACCACCAGGGCTACTGGTACGTAGCAGAGGATGGGAGTTACGGTTGGTCATTGGATCAAGGAGGCGAGTAGATGGCGGTGAAGGGGGAGTGTGGTGCCCTGATTGGGTTCTCATCCGCCATGGGCGGAGGAGAATGCCTGGGATGGATGAGATTCTGGAAGAAGGAAGGCGGTGAACAAAATTGTGTGCATGAATGAAAGAGATGCAGTGAATATAAATGCGATCTCAATTGAAGGTGGAGGTGTTTGTATGTTCCTAATCCACTCAGAGAAAACACTATGAAAAACAAAGTGTACTTACCTGGAATATTGAAGAACAATGCGAGACAAGAGGCTTGAGCTAAGCACCTGAGGGTAATCTAGTTTTCATTGAACTCCCCCAACCATGGGGAGCAACTCAATGGGGGGTTAGTACCATGACATGGACACTTTGGACATGTGTAGATACCAGGAAGATTATGAAGGATATGGGAAAATCTTTAAGCACATCACGGAAATATGGAGATCACATCGTATGCGATCGGGAGTGACTAGTCGTACTAGTAGCTCGGGGCAGCAGAATTTTAAAAATTTTAAATGAAGAAACCACATGATCCAAGAACACTTCTTGGATCATTTCATCTAAACCACAAACAAGTATTAGGTTTACCTCTTGAAGCGTGGTTGCAATCGAGTTTCTAAATGAAGAGACCTCCTATCTCAAGCCTGATCTGACGAAGGAGATGCTTTGCGAGCACGTTGATGAAATGTGTGCTTCTCGCAATCCATGTTGATGATCCAACCAACAAATCTCTTGATCTCGTCACACGAGATCCGACATCTTCTTCACGAGAGAGGCAACTGAAGGAGACAGAGATCCACAAACAAATGATTTGGCAGTACAATAACGATGCGGCAGCGATGGCGACTCTCTCTAGGGATTTGTGGTGGACGACCACAATGAGAGAGAGATGGATGGAGAGAGCTTAATTCCTCTTGGAATTATGTGTGTTCACAAATGCAAGGGCTACCCATCCTTTTATACTAGTTGGATATACAATGATCTCAATTCATTTGCTCTCTTAATCTACAGTGTAGATTAAAATTTTATTAAACAATGACCACGATTTGTTGCTCCAAAAACAACAATTAGGTTAAAAAAATTCATTATATATTTTTTCAAGATAATAAATAATTCATTTTAAATTTAATCAATATACAAAGATAATTAGAAGACTAAGTCTCTTTACTAAAAATAGGGTGGTCGTCCCCCCTTGAACAAGTCAAGGTGGATGGCCACCAAAAAATAGATAAAGTCTCCTTTTTATCTATATATATATTAATTAATATATAATAACAATTATTGCATTTATCTTCACAGAAAATAATTCCAAATAAAATTTGTGAAAACTTCAATCATGCTATTGACAAATATGAATAATATCCAACATAATATGTAAATTAAATTTACAATTAATTGTTTATTGTGAATCCAATTCACAACATCGAATTTGTAATTCTATTTACAAATAAATCTCTCCCTTTTATTATAAATCAGATTTATAATATCCATGATTATTATGGATAGAGATGTCCACATTAATCACATCCTTGATAATTAAATCAAATTTAATCATCTTGGATCTCTATTCTCATGTTCCCAAATAACATGAATCACATTCACATTATTCACATCTTTGATAATCAAATCACATTTTATCATCTTAGATATGTCTCCTTATATGGCCAAATAATATGAATCAAACTCATATTATTCATGATAATTAAATCACATTTAATTATCAATATCTCAATGCTTAGATACATAATTTAACAATTGAATTATTCTTTAACTCTTTCAAGAATAATGCACTTTCTCCATGGATACATGGAGATAAGGACAGGGTGATTTTACGTTCCATCTGTAGTGACTTGGATATTGAGATCAAATCTCAAACCCATATCATGCGGACCTCCTATAGATAATTGATTAAATCAAAATTGTAAATCTAATCTTCTCATTATATCTTAATCACATATAGATCACTATCCAACATTTGGACCACGATCAAATTACTTTTTTAGTGAGAGGAGTCACTAAAATCCAGACATGTTTCCTCGCTCCCTCGAAATGGAAGCATCATGGTTATACAATAGTTTATGATCACATAGACCTCATGTATTCCTAATACATGTACACCATGTATACTAGAAGATCTAGAATAAAGCCGAAGTTTTAGATCTCATTTAAACTATTTCCTTCCGAGTTTTATTATTAGGTTTCTCATTTGATCATTGAGATTTGGTATCGATCATATGCTTTCCAAAAACATATATCATACCCAGTTATTGATCATATACTTTCCAAAAATATATATCAAACCTATAAATTCAATCAAGCTTCTAAAGCGAGATGACCTGCACAGAATTTGATCCCAATATCTTGTGAGGGAGCTCATGTCTTTTGGCTCCGGAAATGAACCTGTGTGATCCCTTTCAGAGATCATATTACTCACATGCCCTTGTATGCACACCAGTGCGTCGATGTATAGACCTTGATTATGCCATTAGCCTATTGGTCTACCAAATGTACATACTCATACATATAGTAACACATCTGTCTCCGGTCAGAGGATGCATGCCTATATCATGACACCATACGACATAGGTATTTGGTTATATCGATCTTGTTAAGTCAACTCTTTGACCTAACTAATCTAACATCTCCGAATATCCATTCCTATACAGAGGACCTGCATCAAGAGGTCCGTCAAATATCATCCAAAAGAGAAAGGATTGCCATCTCCTATAGAGACTTGAGATCGTCTCTTAATAATCACTTGACGGTACTTGATGAATCCTCAATCTTACTCTTTATATATTCATCCAAACACCAGTCTCTATGATTCAACAATCGAATCAACAGCTGTATGATCATTAAGATGGACATGATACATAACCCTAATTGTAATAAGGAACCTATTATACAAATTAGTTATTCTTCATTTCATATCGAGGAATTATATTTGCGATAGCATTTATTGCATAATGGCTCGTCGTGGGCTCGCATGTCCAACTATCTCCCACTAGCCCAAAAAGTCATTAATGAGCTAATCTTTAAACTCACACTCATGTAACAATCATAGGCTATTTAGGAAAGTAGCTAAGTAAGCTTATCAGTCATTCTGTTCCTGAGAAACTATGCCAAGTCCTTTTACGGCACTTGCATATCTCCTAGTAATAGTACTCGCATCCAATGCGAATGTTGCATCTTATGCAACCAATACTCAAAGGCAATTATAGTGTTTCTGACACTACAACTCAATAATTATTATAACCAGTTTGTGATTTCCATTATCCTTATCAAAATACCCTTATTCTTGGAGATCTCTATCTCCTACGAAATCTGTAGTTAAGACCGTTTAGATCACTATCTATAAAGTCTTAAGTTCTTGAAGATAAGACTTAGAGATCACTATCTCTAAAGTCTAGTCATCTTTGAAGATATTGTTATTACTGCACTTAAGTTTTTTTTATCTCCGTAGTAGAATTAGCAATAGATTACTACTTCCACTGTGTGGCAGACATCTAGCTTTTTACACATTTAGCATACTCTGAGCTTCCCAAAGCTAATGCATTATGGCATGTAGCTTTGGTATTCACATACTCAACTCTTTGAGGTGTTATCCCTTTAGATAGATCAATGCCATGTCTTACAGGAAAGAAGCCTTCCTTAGGGTTTTCCAAGAATGGAATATGTCCAAGGTGTACCATTTAATGTGACAGTCCTAATACCCTCTTCTCTTTGCTTCTGAACATCTTCAGAACTAAGATCTAAGAGGTATCTTTAAGATCATATCTCAAGGTATGGAACAACCATATTATAAAAAACACTTATTAGTATCCTTATATTATTCCAAATGATTAGGATATATCTAATACGATGAACACAATAGCACTCTCACTAACCTTCACATGGTTCATCAAGATTTTGTATAAAATTATAAACTTAATAATTTCATTATTCTAATGTTCCATCTACTAGAAGCTTATTTTAGTCCATAGATGGAATTCTCCAGCTTGCACACCTTGCTTTCCTCAACCATGAAGCCATGGGGTTACTTCATTTGAATATCCTCAAACAGGTATTCATAGAGGAATGAAATATTGACTTCCATCTTGAATATGTCATAGTCAAGTTGTGTAGCTATAGTTAGCAATAATGTGATGGGTTTAAGCATGGCCATTGAGGAGCAAGTCTCATTGCAAGCGATTTCTTATCTTCGTGTGTATCTTGTGAATACGAGTCGTGCTTTGAAGTTCTGTACCTTCTCATCAAGCCCCCCCCCTCTCTCTTGAAGATCCATTTACACCTAACGAGTCTTACCCTTATAGTGGATCCTTGAGGGTCCATATACAACACTTGTATATGAAGTCTATTTTAGACTTTATTGCTAACATTTATCTTTCCATATCATGATACTTGGAAGCTTCATCTTATGAAGTCGAACAATTGTCAAACTTAATTGACTCATGTAATCCTTACTCAAACTAATTTGAATAGGTATGAGTGTTTCATGTTTAATTGTCCTTTTAGTTTCTGATTTTAGGAGCATCATTATCTTCTCAAGATTAAATTAGTTCCTTCACTTCATTATCTTCTTGATTCTCAAGAGAGTCATCATCTAAGAATCATATCCTAGAGATGAAATATTTAAGAATATCAAGGTCATAAAGTAGGCATTCAATATTATCCTTTATTTTCCTAATGAAGCATCACTCTCTGGTGCTGGATTCCATCTTACTTGCATGGAACCTTATTAAGGATGTATATTGTAGTCTCTACTACATATATACCTTGGAAACTAAGAGATATTTATGCTAAGATTCATCATTGGTCAAATAATGTCACACTTGATCCAATTGCATCTCCCTATAATGATATTGAGTTTAGGTGTATCAGGAGAAGTGAGATAGGAATGATATTACTATATCCATAAAGTATCTTTTGAATTCATCTAATAGGTACCGGTTACCTTGATTAGATAATATTATTTCATCTTCCTTCAAACTTTGGTTCTAAATCAAAAATGAAATCTTCGAACATTTCAAAAGTTTTCTAAGGTGAAGGGAAGAAATCTCATATATGAAATAATCATCGAATGATATCACATATCATCGATGTTTATTACGACCGAAATAATTCAATGCATCAATATGTATGACATCTTGTATACCTTGGCATCTTTCACTGTTCCCAAAGAAGGGTGCATTGGACATTTTTACTTTGAATCCAATATCCACAAGTGTGTAAGATTTGCAATTTCAGACACTCTAAAGTTTCATCTCTTACTTGTCTATTGATCTCATCAACAGACTTATGTCTAAGGCTTGATGTCATATCATTGTCAAATGATCTTCATCCTCCTATTGATCTATTAAGGTTTAATTTTCAGTAGAAATATTAGTAAACCATTCATTAATTTTCTAATTTATTATAGTCAACTACATATTATATTGCTATCTAAAATATATCCATCACAACTCTTTATGATACATCTATCCAGAATTCATATTTATCTCCAATATTTAGAAATAAACAATGAGCGTATTCTCATATCTTGGTCATAGAGACATTCTCTAATACTAAGGGTTCTCCCACTGAAAATACGAATTTTATCTATCTGATGGAGATTGTTGCAACAATTACATCAATATCCATGTGGATGACTATTAAACCTTAAGATCAAATTTTATTGTCTTCTAAAACATACGCAACCAATTGCAAGTGTTATTAGAAGAATGAGATACAATGTCATGCTTTGATGTTATCCAATAAGCAAGTCAGTTTCAATGATTATATGTAGATGCATAATATGTCGATCCACTATCAAGGTCCTTTTCTAAGGACCCCGGATAGTCTAGATAGCCACATTATTAGTACAATGGCTTATGGCAGTAATGGCATTTATCTAACTCTTTGTATGTCATATGGAAGTTACGGAAGTATAGTCAGCTCTTTGACTTTCCTTATTATTGAGGTCAGACCCATGCTTCCACCGCGCTCCCTTTACCTTTAAACAACCATTGCTTAAGACGAAGGAACTCTTACGTTGAATTCAAAGGATTTTAATATAAGAGTATATCAACATTTACATATGCTTCATCTAATTCATACAATATGAATATTATGAAGCTTCATGAATGACTTTAAGTATAGACAATAGAGTGATGACACTCATCGTATCTACATCCATCTAGACTCTTAAAACTCTTAAAGGCATTGGTTCAGGTAGGTACTCAAACATTTTGAGTACATGGTCTCTTATCGAGTGCTTAATATGTGATTCATCACTTTAAAAGTTGAAAATCAAGCTTTGTTCCTGAGTAATTAGTCACATTTCATCACTTATATTGCATAATTAGCATTCAAAGCATGTGTAAATAATGTATGCATATTATCATTCATATTTGCATTAAATAAGAAGCCAAGTTCACCTGTACATATTCACCTATATATTAGCTAAATCACATATTTGTATCTATTTTATACTAACTCCAAATTCAATAAAATTCAACTCTATAGTGTATAAATTACTAATACTAATAAAGGAAAAATATCAAAAAAAATACTAACTTGTAAAATTGACCAATAAAACCCAAATCCAAGTTTGAGATTGAGAATACTAGAATGCACATATATCTCTCATACAGTTTTTGATTTAGGTCTCACTTTTAAAGTAATATACATTCCAAGACTTTCAAAACAAGACTAATTTCATAAAAATCGGAGTTCGTATGTGAAACTTGGGTTTTGGGCCCTTATTGTATATAGTACATATTGACTAAAATACTTCATTTTTATGTTTTTTATTAAAAATCCAAAAAATAGATTAAGTTGTAAATATTTCTTTCATATTTTCTTTAACATTATTTTGATTTTTCTTTTATTTAAAAATTATAAAAAATTTATAAAAGATAAAAAATGCGGTATTTTATACCTATAAGATAACACCCAAAATACACTTTGTAGAGTTGATTTATTTTGGTTTCGATCCTTTATAAAAGATGAAGATCTCACCGAGACAAGCAACTTTCATGTTGACCAAAAAATAGATTAAGTTATTATTTCTTTTTTATTTTTCTTTACATTCAATTTTTGATTTTTCAAAGATCGACACGTGGCAGCTCTTGGAGCCGCCATGTGTCACCCATTATTTATTTATTATTATTTTGATTAATTTATTTTAATTATATTATTTAATACACCACCATGTGGTTGCACCCCTGCGTGTCACGTGGCATCTTCTTCTCTCTCCGGCTGGTCACGTGCTTGGCACGTGACCAATCCTCCCTCCACCTGCATACGGCCCCCCACCAGTCTCTCCTCCTACAACAGTTGTGCAACCATCGTGCCTCACTAGCTACGCCCTCTTCTCTCTCCACCCTTCAGAGCACATCTCACGGGGGCGTGCATCAACCTTCTGCCTTCTGCGGTCGTGCGAAGCTGCAACCTCCCCCATAGAACCTGACGCCTGCAATCCATGATCCCCATCACAAAACTCCCTGCGCACCTACCTCGCACACAGCTCCTCCCCTTCCGCTCCCTCGTCCACTCCCTCCATACCTTCTCCCTACGATCTCTTCCCATCTCAACCACCTATAAAAGCTCCTCCACCTATGTCGTTCCCAGTCATTTTCTTCCTAAGCGAGGAGAGAGAGAGCTTCTAGGGAGTTCTAGTGACAGTGGGACAAACCTCAGTCGAGCAACAAACTTCTTCTCCAAGCGAGATCCGATGAAGAAGACCTCGCCATCGATGTTGCCTCCTTGTTACAGCTTGAGATCCATCATCGTCGAGGTATTGAGCAACGATCAACAAGATTTAGAGATCCAACCATATCCAGGAAAGCCCCAGGTAATCCCTCTACTTATTCTCCTTTTCCCCTTTCTCCTCGTTGCCCTTCTTTCTCCTCTCCTTCTTGCTTCTTCTTCTATCTTGCTCTACTCAACATCTACCTCGTTCTTTTTCCCTAATCACCTTCCCCTATTTTTTGCCAACTCCCTTATTCTCCTAATAGTCCCTGCTCCTCCGCCTCCCGAGAACCCCAGACACCTCCAGTCACCTCTTCGCGTTTCACACCACCTTAAGGCTCGCCGTGGACCTACTCTAGCATCCGCAGCTGCTACGGTATCACCCATCTCCATCGCTCACCAACAGTATCGCCCGACATGTCCGCATCGATGATCGACCGTCACATATGCACCGACCATCGACTTGTTGCACTGCCGACCGCCTCGTCACGCATCACCCTCTGCCAATCGTAAGCCACCGTAGACTCTTCTACCTCGGTCTCGTTGTAGATCTATCATCACCCGCAGTAGAGTCGTACTCCATGCCTGCCCCCAGACTTTATAGCGAGCATCTCCTCCGATATGCCTCCCATCGTGTGCCGACGGAGGTGGAGACCAACATTAACGTGACCGTCGATTGCCCTCGATTGTGCATCTCTGCCTTGGCAAGCTGCAGATCTCTACCACCGTGAACCAGCCTCGACCCACGCTACGGCCACTCCACCTCTCGCAGCCCACCGTGTGTATAGCTCGATGGTCAGCATCTTCCTTCATGTGCACAACACGTGAGGAGGGGGTAGACTGCACCTGAGCCCCCTATCATCTTGGGGATTCGTGTCAGGTCCCCACTTCCAAGAAACACATGAGACGCATGTGTCTTCTATGGATATTCTCATTAATACCCTTAAAGGTATAGGTAATTGCATCGAAGTCTCTATCAGCATGTTTTATTTATGCATTTTATTTTCATATTGCATTTAGAACCCTTTGTTTGCATGTTAATTTGAACTCTCATTTTTCATCACTTTATTATTCTAAAAATTGCATATTATAGAACACTTTATGCTCTATCAATTTGAATGTTTGTTTAATTTTTTGTGACCTATGGGCACGCATCCTCTGACCGGAGACAGATATGTTACTATATGTCTGAGTATGTACATTTGGCAGACCAATAGATTGATGACCTAACCAAGGTCTATACACCGGTGCGTTGGTGTGCATATATAGGCATATGAGTAATATGATCTCTCAAAGGAATCATAAAGGTTCAGTTACTGAACCGGAAGGCATGAGCTCACTCATGAGATATTGGGAAGAATCAAATTCCATGCGCATGGTCGTTTCACTTTGAAAGCTTGACTGAATTTGTAGGTTTGATATATACTTTTGGAAAGTATATGATCACGACCTAGGTATGATATATGCTTTTGGAAAGTATATGATCGATACCGACTTCTAATGATCGAATGAGAAACTTGCTGATAAAGCCATGAAGTAGACAATATAAAGTTGATCCAATACTTCGGGTTTATTCTGAGTCTTCCAGTACGCAGGATGTACTGGTATTGGGAATACCTGAGGGTGATGTGATCATAAACGATTGTATAACCATGACGCTTCCATTCCTAGGGAGTGATGAAACGGGTCTGGATTTTAGTGACTCCTCTCGGTAGAGAAGTAATCTGATCTTAGTCCAAATGTTGGACATTGATCTGAATGTGATTCAGATGCAATGAGAAGTTTAGATTTGCGCTATGGGAGGCCCGCGATCTGAATTTGAGATATGATCTCAATATCCAAGTCACTATACGTGGAACAATACAATCGCCATGTCCTTGTCTCCAAGTATTCGCGGAGAAAGCGCATTATCCTTGAATGGGTTCAAGATAATTTCATTGTTGATAATATGTATCCGAGCATTAAGAAAATGGATAATTAAATGTGATTTAATTATCATGATTAATATGAATTCGATTAATATTATAAAGAGAGCTATCTTAATAATTAAATGTGATTTGATTATCAAAGATAAAAATAATGTGGATGTGATTCATATTATTTGGGCACATGAGAATAAGAGATCCAAGATGATTAAATATGATTTAATTATCATGGATATGAATAATATGGATAGCAATATCCATGTTAGTCATATATATTATAAATATGATTTATAATATATAAGAGAGAGCTATTGCTGATTTACATTTGTTAATTAAATGTTGATGTGAATTGGATTCATATTGGACATTAAATTGAAAAATGTAATTTACATTTTATTTTGGGTTGTAAATGTGATTCACAAATTTCTAATGGCATGATTGCAATGTTCACAAAATAAATTGGATTTTTTTGTGAAATAATATACAACAAAAGTTGTTGAAGATATTAGAGATAATTATGAGATAATGCAATCTCATATAATAGGAGAGGCATCCACCTTCCATATAGGAAGAGTGGACGACCACAATTCCCATAAGGAATGTGGTGCCCGTCCACCCTTCTTATGGAAGGAGGCTTGCCTCCTTTCCTATTTCTCTAATTGAGATTGATTTGATATAAATCAAATTATATTCTATATATATTTGATTTTTATTAAATTAATTGTTGTTGGTTTTTACTAACATAAATATTAGCCATTGAAAGAAACACAATCAATGAGAACCATTGGATTTGTGTTGTCCCATGGATTGAGATCCATGGATCCCAAAATGTTATAAAAGGAGAGACACCCCATTGCTCTTCTTTACACACAATGCTTGAGAAGCACATCTCTCTCTCTTTCTCTCTCTCTCCCTCTCATGGTCGTCCACCATGGATGCCTTAGAGAGGTTCTCCATCGCCGCAGCGTCGTTGTTATGCTGCCCGATGGTTTGCTCGTGGAACTCTGTCTACTTAGGTGTGCCTTGCTCGTGATGAAGATATCGAATCTCGTGTGTTGAGATCAGGAGATATGTCGCTTGGATCATCAACATGGATTGCGATAAGCACGCGGTTCATCCCCGCACTCGCAAGCATCTCTTCCGTCGGATCGGACTTGAGACAGGAGGTCTCTTCGTTTAGAGACTCGATCACAACCACGCTTCAAGAGGTAATCCTATTACTTGTTTGTGGTTTAGACGAAACGATCCGAGAAGTGTTCTTGGATCATGTGGTTTCATCACATGAAAATGTTTTATTTCTGCTGCATAGAACAACTAGTACGACTAGTCATTCTTCGTCGTATTCGATACGACGCTCACGCTTCCGTGATGTGCTTGAGGATAAATTCCATATCCTTCAAGGACCTGCATCAAGAGGTCGGTCAGACATCAGCCATATGAGAAAGGATTGCCATCTCCTACTCATACTGGATATCATCACTTAACAATCATTTGATGATGCTTGATGAGTCCTCTATCTAACTCCTTAGATATTCATCCAAGCATCAGCCTCTATGATTCAATCAATGAATCAACAGATGTATGATCATCAAATTGGCCATGGTACATAACCCTTATTGTAGAGAGGGACCTTATAGTGCATTCATTCATTCAATCTCAGAAAGGGAGTGAAAATAATCAATAACTTTTATTGATAAATCATTTATTACAATAACATTTATTGTAGGAATGGTTCGCCCGGGGCTCACATTGCTAACACTCTGTACATTCTCATTCTGTCTTGTATATGTTTTCTTTTTGTTCACTCACTCTCATGTAATTCACATCTCTCGCCCCATTACTATCTCATTTTATTTGTGGCTATACTTAGGATGACGAAATCCTAATTGTATGGGTTGAGTGAACTGAGTTGCTCCTTCTATTCTTTTTTTTTTGTTTTTTTGTACATCCTCTCCACCACATTTGTCTCTTATCCTTATCTTTTTTATTGTACTTAGACTGTCCATTGCCTAAGCAAGGGGGTGTCATTTGTATATAGATGCATTTATATTCTTTATATGTATATTGCCCTCGATCGCCTAATTTTTTTCTATGAATGTGAGGGATTATGCCTCATGCATCATGGAAGTGTGGAGATCGAATCATATCCGATATAGGCCGACTGTTATACAAGTCGATGGTGCAGGGGAATTTAAAAAAATGATGAAACCACATGGCATGGGATACAATTCTCATGTCATTTCAGCAATGATCACACGATATAAGGTTTACCTCTAGAAACGTAACCACAATCTCAAAGTCCGTAAAGGAAGAGGCCTCCTATTTCAAGTCTAATCTGATGAGAGAGCACATGCGGATGCGTAGATGGGACGTGTGCTTCCCACAATCCAAGGCGATGATCCAAGCAAATAATCTTATGATTTCGTCTCACGAAATCTGACATCTTCTTCAACAACACAAAGTGTCAAATAATATGAAAATCCATAAACAATTGGTACGACAACATGATGGCAACGCCATAACATTCGCAGTATCAACAAACATAGGGCAAGGAGATGGTCATTAAGGTTTGAGGAGAGAGTAGACATGTGGAATGAGAGAAAGAGAGAAAGTTGTTGCTTGAAACAATTGTATGAATTAAAATAGCCAGGTTTTGTTCTCGTTTATAGCATAATGGATGATGGAGATGCACTCCTAATTAATAACCAATGGTTGAGGTAAAAAACTGTACTTGTGCTCCAAGTATAAATAAATTTAGAATTAATAAATCAATTTTTAATTTATGCTCTAAAATTTAATTTCAAAATAAATATTTTTCATGAATAAAGAGGAAAGCGAGAGAGCATCCTTCGAAAAATGAGGAAATGAGGAAAGGAGATAACCTCATTCCTCATTTAGAGGGTGAAACCCACTATGGATTGGACTTTCTCTCCAATCGCTTTTAATGTATCCTCATTACATTAAATATTTGTTTAAATAATTATTTTATCGACAAAATGTTACCAAATAATCTGCATATTATTTGTGATAATTGCAAGTAAACCATTGATATTTATGAATCATGTTCATCCATCCAAAATTAAATGTAAATCATATTTACATTTAATTGCTCAATGTGAATCTTATTCACATTAATATTAAGATTGTGAATACCATTCATAATTATCTCTCTCCATGATATTGTGATTTATGTCCACGTTATTAGTATTCATCGTGGATACTTTTATCCATATTAGTTTCATCTATGATACTTAAATATAATTTTTTTTATCTAAGGTGTCTCTCTACATATGTCTAAGTAATATGAATCATATCCACATTACTTGCATTAATTCAATCCAAATTAATTATCATTATTTCTCTCTATTTTCCAATGCTAAGATACCATCTTTACTGGAACAATTCTCGAACTCTTTCAAGATTAGTGTACTTTCTTTGCATAAGTTTGGCGATAAGGACATGGTAAATATGTCTTCCAAATATATGGCTTGGATAGTGAGATCTAATCTCACGTCCATATCTAGAAAACCTCTCGGAGATGTCTGATTAAGTAAGATAGAATATCCAATTTCCCATTGCTTTTGAATCACATTCAGCTCAATGTCTAATATTGGATAACTATTCTACCGAGCAAAGTCACTCAAATACAAACATGTTTTTTCACTCCCTCGGAATGGAAGTGTCATGATTATACAATCGATTAAGATCACATCAATCCGAGTATTCTAAGTACTCGTACATCCTTCATACTGGAATATCTAGAATAAATCCGAAGTTTTTATCATATTTTACCTCCAGTCTCCATGATTTTGATCATTAAGTTTGTCTGTAGTGATCCTATGATTTCCAAAAGCGTATATCATACCTACAAATCATGTTATGCGTACAAAGTAAGATGATCATCTATGGAATTTGGTTGGAGCCAATATCCCATGAGTGAGCTCGTGTCTTCTAGTTCAGTAGTGAACATGTATGATCGCTTTGAGAGATCGCATTACTCATATGACCTTGTGTACGCAGCACCTCGTTGGTGTTTATAGACCTTGATTATGTCATCAACCTAATTGTCTGCCTAATGTACATATTTAGACATATAGTTATACATCTATCTCCAGTCAGAGGATGTGTGCATGTATAGTGACAACATACGACATAGGTCTTTGATATCTCGATCTCGTTAAGTTAACTCTTTGACCTAACTCAATAGTTAATCTCCTAGACATTCTAATAAAATATAACCATAATCCACTAATATTAACATTTAACCCTTTATTCATAACTAATTTTATACTTATTGTATATTATTAACATCGATTTATTTTCTTTATTTTCTTCTCATTAAAATCCCAAAAAATAGATAATTGTTTTATATACTTGTTTTCTCTTCCTCTATAAACTAAAATTACAAAAGAAATAACAAAAGAAAAGAAAACAAATGTTTTTAATTACTTAAAAAGACTTACAAAATTATGGTTGCATAGATTACTTATTTTGGCTTTTGTTCAATATGAAATGTGTAGATCTCATTGAGATCTATAACTTTCATATTTTATTTTTTCTAATTCATCTTGTTTTTATTTCTTCTTGATTTTTCTTGGTTTTTCTATTTTTCTAACCCCACATAGCGGACTCAAAATTTAGATTATCACTAATAAAATAGAAAAGATAAATGTCCAACACTTATTGGTCTTCATGTGTGAAGTTAGTGAAATCAAATGTGTTTGTTGGACTGGTTGAGCCCTGATCGTGTATTCTACCCCAACGCTCCCATAAACCCTAGACTCTATACTCATCTCTGAAGTTTCATCCATTTTGTAAATTCATATCACTTAACCCTACCTAGTGCTCTGGTCCCTCAACCTTAGCTATATATCCAAATACTTAGGTTACTGTTCAGCTTAAGTATAGAGGGAACCATGTTCCATCTGATTATTCACCGTGGGTCCTTCCTCCTTCACTTCCTAACTCTATACTTTGGCTCTTCTCAGCCTAAGCATAGGGGGGGACCTGAATCCTCATCATCTTTTATCATTTTTCCCTCTTCTCATTCCTCTTCCTATTCTTAGGCTATTTTAACCTAAGTATAAGGGGGCGACCCGAGTCAGTTCCATGTATATCTTTCTATATTTAAGCATGTGCTATGGCTTCACATCACTTTGTGCTATGAGGACATTACAAAAGTTAAGTATAGAGGGTATACCCTATATATTTCATATATACTTTAGCCATAACTCATATTTTGAAAAATTTTCAAACTTTTTGGGGGCTAGGGTAAAGTAACTTTGAATTGATTTATGTAAAAATGCTTGTAAAATGATTTGAAAAAATGTCTAACTATGTGACGTTGTTTTGGAAAATGTTTGGCATGGGTTTAAATAATGGGATTTTACTTGTTTTGAAATTTTTTGAAAAATATTTTGAAAAACTATATATTATGTGACATCATTTGGGAAAAAAAGCTTTTCAAAATTATTTTCAAAAATGAGGGTGAAAATGAGATTGATTGTGTTTGTAAATAATTCCAACCTTATTAAAAACCCATAAAAAACAAAAAATAAATAAAAATTCTCTATTACTAATTTTTACTACTAACCTTAAAAATGATTAATTAATTTGCAGTGAGGGGACTGCAGTCTCCCATAACAGAGTGTGTGGTTAAATGACAACACGCATAGAACCGTATTGAAGGAACACATGTAGCCCTCTAGCGGTTCGTACTTACACCCACACTGGCTGAAAGTAGATGTAACTAGTTATATGAGCTCAGAACAAACACTATTTCTCTAAAGAAGCCAAAAAATCACAAAGACATTAACTATTGAGTTGATGTATCCCCGATACTATCTCTATCTCTCAAGGATTGAGGATTTGAGAACATTTGGTTTATGAGGTCTTAAGAATCTGCGTTAACCAGCCATAGTCATTAGGGTTTGAGACTTACTAATCCACACTTCTCTAGTTTAAAAGATATGGACGATATATTGCACACTTCATATCTACCTTTAAGAATATGATCAGCACATCACCTGCACAACTGCATGAATGATGAGATGAGTTGAGGTTTCACTTGAGGGACTGAGAATTGAGATTTGAGTCTAGGCATGATTTTATGATGCTCAAGGTGGGAGAAAATCGATGAATGATTCATGAAACTTGAGTGTCAGCAACCCTAACCAGTATGAGAACTAGTTCTTATTCTAACTCTTGACCTAAGTGTTAGGGTTGTGATGAAAAAAAATGTGTTGATCGGTATGCGCCAACTTGGTAAAAGAAGTGGGGCTAGCCAAAAAAATAAAATGAGAGGAGAAGAAAGAGAAAGAGAAAGAAAATTGCCCTCTACAAATTCAAGCACAAAAAAAACTTCCACCAAAGATAAAGCACTCATCCATTTCAAAGTGTCCACTTAGACCGGAGCTATTAGGACTAGGAGTTGGGATAACACTCAAAAAGGGCTCTACATCGTAAGCGATACAAGTCTGGGTGTCGAAGATATATTATATATTCAAAAGAGAGACATCATGATGTATTTCCAGGAAAACAAGGGCAAACAATTCCAAATTCTCTTAACAGACACAATGATCAACAAATAAAAAATATGTATTGAGTAATAAGGCACTCGAGAGGATCCTTGTTCCAATGAGAGGGAGAGAAGAAATGACACATACCTATATCCTCCATCAGTTGGCCTCCTACCTTCACTTTCGAGTCCGACAAAACTACTGAGACAGTGGATTGAGTGCAAGAAGTGATTTCTTCCCAAGTGTTGAGGATCGGGTCTTGAGGAGAGTCTCTTGAACTAGGACTTTGGATGACATTTAAACTCAACTCTCATCAATGCAATGCACACTAATTGTCATATCCTTATGCTATATGTACATATAGAGAGTATGATAATTAGAGGAGTTTGGATTCCTTTTGACTAGAGCTTGGTTCAGCTTAGAATTTCAGGACCACTGAAACCAAGAGTTTTTGATGAATCAAGTCTTGAAATTTAACATGCACGGTCAAGGATTAATCCAACTCTTTCGTTATTTAAATACTCGAGGATGAGCATGGTTTAAGTACAAGGGATGATGATTCTCTGATTTATCATCATAGTTATCATTTATTATCCTCCTATCTTAGAGAGTCTACTACAATCTAACTCTAATTTACTAATATTATCATCTGACCCTTTATTCTTAACTAACCCTAATTATCGTATATTATTAATGTCACTTTATTTTCTTTATTTTCTTCTTATTAAAAATCCTAAAAAATATATAATTATTGTATGTATTTATTTTGTTTTTCTCTATAAATTAAAATTACATAAAAATAAAATAAAAAATAAAAAATAAAAGAAAAGAAAACAAGAGTTTTTAGTTACTTAAAGATACGAAATTGTGATTTGTATAGATTACTTATTTTGGATTTTTGTTCAATATGAAACTTGTAGATCTCATTGAGATATACAACTTTCATTTTTTGTTTTTTTCTAATTTGTCATGTAGTTATTTCTTCATGAATTTTCTTTATTTTTCTATTTTTCTAATTTTTCGTTGGGCCACATCGTACCCCCTCGGCCGCCTACACAGCCCGCTTCTTCTTTGCCACACGTCGCATCCCTACATTGTCTGATCTATCCAGATGGATTGGATCCTAGTCATTCCTCTCCACCCTCTCCTCAACCATATGATCTCTTGATCAGATTTAATCCCATCCACACCTTCGTGCCTCTTTCTTGGTCATTGGATAGTATGATCCAATGGTCTGCGACCCATCTTCTACCTTCACCCCCTCTCTCTCTCACACGATTCCCCTTCTCAATGGCCCTTTTTCTCCATGTTCTCTCAACCACCTTAGACCACCTATCGACTCACCGATCACTCATTGGCATTGACCTACCCACACTCTTCCATATGGAACCCTCTACTCTCTATGAACCACTCTCCAAGGCAACCGCAGGGCAGTTGAAGCCTCAACATCCACCGCTAAGTAACCACCCTTCACCCCCTTTCCTATTCACCTCCTTAGGCAACTTTTACACCCGTCCACCCTTGAATGGAGATTCCATCTAGGCCTCTTACCCTCCCTGTTACCAGGGGAGGTAGAATCGAGCCCAATCATGACTGAATCTGTTGGACATACGAGACCATGACGAGCCATTATGCAATAAATGTTATTACAAATATCATTCCCTGATCTGAAGTGAAGAATAACTAATTTGTATAATAGGTCCATTAGTACAATTAGGGTTATGTAACATGGACATCTTAATGATCATACAACTGTTGATTCAATTGTTGAATCATAGATGCTGGTGCTTGGATGAATATCTAAGAGTTAGATAAGGAATCATCAAGTACCATCAAATGGTTATTAAGATTTGATCTCCAGCTTAAGTAGGAGATGTCACTCCTTTCTCTTTAGGTTGATATCCGACCGACCTTTTGTTGCATGTCCTTTGCGTAGGAATAGAGATTAGGAGGTGTCAGATTAGTTACGTATTGACTTAACGAGATCGATATAACCAAAGACCTATGTCGTATGCTATCACGATATAGGCACGCATCCTCTGATCGGAGACAGATGTGTTAGTCTATGTATGTGTATGTACATTTGGTATACCGATAGGTTGATGGCCTAATCAAGATTTATACACCGACGTGCTGGTATACATACAAGGTCATATGAGTAATATGATCTCTCAAAGAGATCATACATGTTCATTTACTGAACTGGAAGACATGATCTCACTCATGAGATATTGGAATCGAATTCCGTGCATGGTCATCTTGCTTCGGAAGCTTGACTGAATTTGTAGTTTAGATATTTGCTTTTGGAAAGTATATGATCGATACCTGGGTATGGTATATATTTTTGGAAAGCATTAGATCGATACCAAATCCAAACGATCAAATGAGAAATTTAATGGTAAGTCATGAAAGAGACAATCTAAATGAGATCTAAAACTTCTGGTTTATTCTAGGTCTTCTAGTATACAGGATGTACATGCATTAGGAATACCTAAGGGTGATGTGATCATAAACGATTGTATAACCATGATGTTTCCATTCTGAGGGAGTAATGAAACATGTTTGGATTTTAGTGGCTCCTCTCACTAAAGAAGTAATCTAATCCTAGTCCAAATGTTGGACATTGATCTGAATGTGATTTGGATATAATGAAAAAAAATAGATTTACCGCTTTGATTTAATCAAACATCTATCGGAGGTCTGCAAGATCTGGATTTGAGATTTGGTCTTAATATCCAAGTCACTATACGTGGAATGTACAATCACCATTTCCTTATCTCCAAGTATCCACTGAGAAAGCGCATTATTATTGAAAAAGTTCAAGAATAATTCCCGTTGAATTATGTATTTAATCATTGAGATATTGATAGTTAAATGTGATCTAATTATCATGAATAATGTGAATTTGATTCATATTATTTGGTCATACATGGAGAGTTATTTAAGATGATTGAATGTGACTTAATTATCAAAGACGTGAATAATGTAGATGTGATTCATGTTATTTAGGCACATGAGAATAGAGATACAAGATGATTAAATATGATTTAATTACCAAGGGTATCATTAATGTGGATATCTCTATCCATAATAGTCATGGATATTATAAATATTATTTATAAAATAACATATAGATTTAATTGTAAATAGAATTATAAATTACTTGTTGTTGTGAATTGGATTCACAAAAAAACAATTAATTCTAAATCTAATTTACATATTATGTTGGATATGATTTATATTTATCAATGACATGATTGAAATTTTCACAAATTTAATTTGGATTTGTTTTGTGAAGATAAATGCAATAATTATTATTGCATATTAATATATATATAGATAAAAAGGAGACTTTATCTCTTTTTTGGTGGCCATCCACCTTGACTTGTTCAAGGAGGGGATGATCACCCTATTTTTTAGTAAAGAGACTTAGTCTTCTAATTACTTATGTATATTGATTAAATTTAAAATGAATTATTTATTATCTCAAAAAAGGATTAATTAATTTGTTTTCACCTAGTTGTTGTTGTTCTTGTAGCAACAAATCATGGTCATTGATTAATAAACTTTTAATCTACACTGTAGATAAAGAGAGCACATGGATTTAAATCCATATGTATCCAACTAGTATAAAAGGAAGGGTAGCCCTTTCCTTTGAGAATACACATAATTCCAAGAGGAATTAAGCTCTCTCCCTCTCTCTCTCCCTACACAACAAGTCCCCCTCTCTCCTTCTGATTGTGGTCATCCACCATGGAGCTCTAGAGAGAGTTGTCATCGTCGTCGCATCATCATTATGCTGCCGGATCGTTTGCTCGTGGATCTCCATCTCCTTCGGTGCCTCTCTTGTGAAGAATACATCAGATCTCGTGTACCGAGATCACTAGATTCGTCGCTTGTATCATCAACATGGATTGCAAAGAGCACGCATTTCATCATCACGCTCGCAAGCGTTTAGGAAAGGAGGTAGCTTAGTTTAAAGTCTCGATCGCAACCATGCTTCAAGAGGTAAACCTAATGCTTGTTTTTGGTTTATATAAAACAATCTGAGGAGTGTTTCTTGGATTATGTGATTTCAACATTCAAAATTTTTATATTCCGTTGCCCCGAGCAACTAGTACGACTAGTCGCTACAGATCACATACGATGAGATCCCCACAATTCCATGATGTGCTTAAAGATTTTTCCATATCCTTTAAGTGGTATCAAAGGTAGGTTAGAGGTTTAAGATATGATCCTTAAACCGAAGATGACTTGGGTATTTTTGGTTGTGCGACCTTTCATCGTATTTTGTTCACATAGCCCTATTTAAATGATTTCTTCATCTTATTTAAATTGTTTAAACTTGAATTTATACTTTTATGTTACCCATTAAATAAGTAAATAATGGGACTTGAGTTTGCCTGATTTGAAATATGTTTGCTCAAGTTATGATCATTTTAGTGAACATATGTACACGATTTTGGGGATGGTGAATCTTGACATAATTAAAGAGTTAATTATGGTTTTACAATGCCTAGAAATGTGTGAACAATGCTTGAGTTATGTTATAAAACAAAATTTCAAACTAAATAAATTTATTTTTTATGATTTGGATTTAAATTGATTGAGATATGCTAATTTTAGAAAGTGAGGGCTGCTGTTGAAAATTACTTTCCTAACCAAGAACCTAGTGATTGTCATTTAATCAATTAATGAAATTAAAGGTTAATTTTTTGAAATAATTATTGATGAATATTTGTGAAATATTTAATATGATTATTTCCTTAAATAACATTGCTATAAACAATATGATATGATAATGACCTTGATTGATTTGATTTTAACGAACTTTCTAACAAATATGATTGCTTGAATATGATTGGGGATTTGTTTAGCAAATATCCTTATAATATTAGTCAAAATGTTTTGATAAATATTATATAGAATAACTTTAGTTGAAAGACTGATTATCATCTCAAATACAAAATGATCAAATTGTATTATCTTGACCTGAGGTGGATATGGTGTCTAGTCGGGGATCGTTGGGGAAGCAGGTTGCTCCGTAAGCGGTCTGTCCCACTCCTGTTGGTACTGCCCATGACAACGGGTAAGGAAAGGATAATACTTGAAGAGATCATGATGTATTTTTCTACTTATTAAAATTTAAATAACATGTATTTTGAGATTATACCATCCTTCAAGTAATAGTCAAAATTATTTGTTGGTTGTATGATTGGATTGATAATTGATTTAATATTATTGAATTAACTAGATCCAATTATACAATCTATTATGAATAGATGTGTAATTCCCTTGTAAGAATTAATTATGTGAATATGATTCATAATAATTAATTAGATTTTTAACATGATATGGAGGATCGCATAAGTGACATCCATGGTCTTTAGTCATGGTGAAGGGTTTTGTAGTCAGGGATTTTATGTAGGAGACATTTGTCCGAAGTGATAGATCCTGCATACAAGCGCACCTGGATCGAGCTTTTTGCTTCTTAAAAGAGTAAGCTCATATACGTAGTGACCTAAATATCGAGTGCTCATATTATTGGGGCGATATTGTATTGCACATAACGAGTTATAGTCATGTTGACGGTTGGGTCAATTAACAACGGGTCAACATCACCTTAGGGGTGGTGGGATCGGGTGTTAAAGATTGAACTGGGAATGCAAGATGGACTTGCAAGGCGAAATGAGATCCCGCTTTTTTTATCTGAGTTGCAAGTTCTCATATTATTGGGATGTAACAATAGTAAGAAAGGAGATCCCATATATTAGCTGAGATATAATGGTAAGAATATCTCTTACTTTGAAAGTGAATAAGGGAATGAACTTTCAGATTAGACAAGGCAAGACAGCTTTGATATAAAAATTCCTAAATCAAAGTAAAATATATATATATATATATTTATGCAAAATATCTTATTTCAGATAATTCTCTTTAAAACCACTCAATATTATACTCAATTATAACCAGTAAATTCTCATGAATTGGATTCATGATCAAGAAAGTGTACTTGTAGGTGGACACATAATGTATATGGTTGCGATGTGCAAATTTCCATATAATAATGATGAATGACAAATAAATAAACAATGAGATAATAACCTATGGTTTCTATGTCTCTATAGTCTTGATCACTCATAAAGTGTGCTTTAGAAGTATCAATTCGATGATGATCATGATTATCGAAAATCCCTAAAAACCTAAGAAGATGTTTTGGTATACGTATGTGCTCTCAACATTTAATCATGAATGACATGGTTTAATGTTATGTAGAATGGTGGCTCGATGAAAAATCGTAAATCGCACTAGTTAATTTAGAAGAATTAACGTTGATTTTCATTGTAGTCGGGCAAAATTGGATTAATCAAAAACTACTAATTAATGAATTAATTGATTAATGCGAGCAGTTATATTTTTTACATGGGAAAGCATATGGTCGAACTCAGGGAGGCCACTATCTCCTTAGGTTTATTTGAAGTCAACCAAGAAATCAGGTTTTCAAAGAGTTTTTTTTATTTTGAATACAAGTCATAAATGCAATGCAAATTTGACTAAGCCGAGGGACTAAAATGCATATTTCAATAAATTCAAGTCCAAAAATCCTCAAACTTCACCAGAAGTTGAACAAGGTTGAAATTAAGTTCTGCATTTTTTTAGAATTTTTGGGGGTAAAAAGAATTTTCTGTGAATTAAATATTCAGACTAGGTGATTTTCACAAAGTTAATTTTATTAAATAACAAACCAATTTATTTTAAGTAATTAAAATTATCCTAGATGAATAGATGTCATATGAATTCAGGAAAATTATTAGATCCTAAAAATCATTGATCTCTGACCTATTAAAAATTAACTAAGCAAATCACCGAACAATTTATTCTGACCTCGACATGCACGCAAATGTGATGATTTTTGGCACAAAATAAAACTTCTTAAACTCTACCCATTGTGAATTTTTTTCGCAATTTTTAGATCAAGGATTAATTTAATAGACAAAACTTTTAATTACCCATGAAAATGATTAAATAATACATAGTTCATAAAAATTAAACAAGCATTCACATTGATAGAGCATAAAGTCTTCAACAATATGGAATTTTTAGATTAATAAAATAATGAAAAATGAGAGTTCAAATTAACATGCAAACACATGGTTCTTAATCCAATATGAAAATAAAATGCATAAATAAAACATGCTGACAGGGACTTCGATGCAATTACCTATACCTTCAAGGGTATTAATGCAAATGTTCAAAGAAAACACATGCGCCTCATGTGCTTCCTGGAAGTGAGGGACCTGGGCAAAAAATATCCATCAGGTCACGTACAAAGCACTTGCCTGCTTGAGGGGGAACGTGACGCGAATACCTGAGATGGCAGGGGGCTCAGGTACAGTCTACTCCCTCCTCACGTGTTGTGCACATGAAGGGAGATGCGGATCGGCAAGCGATATACACGGCAGGTTACACGAGGTGGAGTTGGTGTTGCGTAGGTCGAGGCCGGTTGACGAGGGTGGCGATCTACGGGTAGCCGAGATAGAGATGTGCAATCGAGGGCGGTCGGCGGTCACGTAGGTGTTGGTCTCCACCTCCGTTGACATACAATGGGAGGTGGGGCGGAGGAAACACGCTCCAAAAATCCTGGAGGTGGGCGTGGAGTGTGATAAAGTGGGATTTCACGTAGGTATGCTAATCAAACTCAATTAGCATCATCGATGTAACCACTCAACGAAACCCCACTTTAATCAACAATTAACCCACAACATTGAATAAAGCAATTGGATTCCAAAAATGTGGAATTAACATTTATTTTCTCTACCATGAAATGCATAGTGTATAAGTATGTAGATGTCTAACCACAGAGAGCAAACGGGTAGCTTATGGTTATCTATGTACAACCAAGCCATTCCTTCGTATAATTCTTTTTGTGGGTTTTCAATTATATATATATTTATTTATTTATTTATTTATTTATTTATAATTCTTATTTGGTTTTAATTAACTGATTTTTAATTTTCTTTTTATTTCTTTATCTTTTATATTTTCTTTTTCTTTTATAAAAACAATATTGCCTATATAAAGGCTTTCTTTACACAATACATAAATACTATTAAATCTAAACAAAATTCAGAAAATAATTTGTTTTGGGGTTTTTAACAGTTTTTAATGGTTTTGTATTTTTTTCATAAACTTTTGTTAATTTTTATGTATTTTTAAAGTAAAAAATTTCCCAATATGGGATTAATAAATAATCCGAAACTAATTTGGGTTTTAAAAATAGTAAATAGGTTCCAAAATTACCCAAAATATAAATAATATTATATAGATAATTCCAACAGAGAAAAAACATATTTTTGGTATTTTTGAGTTTTTTTATTTTTTGGATTTTAGAGCTTCTTGAAATTTTTATATTTTATTTTTCTATTTTTAGGAGTTTTTATTTTCTAGACTCAATAAATATCAAAACATATCATATATAATTTTCTGGAATTTTTCAAAAAAGTTTTTATATATTTTTGGTATTTTATAAATTAGATAGGGATTATTTAGGCTCCTTTTTAATTTTTATAAATATATAAAATGCAAAAAATGTTAATTAAAAATGTGGGCGTAAAAATACATAGCATGAAGCAATTATCCCTATTTTTTCGTATTTTTAGGAGCACTATAGGTATTATTAATAAATTCGTAAAGACTACAAAAATACATATCCTAGTAGGGGCATTCTTGCAAATAAAATAAAGTACATGGGGTTCTGTGCAAAAACACCAATATTTTACAATGTTTATTTAATTTTTAAATGTTATACTATAATTCCAAAACATGCCAGGGTTCGCATGCAAATAACCGATCATGTGGGACGACACGTGATTCCTACAAAGAGGGACCAAGATGCAAGTATATAAAAGTTCAAGGACCTGCTTACAGATTTCACAAAAATATAACAAGTAAATTTCAATTTTTAGACTTTTTATAATTACACAAAACTGCAGGGGTATCCCTGCAATTTTACCACCTCACGTGGGACAACACATGAGGAGACGTGGAATGGACCTATTTGCAATTACAAGAAGTTCATGGGTCTATTTGCAAAATTTCCACTTTATTTTAAACATTATATTTAATTTACAAGACTAAATAATAAATACAAAAAGGATGGGGGTATAAGTGCAAATTACCCCTAAACGTACGCATGAACGGTTCGATGTGCACCACTTATCCACATGGAATGCGTTGGACGGCGGATGACGATTTGCCTTCGGATGGCTAGGATTAGATCATCCTGGCTGATCTGACGGTTCGAGCGTGGTTGCATCCGACGGCTTTGATAAGGACTGGGACCTCCTTCTCTATCAGACGACGAAGGGGGATGCTAGATGAACAGGGAAGAACGCTCACCTGGGCGAGTTTCTTCCGATGAGATCTCCTTGCTCCGGTGGTATTTGCTGCTCCGAGGGGTCCCTATGGCTTCCTAGAAGGTGGCTCTATCCGCTGGAGGTATTGGATCAAACAAAGGTGCGCTGGAGCATCTCCACGAAGTCGGAGAAGGGGAAGCATTCCAGGTACCTCTAGCATCGCTTGGATCTAGCTCCTGGCATTGTATCGAGCACCTAACCTGCACAGGAAGATCACGCGGCTTGAGGCGGTCGACCTCGACATGGAATGAAGCTGTTATGCATCGAAAATGGAATGGGCGGTGAAGCTCCGGCGAGGGGAGGTGGGTGAGCTTTGATTCGTAGAACTACAAAGGTTCTGGTTGATCTGAGATGGTCGAGAGATGGAGAATATGAGAGGAAATGAAATGAGGGTGTAAGGAGGTCAGAGCGCGGATGGTTCATGATGAGATCGTTCACCGGAGCGGAGCTCCGACGAATTATGATTGGATTAAACTAAGCTAACCAACTACGTTAATTACTAAAGTACTCACATAAATGGAATGCATGAATTAAAACCTAGCTAAATAAGCAAGAAAAAATAGCTCTTATACCTGGTTGGGCGCCAGGGAGCAGGGTCGCCAGCATCGGCGATCGTGGGTGCATCCCCACCTTCTCCGACCAGCTCAAGCTCCAGGAGCTTCTCCCTGTCATGAAGAAACGTTCTAGACCAAAGGTTGGTGTGGAAGAAGATTAAAGGTTTACCAAATTTGGAAGAGGAGGCGGAGCTTTTTATTTATACACATAGTGATGCACCCTTATTGACCAGACTAAATCAATGGATCAGTGCTATGTACAGATTATTCGATGATTTGGCGTGGATCAAGGATGATCAATGATTACTTTATCTTGAGGAAGCAATGTCGATAGATGGACGAGATGCCTTGGAAAAAAGGCGGAAAACAGGGTATTAAACGATTCCGTGTCAAATCAGACCTGAGAGGGACTGTTGACCGAGGGTTAACGTGCGGAGCACCCTGATTGGTCCAACTGAGTCCACTACAGAACAAAATAGGGAATTTTATTAAAGAATAATTAATAAAAAATAGTAAATGGTTTTGTTATTTTTAAGTATAAAATAAAAAATTTTTATTTTTATGTAGTATATTATTATGATTTTTATTTATTTTTTGATATATTTTATCACAATTCTATTTTTAATGTCTTATTTATAGGTATATTGACATGTATTTTGTACATTTTAACTTTTATTTTGTATATTTTATTTTGTTATTTTATTCTATTATTTTATATATCATTTTTGTGAGTATAAATATATTTTTATTTGATTTTTATGGTGTTATTTGTACACTTTAAAAAATAGATATGTAAATTATGTGGGTATATTCATAGGTATTTTACCTATGTTTTATGTCTACTATTTTATTTTAATGTATCTGATTAAGTTTTATTATAGTTTTGTATTTTTAATAGAATATGTATAATATTTACAATATTGGGAAAATATAATAGAATTAAAGAATAAAAGAATATATTTCCTTTTTATTTGTATACATATATAACATAGGTCTTTTGTCTCTATATTTTCATAGACTTATTTTATTTTTATTTTCTTTTTGGTTTTATTCTAATTTTAATATACATATATGTTATAAATAATGTTTACGAAATTATAAAAATATGAATTTGTAAGAATAACACATAATGAATAAATTGAATATTTTAATCGGCAGAATGTACAATAGGGGTCAAAAACCTAACTTTTACATAGTAACTCCAAAAAATATGAAACCACCACCATTAAATAGCTTGTGAAAAGTTATATACAATTAGAGTGATTTTTCTATGTTTTGAGTTTTTATTGAAAAGATATGGGTATGTGAAGTTTGGTTTCTGACTTTTTATTCTGTGTATAAAATGCATATTGTATATTATTTTTGTACATACTCTATTTTGTATTTTTATTTATATTATTATCTATAACTTTCATGTACAAAATTTCTTTATTTGATGAATAAATATAAAGAATAAAATAGGTGTAAAAATGCATAATTAATGAATAAATAAATGAGGTATTTATTGTATTTTTGGCCTTTATCTCCCCGTACTTTATTCCTTATCGACCAGCTCCATTCTGGACTTGGTCTCGGGGTTAGGGTCATAAAATAATTTCATCATTTTATTCTTTTTTTCTTTTCATCTCTTTATTCTATAATTTTGGTATTAAAAACCTTATTTTTTATACAAATAATACAATCAATAATGACTTTTATTACGCACAAATTAATGTTATTTACATGCATTAGCTAGGGTTTTTAAAGCCAAAATGATAGAATAAAGGTGATGAAATGGAGATTCATCACCCCCTGTACTTGCCTTTGCTAGTCATTAGCAAACACCTACAAAAAGAATAAGGAAAAAGAAAGAAAAGAAAAAGCAAAAATAAAGAATAAAGAATAAATGGAATTGATCATGATTATTAAACTTATCTGTACAAAATCAAAGTTTGGAGCTCAGGTTAGAACTTGGTGTGAGAATGTGTGTGGATCCTGGTTGGAAACCAAATTTAAAGCACAACAGACTTCGAGAGTCACAGAACTCGATTCAAACCACCTCAATAGCCATCTCAGAACTAGACTACATCATACGCAAACCCCTATGACTATGAAGCTGACTTGTACAATGTAGGTGATAGTGGCTCTCCCCAACTGAAATGATAATGGAACCGACTTCTCCAGAATGACAACCCAATGATTACTCATTCCAACACTCTATCATCGAGGAGCGGGGTATTCCCTTCTAAGTTCAAGTGGCATCCAACTCAAGAGGAGGAGGTGAAGAGGAGAATGGATGGTAGCCAGTGTAGCTACCTATCCTGGTATGCAAGATCAGTGTAGTCAAGTCATCCAGCTGCAGGCTCACATGGTACGACTTTGATGCTCAAGTTTGCTTATTTTCTATACAACATATATACGTACTCCGACAGGCATTTTATTTTATTTTATTTACAAGCATGTCCACTTTTTTGGAGTTTTTTTGAAATCTTTGAAATACTATTTATAAGGACTTTTTCCTCTTGAGCTAGAAGACTATCCCTCTTTTGAAGCTTTATCGCAACCCGCACTCTCCTGTCATTCAACTTCATTGAAATTGGGATGGGTTGGGGTGCACTTCGCCCCCTATATGAGGACGAATGTTTCTACCCGTTTGCATCTCAGACTGGCAAATCCAACCCCCTCACCACTCCAACTGAGTTGAGCCATGTGAAAGGTGCAAGTATCCAAGTTAGGTCACGACCGACAAGAGTCATGTGTGTATCTCGAAAAGTTCTAGTTAGTCAGTTGAGGTGTCTTGAACCCAACCCTGTGTTCTCAAAGAATTAAGTCAGACTAGACATGAAGTACCTTAAACCTAGTTCCCATAAGGTTTCAGTGCAGTTAGGTGCACTAAGGTCCAACCAAGCTCCAATCTTCGACTTTATTAGACTAATATAATCATCAAGCTCAATTGAAAAGAATATGAATGCTATGCAAATGCTATGTACAATGATGCAATGAATAATGCAATTTTTCAAAGAATTTGAAAACAAAGAGGAAATTTTTACACAAAGAATTTTGTAAATAAAAGAATTTTGGCACTTAAAGTATAAAGTATGTACAACTATTTACACGGGCGTACCACTTTATTTTACAAGACTAAGAATTTTAAAGAATTTACAGGTTTTAACAAAGTGATTTATTTAGGTATATATACAATTTATAAATAATTTTATGAATTGTATTTATGCTTTATTTTTAATGATGCTATTTTTCCTCAAATTTATTTGAAAATAATTTTGAAAACTATAGTACAAAATATTTTTTACAAATATTTACAAACATTTGAAAGCCATTTTGCAAAGATTTTTCAATATATATACACATTTTTCAAAATATTTTTGCCAAACATTTTCAAAATCATTTGTAAATAGGTTTTCAAATCCTTTATTTCACACAAAGAAAAGAATTTTCGCAAACAAAATATTTTTACAAAGGTTGAAAACATTTCACCAAAAGTTTTCCAAACAGGTCAAACCATTTTTGAAATCATTTGGCAAAAAGTATTTTTAAACCTGATTTATTAATTAGTGTATACTAAAAGAATTTGAGGAATAAAAAAATTTTATTTGCTAATATAGTTGTTGATATTTTTGCTTTTTCAGTTTTGCAAATATTTTTGTTGTTTTCGCAAGTAGTATCTTATATTTACAAAAGTTTTGGTTCTTATTGGATTGGTGTATAAAAAATTTTAGAGTATGATGTGTGTACTCCTCAAACTTATTTGAAAACCATTTTTCAATGAATTTTGAAAAACTATAGTCCAAAATAATTTTTACAAACACTTTTTACAAACATGTAGACATATTTGAAAATTATTTTGCAAAGGGTTTTCAAACAACATGTATAGATTTTGTCAAATATTTTTGCAACCATTTTCAAACCATTTGCAAATAGTTTTTCAAACATTTTTATTTCACGCAAAGAAAATAAAATTTTGCAAACGAAAATATTTTCACACAGGTTGAATACTCTGTACAAAACATTTTTCAAATAGTTTTCAAAATATTTTTCACAAGGGCTTTCAAACTATTTTTCAATCATTTTGCAAAAGTATTTTTGTAACTTATTTATCAGTATGTATAGAAAGAGTTTGAGGATATATACACATCTTCTTATTTGAAAATTGTAATAAATTCAATATTATTTTTAGCCATAAGTGTCATTGAAGTACAAAAGTACGAGTTATGGATTGAAGTATGTTTACATGGTATATGCAACCCCCCTATACTTAGCTCGAGCTATGTCCTCATAGATCAAAGAGAAAAAGAGAAGACATAGCTTGGATTGAGTATAGGCAGACCCTAAAGAATAAATGAAGGAGGGGATGAATGAATGAATAGGAAGTTGACCGTCCCCCCATACTTAAGATCAAATAATCCTAAGTATAGCAGGATGTACACAATGCGGGGATGGTCAAGGACGAGAATGAAAAGATCGTACTCGGATTCTCTCCCACCAATACTTAGGGTGAGAGAACCGTAAGTATAGGTGAGAAAAGGAGACAATGGAGAGGATCAAGGAGTTAAGGTATTTGGGGTGCACACCCCCCTATACTTAGGATAAAGTACGTCCTAAGTATAGATGACTGACAAAAAGGGGCGATACACCTGATGATTTCGATTTTTTTATTTTGGATTTTTCGAATATATATATATATGATGAATGCGGAGATGAGAAAGGAGAACAGAGGAAAAAACCAAAGATTAGAGGAAAAGTTTTTGTTGTCCATTGATGATGCTAGCGCTATGGATGTATCTTCAAAGCACTGAACTTGGATTGAGTCAACAACAACCAAGAAAGTATCCAGCTCAAGATAAGGCTTCAGGAGTTGGCCGTTGACGATGAATGGCTATGCGTTAGGAGACAGTTCTGATATGGCAATACATCCATTGTCACATACTTCATAAACTTGAAATGGCCCTGTCCATTTGCTTTTTAATTTGCCCGGGAATATCTTCAACCTTGCATCAAATAACCACACTTTCTGCCTATCTTCTAAGGATTTTCATCTGATGTGCCGGTCATGCCAGCATTTCACCTTCTCCTTGTACATCAATGTGTTATTGTATATGTAGTCTCGGAATTCCATGAGTCTGTTCAGATCATCTTTCCTTTTCTGACCACTTTTTTGTGAGTCCATGTTGCACATATTGGTTGCCCATAAAGATTTGTGAATTAGTTCCACGGTAGATGACATCGCTTCCCATACACAAGACGATAGGGGACATGCCCAAGGGATATCTGTAGGTGGTTCTATATGCCTATAGGATGGAGTCCAGGAGTTGGGACCAATTCTTTCTGTCCAGCTTCACAAGTTTCTGCAGGATTGTCTTGATGTCTCTATTCGATAATTCTACCATGCCATTGGTATGGGGATGATAAGGAGATGCGACTCGATGGTCGATGCGTACTCCTTCATTAACTTCTTGACCTCTTTTTTACGAAGTGGTTACCCCATCTGATATAAGAATTTTCGGAATCAAGGACCGTAAAATGATATTTTCTCTTAAGAATAGGCACACTGTCCGGCTGTCTGCAGCTCCAGCGGGGATAGCTTTGACCCAGCGACTCACATTATCGATGGCAAGGAGGATGTGTTCATATCCCTGACTATTAGGGAAAGGTCCCATGAAATCAATGCCCCAAGTATCAAAAACATCTGCTATATGAATAATCTTCAGGGGCACGAGTCTTTTGTTGCGAGTGTGCCCTTCAATCTCTGACAGTCAGTGCATCGTTTGACGAAGGATGCTGCATCCTTGAATAGTGTGGGCCACCAGAAGCCACACTAAAGTACTTTCGTTGTCGTCCTGTCTCCAAAGTGGTGTCCACCGGATTCGAGTGAGTCACAGTGCTCGGGGACACTATGATGCTCCTCCTGAGGTATACACCTGCACCATATGCAATCTGCCCCTTCCCTGAATATTAGAGGATCTTCCCATGGGTAGAAATGGAGGTTGACAAGAGTTTGGTCCTTCTGATTTTTTGTTCGATCCAATGGTACTACACTCGAAACGAGGTAGTTGACAATATCAACATACCAAGGGAATGAATCCGCAACCAAAATTGATTCGTCAGGAAAGGTTTCTGTCATGGGTGCATTGTTCGGTGGAGGTTCTTGTTGCTCAATTCTGGAAAGATGATCTGGTACCACATTCTGAACTCCAGGCTTGTCCTTGATTTCCAAAATCAAATTCCTGAAGGAGAAGGATCCATCTGATCAGTCTGGGCTTGGCATCCTTCTTCTACTGTAAATACCGGATAGCATAGTGGTCTGTGAAGATGGTAACTTTCGATCCAAGCAAATCAGATCTGAACTTTTCTAGGGCAAATACCACCGCCAGCAACTCTTTCTATGTGACAATGTAATTTCTTTGAGCTGCATCTAATGTCTTGCTCGCATAATGAATGGCATAGGGCACCTTGTCTTTCCTTTGTCCTAAAACAATCCCAACTGCGAAGTCTGATGCATCCGTCATGATCTCAAAAGTAAAGACCAATCTGGCGGATGTAGGATTGGAGCTTCAGTGATAATCTCCTTCAACTGATTGAATGAAAGGAGAAATTGCTTATCAACATTGAACTCGGTCTCCTTACAAAGAAATTCTGTAAGAGTTCAGGCTATGTGGCTGAAATCTCGGATGAACCGTCTGTAGAATCCCACATGCCCCAGGAATGACCTCACATTATTCACTATCTGAGGTGGCTCGAGATTGGAAATCACATCCACCTTTGCCAGGTCGACTTCCATGCCACATTTGGAAACAACGTGACCCAACACAATTCCTTCAGTAACCATGAAGTGGCTCTTTTCCCGTGATAGTACTAGATTAACTTCATGGCATTTCTGAAGTACTCTGTCCAGGTACTCAAGACAAGAATAAAAACTGTCACCATAGACTGAGAAGTCGTCCATGAACACCTCGAGAAAACTTCCTACCATCTCGGCGAAGACTGCTAGCATGCATCTCTGGAATGTCGCAGGTACGTTGCACAATCTAAAGGGCATTCTCCTGAATGTGTAGGTGCCGAACGGGCAAGTGAAGGTAGTATTCTCTTGATCCTCAGGGGCTATTGCCACTTGGTTGTACCCAAAGTTCCCGTCCAGAAAGCAGAAGAACTCCTTGCCGACTAGTCTTTTCAGAACCTGATCAATGAATGGCAGGGGGAATCGGTCCTTCTTAGTTGATGCATTAAGACGGCGGTAGTCAATACACACCCGCTAGGATGTCGGTACCCGAGTAGATATCTCCTCTCCTTTGTCATTGGTAACCATGATAATCCCTGACTTCTTGGGAACTACGTGCAAAGGGCTTACCCATTTTGAATCGGAGATGGGATAAATGAAGCCCGCGTCACACCATTTTATGATTTCTTTCATGATGACATCCCTGAGATTTGGATTCAGTCTTATTTGGAATTCGCAGGATGGTGTGAACACAATGCAGGGTTTATCCCACAGAGATCTGATACGTGCCAACCAAGCACCTTGCAGTTCTTTTCTAGAACCAGTAGAAGTCGAGATTCCTGCTATTGATTCAGCCTGCTGATGATGATGACCAGATACATGTTTTCTCTAGTAAGGAAATCATACTTCAGGCCTGCAGGAAGTGGCTTGAGTTCTTGTTCTTATCTAGCCAACTTATTTGTCACTTCATAAACGGCACTGGTGTGGGATGTACTGCATGAACTTGGGTAGATTTACTTCCCTCAGTACTCAGTCGAGATCCTGGTGATATGGCGAACAGTTCTACACTAGGATTATCATGTTCGGGCTGGAGTGAATCCTTGGAGTCGAAAAGGCACATCAACAAATGGGATTCTGTCTCCCAAGTATCATCGGAGCATGTGTTGGCTGTGCTTTCCAAGTCCTCCTCTAGAGAGAGGATTTCTTGGGTCCATGGTACGTCCAAAGAAAGTGGTGCATTTCTGATTTCTGCAATAAAGTCACAGTCTGCTTCTGGAGCTGTACGACTGTCGTCAATCATGACTTTCGGCTCGCTAATCATGTTTATAGCGATTCGCTTGCTGCCTGAGCTGAAGGTGATCTCGCCAGACCCATAATCAACCACGACCTCTGAGGTGTGCAGGAATGGTTGGCCAAGGATGACAGGGGTCTAGAGTAAGGGTACGGGGGAGTCCATATCAAGGACTACAAAGTCAACTGGGAATTGCATTTCCAGCACTTTTACCACAATGTCTTCCAAAAGACCTCTAGGTCACATGATGGATCGGTCAGCAAACTGAAGGATCATTCATATATGCTTGAGCGGACCTGGACCAAATTCTTGCATTAGTGACGAGGGTAGAAGGTTGATGGAAGAATCACTGTCAAGAAGAGTGTGCTCGAAGACGTGATAAAAAATCTCACAACTGATAAGCAGTGCTCCTTTGTCCTGCTTTTTCTACGGGAGGTTGCTGATGGTTGCAACAGTGGCCATGGTGAGAACGTGCTTCTCGACCTGTTTGCGTCTGTTCTTGCTGGCTGACGCTTGCTTGTACACGATTCTTTCAGACTTTTTTTCACAGCTGGCATGTACTCCATGGCCTTCATTAGAGGAATCTCAACAGTTAAATTACTAATTATATCTACAACTCCAGGATCAGATAATGCACTTTGTGTTTTTGCAATTTTTTTGGATTTTTTGTTGCATCAGGAAAAGGAATATGTACATTTCTAGAATCCAAATAGAGTTCTTATTTACAATAAAATCATCGTCCACAAGCTGTTGTACATCTGGACTACAAAAAGCAGTACGTGCTGGAAGTTGAGACGATGGTGTGGATAAACAGACAAAAAGTGGGGCCTCCGCTCCATTGGCTGGCAAGGGATTGACTGCTGTTGGCGGCTCCTCCAAGGCTGGCATGACTTCACTTTGGCGATGATCTTCTTTTTGTTCTTTTTTCTTTTGCTGATTTTTTGTGTTTTTTGTTGGTACAGATGGTGGTCAATGGCTGCTGGAGTGGCTCCTCCTCCTTCTTCTTCCTCACCTATCCCCGTAGCTGGTATAGTTGATGCAGAAGATGATGATTCACATGAAGCTTTATTGTCCCCTTCTTGGTGGTAGGTGGAGGCAAGGCCCTACCGCTCCTGAGAGTGACAGCATTAGATAAAACAATATTACAATCATCTGACTCTACAGGCATGGATGGGATATCACATTCTACATGGTCCTTTCTCTTGAAGCTGTTGGGGTTAGCTTTGACCTGAGCTAGAATTGTGGTCTTAGTGGTTGTCAGGTCATCTAGCTTCCTGGTCATATCTGCTAGCCCTTTGACAAGCTGGGCCAAGCAATCCAGGGTTGGGTTCATGATATTCACCTAAGAAGATTCAACGTGCAGACCGCGTTGTTGCTGTAGATGCGAGAGCTGAGGTGATGACTGCTGGTGGTGCTGCATGGGTGGAGGAAGCTAAAAATGATTGTAGGAAGGAGGAGGATACTGTTGATACTGTTGAGGTGGGGCAGCCACATACTGGTGGAATGGAGGTGGCTGACGGTACTGCGGCTGTTGGTAGTGTTGATTTAGCCTCCATTGATTGGCATACTGGGGAGGCTGATGGTATTATGGCGGCGGATGTGAGGACTGCTTAAAACTACCACCCTGAGGTTGGTGGTACTGCCTGTTGGCTTGTAGTTGGCCCTGAGGGTGTCCAGTAGGACGGACCGGCTGTGTATCATTACTCCAAACCCCATTAACTTCTTGAAACAAGGGTAGTGGTGGGAATGGTGGATCGGATGCTTATAGGAAATCTGGTTGGTACACAACCATCTGTTGTTATGGCTAGCCCTGGTCGGGCGCCTGCGCAAAGCATACATGCTGGACTGCCGGTGGCTGCTAGCTCGGCTAAGGTTGATGTGGCATGATGGATTGCCCTTCTTCTCAGCTAGAGCATTTGTAGACGGTGGTGCCGACTGTACAAAGTTGATGGTGCCCACCAGCAGTTCCAACTTCTTGGTGATTTGATCTAGTTTATCGATATTCTACATCCTCTTCTCGATCACAGCGAGTTTCTCGAGGTCCTATGATCGCTTCTCAATGATATAAGCTTTCGAGAGATGGCCCCCGATAATATTAAGGTTGGAGCTCTCATCTCTCTCTGCCTCACGGGATACTGCCATGTGTACTTGCTATTGGAGGATCTAGGGCTGCTTTTGGTATGCCTTGGATGAAGAGAGGGCGGCCTCTCCTTCGACCATTTCCGCGAATATCTTCCAGACTACGTCTTCATTCTTATTGAAATATGAGCCCCCACATGCTGCATCAACAAGCCTTTGACTTTCTACATTCAGGCCCCCAAAGAAGTGTTGGACCAAGCTGGTCCGTGGAATCTCATGGTGAGGGCATTAGTCCTGCAGATATGTGAATCTCTCCCATGCTTCATGAATGTATTCGTGGGCTCCCTGAGAGAAATTGTTGATTCATGCTCGCATCAGGTTGAGCCAACCGAGAGGGTAGAACTTGTGTAAGAATGCAGACTTCAACTCCTCCCAAGTTGTCACAACCTTCCCCAGATGGTTGACCCAGTAGAGGGCCTTGTCCTGTAGACTGATTGGGAATGCCATCATCTTGACAACGTCCAAGGAGACATTGGGGTAGTGAGTAGTACAACAGATGCGTGGAAATTGCTGCAGGTGGATTTAAGGCTCTTCATTGGTATTTCCATGGAAAGAAGGAAGAAGAGCAAGAAACTGGGGCTTCGGCTCAAAGTGAGCATGCACCGGTGGAATGAGGATCCACTCAATCATCTAGTTATCTCCAGGATTGTATGTCTCCTTCAGTGTAGGTTTGGGCCTCCCTTGTTCAGGCTCTTCCTCGTCACATAAAGGTCCACTACCTCCTCCTCGTCTTCCTCCTCCTCCCTCTGGTTTGTTCATCACATCATTCAACATTTTCTGAAATGTAGTTTGTGCTAGGGTCTGCTCGGTCAATTGGTACTGGATAGCTTGTATAGATGCCAACAATTGTGCATTGACCTGATTCTGATCAGGCATCTGTCCTTGCTCTGGATGAAGGGTCTGTTGACTCTTGCCCTTTCGTTGAGGAGCCATCTCAAAGTCCGAATCCGAGGAGATCAATTTTGGATTGGGATGCAAGGCTTGGTTTGTCTTCTATCTGTAAGAGGAGAGAATCCCAATCAGACCACTTTAAATCTGTTTCCAGCTGCCAAGATGAATTATGGAATTAAGTCAATCCCAGAGTGCTGTGAATAATAAAGGATATGGACTATAATCGTCTCCCATTCACAATGACGAAAGTGGGACAAGAGTGATCCCAGTTTATTAGGTGGTCAAAAGGAAGGGTAGAAGACGAGGAGTCTGGAGATCGATCTGTGAGGTCTGGGTCAGGTTCTCGGGAATCACCTCGAATTATTGACGAGGTCGAGTCCATGGAATCGATGTGGTTGTCGGCAGGATCCCGACTAAGGCATCCATTGATCGACTTCGTGAAGCAAGAGGGAGATCGATGCAAGAAGAATGATACAGAGGTCAACGAGGAATAAAATAGAATACAAAATAGTAGAAGGCTCAAACTGAGCGGGGGTTAAAGGGAGAAACACATGACAAAATTTGCGCGAGTGCGTAGGACTCGATCTTTGAACCTTAATCTAGATCCATACAAAATTGGGTTCATCAACTAACGTCGTGTGAAGCTGTAAGAGTTCGGCTATTATTATCTTTTCAATTTTAGAGTTGTTATTTCAGGCATATCTTGTAACAAGTGCTTAGCACGCTAACCATATAGGAGAGAGTACTGCCAGAAGAGTATCCCGTACTTGTCCTCCTCCTTTGTAACTTGTAGTTTGCACTTTTTGAGGTCCTTGTAACCCTTCCTGGATCCCTACTCAGCCAAAGAAATAGAGAGAGGAAGCCAATAGGCAAAACCAGTACTTCGGTTCTCGCTCGGTATGAATTCACCTGTGAGCGTGCAAGAACCTACTCAGACGCAAATCGATGAGACAGATAGCCCCGTGAAGGCGTGGCCTAAGCTCAGTACTTCAGACTATGTTGGCGTTCTATTCAAGGCTGGAACTACCATCGCTGACAAGGACCTATTCGATCACGTACGATAGAAGCACCAATACTTCAGAAATCCAGGCGATACATAAGGCAGTTACAGACTGGGATTTGGGCTCTAATCCTTAGCGGGTAGTGCTTCACTCATGGGAGGGGTTTTGGTCCCCTCCTAAGGTACCTAAAAACAATGAGGGCTTTATGAACCCGGTACAATGATAGTCCATTGCAAATTTTAATTAAGGTCAAAGTTTATTTTGCAGTCATCTAGTTTTAATTTTTAGGTTTTCACTTTTTTTGGATTTGTTTCATACCAGCTCCTAATGTTTTTGTAGATTTTTATTTTAAGTCCTTGGTGTTGGACATGTGAGCCCACGGCGAGCCATTATGCAATAAATGTTATTGCAAATATCATTCCCTGATCTGAAATGAAGAATAAATAATTTGCATAAAAGGTCCCTCCCTCTGTACAATTAGGGTTATGCACCATGCCTATCTTAATGATCATACAGCTGTTGATTCAATAATTGAATCATAGAGGCTGGTGCTTGGATGAATATCTAAGGAGTTAGATTGAGGACTCATCAAGCACCGTCAAAAGATTGTTAAGATGTGATCTCCTACCTGAGTAGGAGATGGTAATCCTTTCTCACATAGGCTGATATCTGACCGACCTCTTGATGCAGGTCCTCTGCATAGGAATAGAGATTCGGAGGTGTCAGATTAGTTAGGTCAATGGGTTGACTTAACGAGATCGAGATAACCTAAGTCCTATGTTGAATGTTGTCACGGCATAGGCACGCATCCTCTGACCGGAGACAGATGTTACTATATGTCTGAATGTGTACATTTGGCAAACCAATAGGTTGATGACGTAACCAAGGTCTATACACCGGCGAGCTGGTGTGCATATAAGGGCATATGAGTAATACGATCTCTCAAAGGGATCATACAGGTTCACTACTGAACCGCAAGACATGAGCTCACTCATGAGATATTGGGAAGAATCAAATTCCGTGCACGGTCGTCTCACTTTGGAAGCTTGACTGAATTTTTAGGTTTGATATACACTTTTGGAAAGTATATGATCAAGACCTAGGTATGATATATGCTTTTGGAAAGTATATGATCGATACCAAATCCCAATGATCAAATGAGAAACTTAGTGATCAAACCCTGAAGAAGACAGTGTAAAATTGATCTTGATCTTTGGGTTGATCATAGGTCTTCCAGTATGCAGGATGTACAGGTATTGGGAATACCTGAGGGTGATGTGATCATAAACGATTGTATATCCATGACGCTTCCATTTCGAGGGAGTGAAGAAATAGGTCTGGATTTTAGTGACTCCTTCCAGTAGAGAAGCAATCTGATCTTAGTCCAAGTGTTGGACATTGGTCTGAATGAGATTCAGATTCAATGAGAAGATTAGATTTGCGGTCTTGATTTAATCAAGCATCTATGGGAGGTCCGTAAGATCTGGATTTGAGATGAGATCTCAACATCCAAGTCACTATACGTGGAATAATACAATCGTCTTGTCCTTATCTCCAAGTATTTGCGGAGAAAGCACATTATTCTTGAAAGGGTTCAAGAATAATTCATTTGATGAACTTCATATCCAAGCAAGAAAGACTTGATGATTAAATGAGTTAATTATCAAGCATAATATGAATGAGATTCATATTGTGAGAATTATTATCTAAGATAATTAAATGGGATTTAATTATCATGGATTAGAGAATGTGGATAATACTATCCATGATATATGTATATTATAAATATGATTTATAATACATATATTGAAGAGAGAGAATTTATGTAAATAGCATTTGTTAATTAATAGTGGATTGGATTCACATTAATTAATTAATTGGAAATGTAATTTACAAATTAGTTTGGGTTGTGAATATGATTCACATATTTATCAATGGCATGATTGAAATATTCACAAATTAATTTGGAATTAATTTGGTGGATATTTTTGTGATAATTGAGAGATAATGTAATATAATAAAAAGGAGAAATAAAGCCCCTTGTTTTTAGGAGGCAACATTATCTCCATTTTATTATGATGATTAATCTGTCAACTAACTTATTTATGTTAAATTAAAAATGTGTTGATAATGTTGCAACATATATTTATTTTAATCATAAATAAATGTTGTTGGTTTTAACCAACAACAATCATAGCCATTGATCTTACATAGACTAAGCCTAGCCGTTGGATCTATGAGTCCATGGATTGAGATCCAATGGATCCTAAACTAATATAAAAGGAGGGCTAGGGTAGCCTTCCAAGGTACATCATTAAGAGTTGTACAAGGTTACAACTCTCTCTCTCTCTCTCTCACATATTCTCGTCCTCTCTCTCATTCTCTCCTCCAAAGGATGGTCGTCCATCTTGTGTTGAGAAATGAGAGACTCTCGGCTTCTTCTTCGACGACTCGAGGATCTCCTTCTTCTTTGGAGTTTCTTACTCTAAAGGAAGATGACTGATTTCGTTTGACAAAATCAAGGGGAACCATCGCTTGGATCTTCATCGAGGATTGCGGGAAGCAACGTGACTCATCATCGCGCCCGCAAGTGCGTTCTTCGTGGATCGGACTTAAGACAGGAGGATCTCTACTTTGGGATCTCACGATCACAACCATGGTTCAAGAGGTATTCCTTATACTTGGTGGTTTGATGAAACGATCCGAGAAGTGTTCTCGTGATCATGTGGTTTCATCTTTAGATTTAAATTTTTTAAATTTCCGCCGCATCTAGCATCTAGTGCGACTAGTTGCTCTGATCGCATACGATGCAATCAACACGCTTCCGTGATGCGCTTAAGGATTCTCAATATCCTTCAAGTGGTATCAGAGCCAGGTTGAATAAGGTTTTGGACATGATCCATAGACCTTAGACGATTTGGTTCTTGAAAGGGTTGCGAAATTTTTACTGCATTTCAATTTTCGTACCTCTGTCTAATTGAATTTTTCTCTACTGTTTAAAATATTTAAACACGAAATTTTCAATTGTATTTTGTTCCTCATTAAACAAGAAAACCATAGGACTTGAGTTTACTAAATTTGGACTTCATTTGCTCAAGATATGATTTTTTGAATATGACTATATTCACTGTTGCGGGAACTGCGGATTTAAACGTGATTAATGAGATAATTACAGTTTTGATCCACCTTGAAATGCGTGAATTATCACTTGGACTCTTTAATAAATCAAATAGGCAATCTTTGGAAACTGAGTTTGCATTTGTTGGATTTAAATTGATCAAGATAAGTTAATTTTAGTGATTGGGGGTCATTGTTGGAAATTGACAATCTTTGATCTTGAACCTTGTGATAAGTCATTCAATTATCATGATGAAAATTAATTGTTAATTTTCTGGAATAATTAGTGATAAATATTTGTGAAATATTTAAAGAGATAATTATTTCATTGAATGACATTTGCCTAAACCATAATGATAAGATAATTGATCTTGATCATTGGTTGATATGAATCCATCAACAAACTCTTTTTCATGAAGAACCTTAGTTTATCCTGCAATAGTTGTAGGACAACTTTTACATGAAAAACCATCTTGCTTGAATAGGATTGGGGATTTGTTTAGCAAATCTCTTTATAATATAATCAAAATTGTTTTGATGTATATTATATGGTATAATTTCGGTTGAAAACCGATGAGCATCTCAAAGTACATGATGATCTATCTGGTATTATCCTTTCCCGAGGCGGATGTGGTGCCTAGTCGGAGAGCATTGGGATCGCAGGTTGCAACGTATGTGGTTCGTCCCACTCTCGTCGGTATTGGCCATGACAGCGGGTAGGGACTGTATAATGCCGAAGAAAGTCAATGTGTATTTTTTTATTTATTAAAATTCGAATAATACGTACTTTGAGAATATACCTACTATTCAAGTAAAAGACATGTTTGTTGATTGATGATTGGATAATGATTAATTTAATGTGATTAAATTAATTATATCCAATAAACGCTCTATTATGAATAGATGTGTATTTCCCTTGGAAGAATTAATTATGTGAATATGATTCACGATAATTAATTACAATTTGAATATGAGATGGAGGATCACATAAGTGACATCCATGGTCTCCCGTCAAGGCAAAGGATTCCGTCGCCAGTTGTTATGTATAGGAGACGCATGTCCGAAGTGACAGATCCTATATATGATTTAATTGGATCGGGTTCTTTGCTTCTCGAAAGAGTAAGGCCGTATACGTAGTGACCCCAATATCGAGTCCTCATATTATTGGGGCGATATTGGATTGCGTATAGCGAGTATTAAACCTGTTGACGGTTGGTTCAATTAATGACGGGTCAACATCATCTTAGGGGTGGTGGGCCCGGGTGTTAAAGATCGAATTGGGAAATGCAAGTTGGACTTGCAAGGCGGAATGAGTTCCTGCTTCTTTTTATCGGAGTCGTAAGTTCTCATATTATTGGGATGCGACAAAGATAGGAAAGGAGATCCTAGATCTTGCTAGAGATATAATGGTAAGGATATCTCTTACATTGAAAGTGATCAAGGGAATGAACTTTCAGTGTTGACAAGGCAAGACAACTTTGATATAAAAATTCCTAAATCAAAGTAAAATATGTATATATAATATATATACACTTTATGCAAATTTCTTATTTCAGATAATCCTTCATTAAACCCACTCAATATTATACTCAATAATAACTGGTAAAATATCATGGATTGGACTCATGATCCAGATATTATACTTGCAATTGGACACATAATGTATGTGGTTGCAATGTGCAAGTTTCCTCAACATAATGAGGAATGACAATTATGTAAGACAATAAGACATCACCTTAGGGTTTGTATGTCTCTATAGCCTTGATCTTTCATCGAGTGTACTTCGGAAGTGACTCGTCAATGATGATCACAATTTTCAAGTAATCCTTATAAAATAAAAGAAGATATTTTGGCATATATGTGTGCTCTAGACATTTAATCATGAATGACATGGTTCTCTGCATTATGCAGAATGGTAGCTCAAAAGAGATAATGTATTCAAAATGTTTGAATACCTACCTGAACCTAAGTCTCCAAGAGTTAAGATGAATGTAGATTTGATGAGTGTCATCATTCTACTATCTATACTCAAGTCATTCATGAAGCTTCATAATAATCATTTTGAATGAATTTAATGAAGCATGTATAAATGCTGAAATGCTCTTGTATTGAAATCCTTTGAATTCAACATAAGAGATTCTTTGTCTTGAACAATGGTTGTTTATAGATGAAGAGAGCACAGTGGAAGCATGGGTCAGACCCGAATAAGAAGGAAAGTCAAAGAGTTGACCTACTTCTGTGACTTCCATATGACATCCAAAGAGTTGGATGAATGCCAATACTGCAATAAGTTGATGTGTTGATAGTATGACTATCAAATCTGTCTAAAATCCTTAGTGAAGGACTCAGATAGAGCATCAGAATAATCTACATATAATCATTGACTTTGACTTATTTCATAAGATAAAGTCAGATAATTGTATCCCAATCTTCTAATGGCATTTGCAATTGATTGCATATATATATATATATATTAGAAGATTAGAAATTTGATCTTAAGGTTTAATAGTCATCTACATGGATATTGATGTAATTGTTGCAGCAATCTCTGTTGGATAGATGGACTTCGCATTCTCAGTGGGAGAGCCCTTGGTCTTAGAGAATGTCTCTATGACCTAGATATTAGAATACTCTCATTGTTGTTTCTAAACGTTAGAAATAAACATGAATTCTGAGATAGAACTATCATAAAGAGTTATGATGGAAATATTTCAGATAGTAATCTAACATCTAGTGGACTCCACAAAATTAGAAAATTAATGAATGGTTCATTAAGATTTCTAATACTGAAAATCAAACTTTATAAGATCAATGGGAGGATGAAGATCATTTGACAATGATCTGGTATCAAGACTTGGACATTTGTCTGTTGATTTGATCAATAAACTAGTAAGATATGAACCTTTAGAATGTCTAAAATTTCAAATCTTACATACTTGTGAATATTGTATTCAAAGTAAAATGTCCAATACACCCTTCTCTGGGAATGGTGTTAGATGTTGAGGTATTCAAGATCTCATACATATTGATGTATGTAGATCGTCTATATCATAGTAAACATTATGGATATGTGATATCTATTGATGATTACATATGATATGAGATTTCTTCTCTTCACCTGAGGAACCTTTGAAATGTTCAAAGATTTCACAATTTTGGTTTAAAACCAAAGTTTGAAAGAAGATTAAATGAATTTGATCTAACCAAGGTAGCAAGTACCTATTAGATAAAATTCAAGGAATACCTTATGGAGATATGAATATCATTTCTATCTAATTCCTCCTAATACACCTAAACTCAATGGAGTTGTAGGGAGATACAATTGGATCATGTGTGACATGATTTGGTCAATGATGAATTTTAGCATAATTATCCTCTTAGTTTCCTGGTATATATGTGTAGTATAAACTACAATATATATCCTTAATAAGATTTCATGCATGTAAGCTGGAATCTAGCACTTGAGAGTGCTGCTTCATTAGGAAAATAATGGATGGTATTGGATACCTACTTTATGACCTTGAGATTTTTAAAAGATCTCATCTCTGAGAATGTGACTCTTAGAGGATGACTTTCTTGAGAATCAAGATGAAAATGAAGTGTAGGAACTCATTCAATCTCGAGAAGATAATGAGGCTCCTAAGATCGAAAACTAAAAGGATAATTAAAGATGAAACACTAATACCTCTTCAAATGAGTTTGAGGATGTATTCCATGTGTCAGTTAAGTCTGACAATGATCGGACTTCATGTGATGAAGCTCCTGAGGATCATGACATGGTAAGATGGATATTAGCAATAAAGTCTAAAACAGACTTCATATACAAAGTGTTGTATATGGACCCTCGAGGATCCACCTATAAGGGTTAGACCCATTAAGGTGTAAATGGATCTTCAAAAGAAAGGGAACCTGATGAGAAGGTAGAGACCTTCAAAGCTCGGTTCGTAGCCATAAGCTACACATCGATGAGAAGACATTGCTTGCAATGAGACTTGCTCTTCGGTAACCATGCTTAAAATCATCAGAATATTGCTAACCTTAGCTACACAACTTGACGATTGCATCTTCAGGATGTAATTCAAGATTGCATTCCTCTAAGAATACCTCTCGGAGGATATTCACATGAAGTAAACCCAGGGCTTCATGGTTGAGGAAAGCAATGTGTGAAAGCTAACGAAATCCATCTATGGACTCAAATAAGCTTTTTGTAGTTGGAACATCAGATTTGATGAAATCATAAGTGTTATGATTTCAGATAGAATCTTGATGTACCATGTGGAGCTTAGTGGGGGTGCCATTGTGTTCATCGTGCTAAATGTAGATAATATCCTAATCATTTGGAATGATATAAGGATGATAATAAGTGTTTTATAAATCTGGCTATTCCATACCTTGAGATAGGATCTCAAGAATATCTCTTGGATCTTAGTTCTGAAGTAGTTCAGAAGCAAAGAGAAGAGGGTATTGGGACTGTCACATTAGTAGTACACCTTGGATATGTTCCATTTTTTAAAATTCCAAGAAAGGCTTTCTTACCTTAAGATTAGGTACTGACCTATCTAAAGGGATAACACCTCAAAGAGTTGAGGAAGTGAATGCTAGAACTGCTTGCACCTGTGCATCAGTTACGAGAAGCTAAGTGTATGCTAGATGTGTACAAAAGCCAGATATCTGCCATGCAGTGGGAGTAGCAAAGTGATTGCTAAACCTACTATGGAGAGAAAGCACTTGATTGCAGTAATAACAAAATCTTCATAGATGACAAGTTTTTTGAGATAGTGATCTCAAAGTCATATCTTCAAAAGCTTAAGACTTTATAGATAGAAATCTAAAAGGTCTTAACTACGAATACCTTAGGAGATAGAGATCTCCCAGAACAAGGGTATTCTGATAAGGATTATGGAAATACTGGTTATAATAGTTATTGAGCAAATAGTGTCAAGGACACTATAACTGCTTTGACTAGATTGAGTATTGGTTGCATCAGATGCAACATTCGCATTGGATGCGAGCACTGTTACCTAGGGATATGCAAGTGTCGTAAAAAGGACTTGGCATAGTCTTTTGGGAATAGAGTGACGGATCAGCTTACCTAGCTAATTTCTAAATAGCCTATGATTGTCATATAAGTGTGGGGTTAAATGATTAGCCCATTAATGGCTCTTTGGGCTAGTGGGAGATTGTTGGACATGTGAGCCCACGGCGAGCCATTATGCAATAAATGTTATTGCAAATATCATTCCCTGATCTGAAATGAAGAATAAATAATTTGCATAAAAGGTCCCTCTGTACAATTAGGGTTATGTACCATGGCTATCTTAATGATCATACAGCTGTTGATTCAATAATTGAATCATAGAGGCTGGTGCTTGGATGAATATCTAAGGAGTTAGATTGAGGACTCATCAAGCACCGTCAAATGATTGTTAAGATGTGATCTCCAGCCTGAGTAGGAGATGGCAATCCTTTCTCACATAGGTTGATATCTGACCGACCTCTTGATGCAGGTCCTCTGCATAGGAATAGAGATTCGGAGGTGTCAGATTAGTTAGGTCAATGGGTTGACTTAACGAGATCGAGATAACCTAAGTCCTATGTTGAATGCTGTCACGGCATAGGCACGCATCCTCTGACCGGAGACAGATATGTTACTATATGTCTGAATGTGTACATTTGGCAGACCAATAGGTTGATGACCTAACCAAGGTCTATACACCGGCGAGCTGGTGTGCATATAAGGGCATGTGAGTAATACGATCTCTCAAAGGGATCATACAGGTTCACTACTGAACCGAAAGACATGAGCTCACTAATGAGATATTGGGAAGAATCAAATTCCGTGCACGATCGTCTCCCTTTGGAAGCTTGACTGAATTTGTAGGTTTGATATATACTTTTGGAAAGTATATGATCAAGACCTAGGTATGATATATGCTTTTGGAAAGTATATGATCGATACCAAATCCCAATGATCAAATGAGAAACTTAGTGATCAAACCCTGAAGAAGACAGTGTAAAATTGATCTTGATCTTTGGGTTGATCATAGGTCTTCCAGTATGCAGGATGTACAGGTATTGGGAATACCTGAGGGTGATGTGATCATAAACGATTGTATATCCACGACGCTTCCATTTCGAGAAAGTGATGAAACAGGTCTGGATTTTAGTGACTCCTTCCAGTAGAGAAGCAATCTGATCTTAGTCCAAGTGTTGGACATTGGTCTGAATGAGATTCAGATTCAATGAGAAGATAAGATTTGCGGTCTTGATTTAATCAAGCATCTGTGGGAGTTCCGTAAGATCTGGATTTGAGATGAGATCTCAACATCCAAGTCACTATACGCGGAATAATACAATCGGCCTGTCCTTATCTCCAAGTATTTGCGGAGAAAGCACATTATTCTTGAAAGGGTTCAAGAATAATTCATTTGATGAACTTCATATCCAAGAAAGAAAGACTTGATGATTAAATGAGATTTAATTATCAAGCATAATATGAATGAGATTCATATTGTGAGAATTATTATCTAAGATAATTAAATGGGATTTAATTATCATGGATTAGAGAATGTGGATAATACTATCCATGATATATGTATATTATAAATATGATTTATAATACATATATTGAAGAGAGAGAATTTATGTAAATAGCATTTGTTAATTAATAGTGTGGATTAGATTCACATTAATTAATTAATTGGAAATGTAATTTACAAATTAGTTTGGGTTGTGAATATGATTCACATATTTATCAATGGCATGATTGAAATATTCACAAATTAATTTGGAATTAATTTGGTGGATATTTTTGTGATAATTGAGAGATAATGTAATATAATAAAAAGGAGAAATAAAGCCCCTTGTTTTTAGGAGGTAACATTATCTCCATTTTATTATGATGATTAATCTCTCAACTAACTTATTTATGTTAAATTAAAAATGTGTTGATAATGTTGCAACATATATTTAATTTAATCATAAATAAATGTTGTTGGTTTTAACCAACAACAATCATAGCCATTGATCTTACATAGACCAAGCCTAGCCGTTGGATCTATGAGTCCATGGATTGAGATCCAATGGATCCTAAATAATATAAAAGGAGGGCTAGGGTAGCCTTCCAAGGTACATCATTAAGAGTTGTACAAGGTTACAACTCTCTCTCTCTCTCATATTCTCGCCCTCTCTCTCATTCTCTCCTCCAAAGGATGGTCGTCCGTCTTGTGTTGAGAAAGGAGAGACTCTCGGCTTCTTCTTCGACGACTCGAGGATCTCCTTCTTCTTTGGAGTTTCTTACTCTAAAGGAAGACGACGGATTTCGTTTGATGAAATCAAGGGGAGCCATCGCTTGGATCTTCATCGAGGATTGCGGGAAGGAACGTGACTCATCATCGCGCCCGCAAGTGCGTTCTTCGTGGATCGAACTTAAGACAGGAGGATCTCTACTTTGGGATCTCGCGATCACAACCACGCTTCAAGAGGTATTCCTTATACTTGGTGGTTTGATGAAACGATGCGAGAAGTGTTCTCGTGATCATGTGGTTTCATCTTTAGATTTAAATTTTTTAATTTCCGCCGCATCTAGCATCTAGTGCGACTAGTTGCTCTGATCGCATACGATGCAATCAACACGCTTTCATGATGCACTTAAGGATTCTCCATATCCTTCACTTGGTGCTCAAAATTAGAGGGAGATAGCGAAAAATCCATGCAAGTCGATTCAATGATGGAGATCTCACCATTGAACCTAATGATGCATGTTGAGTTAGAAGACTTACAGTGCATCCCAGCTCTCTCCATGCGGTATGCAAAATAGAATTTTTAAACCTATCTACATGACGGTGTGCAATCGACAAAATCGCCCTAAACAGTAGTTGCTATTAATCGTGAAGAACCATATGTTAGCCATTTAAAAACTAACCCCGGAGTCCGATCTTGGAAACGTCTCAGTGCACACCACAACGGGTCCTGCCAACGCTGTATGACGTCTCTCACTGTGCGTGGGTTGAATTTAAACAACTAACATTTATTAAATTTGACTATATCCATACGTAATAGACTATAGGAGCATGCATTCTTATTAATGTGTGTACCTAGTTACCGAGTCAAGTAGTCTAAGTCTAGGGGCTCCATACACGCAAAACAAAGTAAAATAAACGTAAAGCTCAAAACAATGGGAAATAAAGAAAGAAGGCGTGAAAACACGAAAAACCACGATGAGGCCCCCAGGTGAACATATACTCGGGCACTGGACCTCGTTGTGAAGAGTAGAGTCCAAGTTATATTACATGCCAAAATTGTCTCTCACTCTCACTATAAATTTCAAAATTGAATTTTTTAAGCTAATCTCTTTCGTTGCACCCTTGTTGCTCTCTCCATCTGGTCATAGAGAGAAGACCAGTCTCCTCCAAGCTTGGTTGCATCAGCCTCCTAAGAAGCCGTCCTCACGTGGCGGGCCCTCGCAACAATGTCACAAAAAGTAGGCATTAATATAATCAGATAATCAAATAATTAATGAATGAATAATCAAATAAATCAGTAAGTATTTTCAATAATGCTCAAAGAATTAATGTGAATTAATTATTTGTATAGGAATGAATAACTAATCAAAGAATGAATTTTCAATAGTGACTCAATAAATAATAATACAAAAGTGACTGGTAAAAATAGGCTACGCTCATTGCTCCCTGGTAACGGTGCCATCTGATAAAGATGGATTTCGCGTGGGTCTGCTAGTCAAACGTAATTGGCGTCGCTGATGTGACTACTCAACAAAACCCCACTTTAATCAGCAATTGACCCACAATATTGAATAAAGCAATTGGATCCCAAAAATTTGGAATTAACAATTATTTTCTCTACCATGAAATGCATAGTGTATAAGTATGTAGAGGTCGAACCACAGAGAGAAAACGGGGAACCTATGGTTATCTATGTACAAACAAGCCATTCCTCAATATAATTTTGTTTGTGGGTTTTTAATTTTTTATAATTTTTTTGTTTGATTTTTGGTTTTATAATCTTTATTTGGTTTTTAATTTTCTGATTTTAAATTTTCTTTTTATGTGTTTATCTTTTTATCTTTTCTTTTTCTTTTATAAAAACAATATAACATATATAATGCTTTATTTACACAATACATAGACATATATATATATACTATTAAATCGAAACAAAATTCAGAAAATAATTTATTTTTGGGTTTTAATATTTTTCTAATGTTTTTATATTATTTGTAAAATTTTTCTAATTTTTATGTATTTTTAAAGACAAAAATTTCCTAAATATGGGATTAATACATAATCCAAAACTAATTTGGGTTTTAAAAATAGTTATAGGTTCCAAAATTATGAAAAATATTTTTAGTATATAAATAATATTATATAGATAATTAGAACATAGAAAAAAACCATATTTTTGGTATTTTTGAAGAGTTTTTATTTTTTAGGATTTTGAAGCTTCTTGAATTTTTTAGATTTTCATTTTTATTTTTAAGAGTTTTTTATGGACTTAATAAGTATCAAAACACATCCTCTAGAATTTTTTGGATTTTTTCAAAAAGTTTTTATATTTTTTGGTATTTTATAAATTAAATAGCGAGTATTTAGGCTCCTTTTTAATTTTTATAAATAGATAAAATGCAAAATTGCTAATTAAAAATATAGGCGTGAAAATACATAGCATGAAGTATTTATCCCTATTTTTTCGTATTTTGAAGAGAACTGGAGGTAGTTTTAATAAATTCGTAAAGACATTAAAAATACATATCCTAACAGGAGCATTCTTACAAATAAAATATAGTACTAGGGGTTCTACGCAAAAACACCAACGGTTTACAATGTTTATTTAATTTTTAAGGGCTAAACTACAATTACAAAACATGGCAGGGTTCACATGCAATTAACCCATCACGTGGGACGCGTGATTCCTATAGGTAGGGACCAAGATGCAAATATATAAAAGTTCAGGGACCTTCTTGCAAATTTCACAAAAATATAACAAGTAGATTTCATTTTTTGGACTTTTTATAATTATACAAAACCGTAGGGGTATCCCCGTAACTTTACCACCTCACGTGGGACAGCACGCAAGGTGACGTGAAATGAACCTATTTGCAATTACAAGAAGTTCAGGGGTCTCTTAACAAAATTTCCACTTTATTTTAAATGTTATATTTAATTTATAGGACTAAACAATAAATACAAAAAGGATGGGGGTATAAGTGCAAATTACCCCTGAACGTGCGCGAATGAACAGTTCTATGTGCGCCACTAATCCACGTGTCGTGTTTTGGATGGCGGATGACGATTCGCCTTCGGATGGCTAGGATTAGATCGACCTAGCTGATCTGGCGGTTCAAGCATGGTTGCATCCGACGGCTCTGATAAGAATTGGGACCTCCTTCTAGATCGGACGGCGGAGGAGGATGCTGGATGAACAAGGAAGAACACTCGCCTGTGCGAGTTTCTTCCGGCATTGCTTCGGTGGTATTTGATGCTCGAGGGGTCCCTATGGCCTCCTGGAAGGTGGCTCTATCCTCTATAGGTATTGGGTTGGATAGAGGTGCGCTGGAGCATCTCCACGAGGTCAGTGAAGGGGAAGCATTCTAGGTACATTCGCTGTCGCTTGGATTCGACTCCTGGCGCTGTATCGAGCGCCTAATCTGCACAAGAAGATCACGTGGCTCGAGGCAGTCGACCTCGACCTGGAATGAAGCTGTTATGCGTCGAAAATGGAATGGGTGGCGAAGCTCCGACGAGTGGAGGCAGGTGAGATTTGATTCGCAGAACCGCGAAGGTTCTGGTTGATCTGAGATGGTCAGGAGATGGAGAAAGCGAGAGGGAACGAAATGAGGGTGTTAGAAGGGTTGAAGCACGGATGGTTCATGATGAGATCGTTCGCCGGAGCGGAGCTCCGTCGAACTACGATTGGATTAAACTAAGCTAACCAACTAAGTTAATCACTAAAGTACTTATATAAATGGAATGCATGAATTAAAACCTAGCAAAACAAGTAAGAAAAAACATCTCTTATACCTGGTTGGGCACCAGGGAGCAGGGTCGCCGGCGTCGGCGATCGTGGGTGCAACCCCACCTTCTCCGATCAGCTCAAGCCTCCAGGTGCTTCTCCTTGTCATGAAGAAACTTTCTAGATCGAAGGTTGGGGTGGAAGAAGATTAAAGGTTTACCAAATTTGAAAGAGGAGGCGGTGCCTTTTTATTTATACACATAATGATGCACCCTTATTGACCAAGCTAAATCAATTGACCGGTGCTATGTACAGATTATTCGATGATTTGGCGTGGATCAGGGATGATCAATGACCACTTTATCTTGAGGAAGCAAGGTCGATAGATGGATGAGATGCCCTGGAAAAAAAGGCGAAAAGTTGGGGATTAAACGGGTTCGTGTCAAATCAGACTTGGGATGGACTATTGATCGAGGGTCAACGCGCGGAGTGCATCGATTGGTCCAACTGAGTCCACTACATGACAAAATGGAGAGTTTTATTAAAGAATAATTAATAAAAAATAGTAAATGGTTTTATTATTTTTCGAGTATAAAATAAAAAATGTTTATATTTTATGTAGTATTTTATTTTGATTTTTATTTATTTTTTGATGTATTTTATCACAAGTCTGTTTTTAATGGCTTATTTATAGGTATATTTGCATGTATTTTGTACATTTTTATTTTTATTTTTATTTTTTATTTTGTTATTTTATTCTATTATTTTATATATTTATAAATTATTTTTGTGAGTATAAATATATTTTTATTTGATTTTTATGATGTTATTTGTACACTATAAAAAGTAGATATATATATTATACAAGTATATTCATAGGTATTTTACCTATGTTTTATGTCTACTATTTTATTTTAATGTATTTTATTGAGTTTTATTATAGTTTTGTATTTTTAATAGAATGTGTATAATATTTACAATATCAAAAAAATATAAGAATTAAAGAATAAAAGAATATATTTCATTTTTATTTGTATACATTTATAACATAGGACTTTTGTCTATGTATTTTCATACACTTATTTTATTTTCTATTTTTTTGGTTTTATTCTAATTTTAATATACATATATATATTATAAATAATGTTTACAAAATTATAAAAATACGAATTTCTAAGAATAACAAATAATGAATAAATTGAATATTTTAATCGGTAGAATGTACAATAGGGGTCAAAAATCGAACTTTTACACAGTAACCCCAAAAAATATAAAACCACTACCATTAAATACTTTGTGAAAAGTTATATACAATTAGAGTGATTTTGCTATGTTTTGGGTTTTTATTGAAAAGATATGGGTCTGTGAAGTTTGACTTCTGGCTTTTTATTCTGTATATAAAATGCACATTCTATATTATTTTTATACATACTCAGTTTTGTATTTTTATTTACATTATTATCTACAACTTTCATCTACAAAATTTCTTTATTTGATGAATAAATAATAAAGAATAAATAGGTGCCAAAATTACATAATTAATGAATAAATAAATAAGGTATTTATTGCATTTTTGGCATTTATCTCCCCCTACTTTATTCCTTGTCGACCATCTCCATTCTGGATTTGGTCTCGGAATTAGGGTCATAAAATATTTTCAATATTTTATTCCATTTTCTTTTCTTCTCTTTATTCTATAATTTTGGCATTAAAATCCTTATTTTATATACAAATAATACAATGAATAATGACTGCTATTATGCACAAATTAATTCTATTTACATGCATTAGCTAGGGGTTTTAAGGCCAGAATGATAGAATAAAGGTGATAAAATGGAGATACATCAGAGTGCGACTCCGTTGCGGGTGATGACAGATCTGCAGTGGGACTGAGGCAAAAGGGTCTTTGGTGGCTCGCGGTTTGCAGAGGCTGGTGCGTGGCGAGGGCGGTCGATGGTGAAGCAAGCTGATGGTCGGTGCGGATGCGATGGTCTATTGTCGATGCAGCAGATGCTAGAGTAGGTCTAAGGTGAGTTGTAAGGTGGTGGGAGATGCGAAGAGGTGACTGGATGCGTCTAGGATTCTTAGGAGGCGGAGGAGCGGGGGCGATAAGGAGAACATGGGAGTTGGCTAAAAATAGGGGAAGGTGATTAGGGAAAAAGAACGAGGTAGCAGTTGAGTAGAGCAAGATAGAAGAAGAAGAAGAAAGAAGGAGAGGAGGAAGAAGGACAATGAGGAGAAATGGGAAAAGGAGAAGAAGTAGAGGGATTACATGGGGCTCGCCTGGATATGGCTAGAGTTCTAACTCTTGTAGATCGTCTCTTAACACCTCGACAACGTTGGAGCTCAAGCTGCTGCAAGGTGCAACAGCGAGACAAACTCTTCTTCGTCGGATCTCTCCTGGAGAAGAAGGTCGTTGTTTGACCGAGGTTCGTCCCACTATCACCTAACTCCCTGGAAGCTCTCTCTCTCTCTCTCCTCATATAGGAAGACAACGGATGACTGGGAACGACGGAGATGGGGGGGCTTTTTATAGGCGGTTGAGATGGGCAGATATCATGGGGAGAAGATATGGAGGGAGTGGACGAGGGAGCGAAAGGGAGGAGCTGTGCACGAGGCAGGTACGTAGGGAGTTTTGTGATGGGGATCATGGGTTGCAGGCGCTGGGTCCTGCGGGGGAGGTTGCGACCGCGCGGCCGCAGAAGGCGGAAGGCTGAGAACGCCCTCATGAGATGCAGGCTGGCGGCTGGAGAGAGAAGGGGGCGTGGCGAGTGAGGCATGGTGGTTGTGCAATCGTCGCGGGAGCAGAGACTGGCGGTGGACCGTGTGCAGGTGGAGAACGTAGTGGCTTCAGGAGTTGCCAAGTGTCGATCATAGAAAAATCAAAATTTATTGTAAAAAATATAAAAAAGAAATAGCTAAAGGGATCAAATAAAAAAGTGTTCAACACGAAAGTTACTCGTCTCGACGAGGTCTTTGACTTTCATGAAGGATCGAAAACCAAAATAAATAATGTGTACAAAGTTTATTTTGGGTGGTATCTTATAGGTATAAAATATCGTACTTTTTTATCTTTTACAATTTTTTATTATTTTTAAATAAGAGAAAAAAATAAAAATAAAGTTAGAGAAGATATGAAAGAAATATTTACAACTTAATCTATTTTGTATTTTTAATAAAAAGATAAAAATGAAGGGTATTTTGGTTAATATGTACAATATACGATAGGGATCCCAAAACGTAGGTTTCACATACGAACTCTGATTTTTATTAAATGAGTATTGTTTTGAAGATCTTTGAATGTATATTACTTTAAAAGTGAGTAGACCTAAATAGGACACTGTATGAAAGAGATATATGCATTTTAAGGTTCTTGGTCTCAAACTTGGATTTGGGGTTTATTGGTCAATTTTACAAGTTAGTATTTTTTTTTGATATTTTTCCCTTATTAGTGTTAGTAATATATATATAGTTTAATTTTATTGAATTAGGAGTTACTATAAAATAGATACAAATAGGTGATTTTAGCTAATATATAGGTGAATATGTACACATGAATTTGGCTTCTTATTTAATGCAAATATGAATGATAAAATGCATATATTATTTACACATGCACGAATGCTAATTATGCAATATAAGTAATGAAATGCAATTAATTACTCAGGAACAAAGCTCTATTTTCAACTTTTAGAGTGATGAATCATAGATTCATCAACCCTCTATACTTAAAACTTGCTCGTCCCTAAGCAACTAAAATGAAATGCAAGAGTGAAATGATTTTGGGTTCCATACCAAGGTCATGAACCAAAGGTGAAAATGAAGCTTGACTCGATTTAAGACCTAAAAATGTGGCAGAACCTTATTTGGAATTGAATTTAAGACCTAACAACCTTTAAGTTCCACAATTCGCTTATTCAAGCCGCGTCAACAATCAGGTCAGAACAGATCCTCATACGCAAATTCTGATGACTATGAATCTTGCTTGTACTGTGTAAGTGAAATATAGCTCTCCACATCAGAAATGGCAAAGAAACAACCTCATCTACTATGGTAACTCTAATTCCTTGGTCTAGTAACTCTTTCCTCGAGGAACGAGGTATTGTCTTCTAAGTTCAAGTGCAACCGGCTTAAAAAGGGGGTGGAGAGAAGAATGGACGGTATCCAGTGTTGATACCTATCCTAGGATACTTGACTAGTGTAGCCAAGTCATCCAGCTGTAGTCTTTGAAGCTCTTCTTATTTTTTATTCTTGTATATACACTCCGACGGACATTTTAACTTTCAATCAAGCCTGCCCACTTTTGGAGATTCTGCATTTTTCTCTCTTTTTTTCTTTTTCTTTTTTCCCTCTTTTTTTAACATGTATACAAAGTGCATCATGTACATAAGGTGTTTTTATTCTTGAGCTAGTAGACTATCTCTCTTTTGAAGCTTTATTGCAACCCACAAGATCCTGTCTTAGACGTCAACATCACTAGACTAGGTTGATATGCACTACTCTCCCTAGAGGAGGACGGATGTTTCCACTCGTGTGCTACTCCAAGCTAAAGGATTCTACCTCCTCACCACCTCATGAATGAAGAGCTACGCGCATGGCGCTTGTCCAAGTTAGGTCACTATATAAAAGAATCATGCGTGTGTACGAAATATTCTACTTAGACCAATAAAGATGACATGTGAACATAGACTTACGGACTTAAAGAATTAAGTCCTCAACCTGAAAAAATCTTAACTCCAGTTTCTATATGGTTCCTTTGAGATTAGGTAGATTAAGGTCAAATCAAATCCATCCTCGACATCTATTCATAACTTGGTTCAGAACCCACTAACTTTTCACTTTGCATATGTTAGATATGGAGATGAGATGTAGATGGCATGGTATAGAGATGAATGAAATGCAAGACACATTTTTTTGAATGCAAGGATGATATGCAAGAGTAAATGAGAAGCCTATTTTTGTGTTTTTTTACAAGAATTTGTAACTTTTTACACAAGTAATATACAGATTATACAATATATATACTATAAAAGTATTTTACAAAAAAAGTTTTCTTTTAAAATTTTACCCACCTCATAATTATTGCAGAATATATACAAAAATATGCAAAAGTACGAGCTATGGGTAAAGTATATATGTAATATATACCCGCCCCCTATAATTAGAGTGTGGTGTGTCCTCAAAGCATGAGAAGCGAGGAAAAAGACATAGCTTGTGTTAAGCATAGGAGAGCTAAAAGAATAGAAAGTATAGAAGTCATTTCACCCCCTTATACTTAGGCTCTGGTAGTCTAAGTGTAGAAGAAGATAAAAAATGGGGCGGACAAGGTTACGAGGGGAAATGGATGAGTATATACAAGGCAGGCATTTGTTCCCCCTATACTATAGGACAAGAGTGAGTGTGAGACTTGATGAGATCTAGAGAATATACAGAGAGTGAGGGATGTACATGAGTGACTGAATCTTGGTGCTACATCTTCATGGAGAGGAACTTGATGTATATGCTCTGTGCTCGCTCTACATGAAGTTGATGACCTCCACTTGAACTAACTTCTCCTTGGAATCTACAAAATGCTTTATTATCCATTTACCATGTGAGATTGCGCACCATCTGCGAGATTGGCTATCTCAACACTTCCATTCTTGTGCATTTTCTTGACAATAACAGGACCCGTCCACTTAGATTTGAGCTTCCCATGGAACATCTTTAATAGGGCATTAAACAACCATACCTTTTGCCCCGAGACAAAGTCTTTGTACCTAATGTGCTGATCATGCCATCTCTTTACTTTGTCCTTATAAATCAGGCTGTTGTCATATGCCCCGTTTTGGATTTTCACGAGGTCGTTCAAGTTCAAGTCTCGACAAAGCTTCCCTAGGTGACACCTGCAATTAATTTTCTTAATTGCCCATTCGGATTTGTTAATCAACTCTGCGGGCAAATGGCATGGCTTGCCATAGATCATTCTGAATGGTGAAGTGCCCAAGGGTGTCTTGTAGACTGTCCTATAGACCCATAGAACTTGGTCAAAGAGCTAGGACCAGTTCTTCCTATCAGGACGAACCAACTTCAGCAATATACTCTTCACCTTTCTATTCTAAACCTTTGCCATGCCATAGGTCTGTGGGTGGTAAGGACTAGTGACTCTGTGTTCAAACCCATAGTCCTTAGCTAAATATCTCACATCATGATTCATGAAGTGGCTTCCCCCATCTGATATCAAAACCTTTGGCACCTCAAACCTAGCAGTAGTAGTATATTTTACAAACTTACAGAAAATCTTGCTGTCTACATTTTAGGTTGGAATAGCCTCCACCCACCTAGATAAATAATCAACCGCCAACATGATATACTCGTGTCCTTGGCTATTGGGAAAGGGACCCATAGAATCTATGCCCCATGAAAAAATACATCACAAATGATCAAGGGTTGCATGGACATCTCATCTCTTTGAGTAACTGTCCCTTCCATCCTCTGACAAATCGGGCATGACCGAGCAAAATCAATATCATCTCTGAATAGGGTCGGCCAATATAATCCGCATTGGAGTACCTTGTGAGCGGTTCTCTTCCCCGAATGGTGTCCTCCAGCCTTAAGAGAATGACAATACATGATGATACTATGGTATCCTTCATGAGGAATCCATCTTCTCCAAACACAATCCGGGTCTTCAAAGAGAAGGAACAGATCGTCCCAGTGGTATCTCCTCGAATCTGACTTCAAACGATCAATGCTGATCCTACTCCAACCTTGGGGAACTTGCTTGGAAACAAGGAAGTTCACCATGTTGGCATACCATGGGAGTGTGTCAATAACACAAATTGACTCGTCTAGAAAAGTCTGTAATATGCTCAACATTAGGGGAATCCTTAAGGTCAATCTGAGAAAGATGATTAGCCACAACATTCTTTACTCAAGGTTTATCTTTTATCTCCAAATCAAACTCCTGGAGGAGCAAAATCCACCTAAGAAGATGCGCCTTTGCATCCTTATTTTACACTAAATATCAAATGGTTGTGTGATCAGTGTAGTTTGTCACCTTAGAGCCCAAAACATGCGACCTGAACTTCTCGAGGGCCCATACTATAATGAGCATTTCCTTTTCAGTCACTGTATAATTTTTCCATGTAGAGTCTAATATTTTGGTCGCGTAATGGATCGCAAACAGGATCCTATATTGTTGTTTTCCTAACACTGCTCCTATAGCAAAATCTGAAGAATCAGTCATGATCTCAAAGGAGAGAGACCAATCAGGGGCTTGTAGGACAGGCGAGGCATAGATCTTCATCTTCAGAGCTCAAACTCCTCCAGACACTTGTGATCTACAACAAACTCTGTGTTTTTCCCTAAAAGCTCCGTGAGTGGGCGGGCAATCTTTGAAAAATCTTGAATAAACCTCCTATAAAAATCCAACATGCCCTAGGAATGAACGCACCAACTTCACGTTGGTCAGTGGACCAAGTTTCTTGATCACTTCCACCTTGGTAGGGTCAACCTCCATTCCCCTTTTGGAGATGACATGCCTCAACACAATACCCTACATCACCATAAAGTGTTTCTTTTCCCAGGAGAGTACCACATTCACCTCCCTACACTGCTTGAGGACTTGGTCCAAGTGCTCTAAACATGTGTCAAAGGCATCACCATGAACTGAGAAGTCATCCATGAATACTTCCAGGAAATCCCCCACCATCTCAACAAACATGACGATCATGCACTGTTGAAAAGTGCCCGGGGTGTTGCAGAGCCCGAATGGCATGCACTTGAATGCATAATTACCGAATAGACATGTGAATGTGGTATTTTTCTGGTCCTCAGGGGCTTTGTACACTTGACTGCCTGAGTACCCATCAAAAAAATAGAAGAACACTTTCCCTGTGAGTCTTTCCAAGATCTAATTGATGAATGGCAAGGGATAGTGGTCTTTCTTGGTAGCGGCATTCAGGCGCATGTAGTCGACACAGGTGTGCCATGATGTGGGTATTCGTGTCATGATCTCTACCCCCTCCTCGTTGTGACCATCTGGATCCATGACTTCTTTGGAACAACATGAAGCGCTCCTATGAAATTCACGGGAATGTCTCACATTATCCTCATTATAAATATGGTGTAAGCAAAGAGAGGAGTTGATCCCCACGAGATCCGACACTGTCCAACCTATTGTTATGAGGTTCCTCTCTAAGACTTCTAACAACCTAAACTCTTGTTATAAAGTTAAGTCTGAACTAATGATAACATGATATCTCTCTTTGGGTCTCGCAAGAAAAGCATACTTTAGTGTAGGAGGAAGGGATTTCAGCTCTGGCAGTGTGGTGTCATCAAGCATATCAGGCTGAACTGAGTCTGATTCTGGTTGTGTGTTGTATGGAAGTGGGCTAAGCTGCATGGTACTCGCCACCAACTCAGAAGTATCAGGCATCGGATCATCAAAGAAATGCGGTAATTCGGCCAAAGCCATGTCTGACTCATCATCTATGTTCCATGATTGTTCTGAGGGAGGTGGAACAGATAAATCTTGATGGATCTCTATGTCATAATGGAAATAGGAGCATGCATCTCTCATAAGATCAGACAACACTTGGCAAACTGCATCATGCACTATATCCTTTGTAGGTGAAAGGGTCTCTCTCTATTCCGGAACCTGTCTCCAAATTCCAACGGTGCTGTTCATTATGTAATCTACCTCTGAAGATGAGTACTCAGTACTACTCTTTGAATCGGGTCGCTACCATTATGTAATCGGAGAACGGAACTTCATCATTCCCATACCATAGTCGAAAGTTGCACATGCGGTCTTAAGGAAGGGTCGCCCGAGAATGATATGAGATTCTCTCCAATGATTGGAGGTTTCCATGTTTAAGAATGTAAAGTTAACCTTATAGTTCTACCCCTCAATTGTGATAATGATGTTCTTCACCTTTCCCCTAGGTCTTTTCATTGACTGATCAACGAATTGGAGCAGAGCTCTGGATTTGCGAAGTGATCCTAACTCCAAGTTTTGATATAATGCTAAGAGAAATAGGTTGATTGAAGACCCGTTATCTAAGAGAGTGCGTGACTCCAATTTTTGATATAATTCTTAGGGAAGTAGGTTGACTGAAGACCGTTTATCTAAGAGAGTGCGTGCAAATGCAATGTTGTCGATACGACTCTCCACATAGTGAGCACCCATGTCTCTTTTCTTCCTTGGTAATTGCTGATTCTTGAGACAATTTGTGGCAACTGACAAGACATGAGTCTTTACATATTGGTCTGGTTTCTTCCTTCTAACTCTAGTAGGTGTGAATCTCACCTTAAGGTGTTTTTGGAATACAGGATGGTTAACCACATATTAACTATGATATTTTCCTTGCAAAACCGTGCCATGTCGCCACGCTTTGCTCCCGTAAGACCATGGGGGAAAGGGATGGAAGGAAGGGATATTGAAGATGAAGAATTTAAATCGGAAGCTAAAAGATCATTCTTGGAATTAATTGAAACAGAGTTTTTCATACATGATTTTTTTATGCAACATGGGATCCAAATAAAAATTATCTACTAAATATTGTGGGAAAGAAGATGCAATGATATCTACCACAACCAGAGGTGTAAGATCCTCCATAGCATCTGGGATATCTCCATGTTGCTAATGCTGCATTTGTTTTCTCTTTCTCTTCTCAGCTCCAGGAGAAAGAATCCTCAGATCTTGTTGACATAGCCTCTGAATGTGATGCCTCTTCTCCTCGTCCTCTGAAGACTCCTCAAATAGAGCTCTAGAAAGGTCATTCCCCGTATCCCTTGCCATGTCAGGTACGATCACGGTCCTTCCGCTCTTGAGTGACATATGGTTAGCCTCGTCACACGAAAGAATCTCATGTTCAGTTTTAAGAGATGATGAAGAGTATACCTGATCAAGAGGCTTTTAAGAATTAGAACGATTCAATCTACTAAGATTAGCCTAAACTTGGGCTGGGATCGAGGTAGAGGGTGTAGATTGGTCATCTCTCCATCTTGATAGGCGGTTGACATCCACCTGCAAATCATGAATTTCATTCTGCATTTCGCTCTGATAAGAACTAAGGGTATCGAGTATCTGCTGAAATTGTGAGTCCATGGGACTAAATGAAGAAGGAAATGGAAAAGGCTGAGAAGAACGGGAAAACTAGCTCTATTGGCCAGGATGTTGTCTCTGTTGATGTTGGTGCTGCTGGAATTGTTGGCCCTATTGGTATTGGCCCTACCGGCCAGATTGCTGGTACTGCTGCCTCTGATGATGGGGTGGCTGAAATCCAGGGTTTTGTTGTGAAGGAGGAGGTGCGAAGGTGAATGCGATGTTTTGAAATGTCATGGGACGTTGGTAGGATTGTCGGTCCCCCAACCTTCCCTTCCTGGCAGCGTTTAGAGTATACCATACTCCATTCACCTCCCAAACTAGCGGAGGCTCCTCCTGAACTGTCTCCATGGATGGGGGTTGCTGTTGAGGCGAGTGGGTGTAGGACTGGTCCTGCTCCCATGTCTGGGATTTCCCTGACACCGACTGCTCCTGAACATGGTGAACTTGATATACATGAGTAGAGGGTGCAATCACAACATGTATCATTATCTTAGATACCTTTTCAGTCAACTTCGCCATCTATTTGAAAAATTTGGAGACGCTCCGGTCTAATTCATTAATCCTCATGTAGATCCTCTCTACTACAGTAAGCTTGTTCATGAGGAGTCTCATGCTATAGATCACACCCTTTGAGAGATAAACTACATTTGACTTCCCCCCTCCAAATGAGAGTGAACTGGGGGACTGTGTGTATGCCCTACTGGCGATCTGTGAGCGGCTAGTCTCAGCCATCTGCTCGAATACCTTCCAGATGGTATCCGTTCCATGTGATGTGTAACTGCCTCCACAAGCAATGTCACTAAACCCTGCATCTCAGGGTTGAGATCGATGAAGAATGACTGGACCAAGATGTTATCATTTAGACCATGAAAAGGACATTTCTGCAAGATGTCCTTATACCTCTCCCATGCATCACAAAAGGCTTCATGGGGCAGCTAGAAGAAGCTAGTGTTACGTGTACTCATCATATTAGTCCTAATTAGGGGGAACGGGTTCTTGAACTGGGCATATGTGGTGACCATGACTCCTAAATTCTTCACCAGTAGTCAGCCTTGCCACCCAAGGAAAATGGAAGGGCTGTGAGCCTGATATAATCCTGTCTAACATGAGGATGTCTAATGTTAGCATAAATGAGCTCGAAGTCCCTTAGGAATGCATAGGGTTCCTCAGAAGCATTCTCATCAAAGTGTGGCAGCAGGTTCATGAACTGCGATTTCAACTCGAAATCGACTTCTGGTTCAATCGGACTCAGATAATTCCGGATTCTATACTGTTCGGGGTTGTATGCCGCATACATAGGTGGTTCCACCCCAACATTCAGTTGTCCTAGATGAGATCGGAGTAAAGCATGTTGCTTCTCAGATGTAGCGAGTCTGGCTAGTATCATCCTCATGGGGTCCTCAGGGTGTTCTACTTCCTCTTCTTTCTTTTTAGGAGGCATTATGCTTGAATCTTCTTGAGGTTCTGGATCAACAATGTGCTCTTGATTAGAAGAGGATTCATGAATGAAAATATTCTCATCGAGGCAAAGGTCTTCCTCGGTGAGGTGGGAGGAGAGAAAGGGGATGGTTTGAGGGTGACCATCCTGAGAGTGAGAGATCCCGATCTCAAGAGGGTCATGAGCTCGAGTTGGCCCAAGTTGTGCTTGGACCTTTGAAGATGTACTTCTTGAGGTGTTCAATGAGAGATTCATGAAGCTCGAATAAATATATCCCCAGTCTGTCATCTTCGATGGCAAATAGAAGCAATGTCGGGAGCACAAGTGTGCGAAGATAGGATTTGTCTCCTACCGAAAGCAATCAATTGAATCACAAACCCTGAGTTCACACTCAACACGGTGAAGGAACCTAAGCCAGGTTTGATTAATCTGATTGGTTTTAAGTGTAATTTTTCAAGCAAAGTTAGAAAGGATTACGTGATGGCCTATAGGGAAGTCGGCTCAATACCGGCTGCGTCTCCCCTGTTTAATCTGGCACCTAAGATACCAACGCCCTTCCTCTCTTAGCTCCTATCACCAGCTTACTCAGTTAATACCAATTGAAGTTCAGGGACCTACCCCTATCTACCTACCAAAGTAGGTGGATGCTGACAAGGCTTGTTACTTCGCCCCGAGGATTACTAGTAACTTATCGCGTCACACTGCTGCTTCACCCCTATCTACTTGTCGAAGCAAGCATAGTCTACTTGGTGCTGGTCAGTTGAACTTCGAATACTTCAACCTATGATATTCACTAAAAGCGGGGTACGTTGATATGGGAAGGCATGGGTTTGGGCTCTATCTTAGTGTGCATACACTCTATGTACCCTCTCTCAACCTGAAATCAAGGTCGGGGTTACTCTCCTGCAAACATAATTTCCAATTTTAAGTTGATTTTTTTGGTCAATTTGTTTAGCAGTCCTGATTTTAAGTTAGATGACCACTTGATTAGTCTAACACACAAGGCACACTTATCGTTCAATCCCAATTTCCTTTAATCCTGAATTGTAAAACCAAGGGGGAGGTCGAGAAACGCTGATGCACGATAAAATGAAAATGTATGCCAAGTGCAAGAGACTTACAGTGATCCTCATGCTATACATGCGGGATGCATTACAGAATTGAAATTTTTACACTAAATGAATGCAAGCGATGAAAAGCCGCTCCTATATAGGCAGTTCTATTAGCGAGTAAAGAATGGATTTAAGTTTGGTTGAAGTCCTGCAGTCTAAGTGCGTCTTTTAATGATGAAGTGTGGTCCTAGATATGACGAGCACAAACAGACCTAGGAAGCTCTAAGAGCCGCGAGTGTAGGATCTATTCTACGTCAAGCAACTAAACAACACAAAGAGTTTTTTATTTCAGTTACACATGTGAGGACCCAAATGAGAACAACTTTAAATGCAGACTTTTTTTACAAGTTCTCTCAAATCCACTCAGCTCATTTAATGCGGGTTCTTCGGCTCGCTTGACGAGTCGCCTTTGATGCCGTGTGTTCCTCGCATAAAAATAAGATAATAGTCAGATAGATAGACATAGAAAAAATAATTTCTGAAAATAAATAGCGAGCTATTCACTAGAAAAACCAGGATCAGACTACCCGAGATGGAAAACCTAAAATCTGGATTTTCTTAAAATTAACATAAGTCGTGTCTCCCTGGCAACGATGCCATTTAAAAAAAACTCGTAGATTGCCCTAGTTAATTTGGAAGAATTAACATTGATTTTTGTTGTAGTCGGGTAAGATTGGATCAATAAAAAATTGCTAATTAATGAATTAATTGATTAATGCGAGTGGTTATATATTTTTTACTTGGCAAGCTCAAGATTGAACTCATGGAGGCCACTGTCTCCTTAGGTTTATTTGAAGTCAATCAAGAAATCAGGTTTTTAAAGTGGCATTTTTTGTTATTTTTCAATGCATGTGATAAATGCAATGAAAAATTGACTAAGTTGAGGTATTAAAATACATATTTTGATAAATTTAAGTCCAAAAATCCTCAAAATTGGCCAGAAGTTAAATAAGGATGAAATTAAACTACTGCATTTTTCTAGAATTTTGGAGGGTAAATGAATTTTTTATTAATTAAATATGCAGACAAGGTGACTTTTACAAAGTTAATTTTAATAAATAACAAACCAATTTATTTTCAGGAATTAAAATTATCCTAGATGAATAGATGTGATATGAATCCAGGAAAATTATTAGATCCTAAAAATCATTGATCTCTGACCTATTAAAAATTAACTAAGCGAATCACCAAATACTTTATTCTAACCTCGATATGTATGCAAATGTGATGATTTTTGGATCGATATAAAACTATTCAAACTCTACCCACTATGAATTTTTCGCAATTTTTAGAGTAAGGATTAATTTGATATTGAACTAATAACAAGCAATGGATAAAATGTTCAATATTCCACGAAAATAATTATATTAAATAATCATGACAGCATACGATATAGGACTTTGGTTATCTCGATCTCGTTAAGTGAACTCTTTGACCTAACTAATTTGACACCTCCGAATCTCTATTCCTATGCAGAGGACCTGCATCAAGAGGTCGGTCAGATATCAACCTTTAGAGATAAGGATTGCCATCTCCTACTTAGGCTGGATATCATCTCTTAACAATCATTTGACGGTGCTTGATGAGTCCTCAATCTAACCCCTTAGATTTCCATCCAAGCACCAGCCTCTATGATTCAACAGTTGAATCAACATCTGTATGATCATCAAGATGGCCATGGTACATAACCCTAATTGTACTAAGGAACCTATTATGCAAATTATTTATTCTTCATTTCAGATCAGGGAATGATATTTGCAATAACATTTATTGCATAATGGCTCGTCGTGGGCTCGCATGTCCAATAGTCCTCTGCATGGGAATAGTGATTCAGAGATGTCAGATTAGTTGAGTCAATGGGTTGACTTAACGAGATCGAGATAACCAAAGACCTATGTTGAATACTGTCACAGCATAGGCATACATCCTCTGACCAGAGACAGATGTGTTGCTATATGTCTAAGTGTGTACATTTGGCAGACCAATAGGTTGATGACCTAGTCAAGGTCTATATACCGACGAGCTGGTATGTATGTAAGGACATATGAGAAATACGATCTCTCAAAGGGATCATATAGGTTCACTTGTGAACCGGGAGACATGAGCTCACTCATGAGGTATTGGGATTGATCAAATTCCATGCATGGTCGTCATGCTTTGGAAGCATGACATGAATTTGAAGGTAAGATATATGTTTTGGAAAAGCATATGATCTATACCAATTCCCAATGACCAAGATTGATAAAATTAATGATCAAACCCTGAAGATGACCGTGTAAAAGTAATCTATATCTTCAGGATGATCATAGGTCTTCCAGTATGCAGGATGTACAGGTATTGGCATTACCTGATGGTGATGTGATCATAAACGATTGTATAACCATGACGCTTCCATTCTGAAGGAGTGATGAAACAAGTTTGGATTTTAGTGACTCCTCTCAATAGAGAAGTGACTTGATCTTAGTCCATGTATTGGACATTGATCTGGATGAGATTCAGATGCAATGAGAAGATTAGATCTACGGTCTTGATTTAATCAAGCATACGTGGGAGGTCCATGAGATCTGGATTTGAGATGTGATCTCAACATCCAAGTCACTATACATGGAACAATACAATCGCCATGTCCTTATCTCCACGTATCTGCGGAGAAATCGGATTATTCTTGAAAGGGTTCAAGAATAATTCCATAAATCTAAGCATTAAAGAATTGATGATTAAATGTGATTTAATCATCTTGATGTGTGTGGAAATTATCCAATGTAATTAAATGTGATTTAATTATTGTGGATAAGAATAATGTAGATGGCAATATCCAATTATTATAGTATATTATAAATATGATTTATAATGTATTAGAGAGATCTAATTATAATTTATATTTGTTGATTAATTATTAATATGTATTGGATACACATTGTGTAATTAATTGAAAATGTAAATTATATTTTGTTTGGTTGTGAACATGATTACAAAATTCTAATGGTAAGATTGTAATATTCTTAAAATTAATTGTGAATTATTTTTGAAGAATAAATCACAACAAAAGTTTTTGGAAATAATAATGGAGATTTCCATGGAGATTTGCAATCTCATGGGATTTCATGAGATTGCCTCCACATGGAATCATGTGGACGGCGACCAAGTCCTACTTGGATTGGTGGCCGTCCACCATGATTGACATGGGAGATGTAATCTCCATGTTATTCTCTCCTTATTTGGTTGATCTAATTTAGGATTAAATTGTATTTGATTTATCAAATATATTTGATCTAAATTAAATCATAAATTTGTTGGCTTTTACCAACAACAATCTTGATCATTGGATTGAACATAAATCAATCTCACCCATTGATTTTATATGTCCCATGGATTGAGATGCATGGATCCCAAAACCCTATAAATAGAGAGGCATACCATGCTCTCTAAGGCTATGCAATTTAGGAGCACATCTCTCTCATTTTCTCTCACACGCCAACTCTCTCTCTCTCATTCTTGGTGGCCGTCCACTAAACCCGAGAGGAGAGGTTTGTCGTCGCCTTCGACACCGCGCTGCTGCTTCGACATTCTTCGGTTCTCCATCTTCTTGAAGTGCTATGCTTACGAAGAGGATGTTATATCTCGTACGACGAGATCAGGAGTTCACCGTACCTGGATCAACTTGTTAGATTGCGAGGATCACGCGGTTCATCCCCGCGCTCGCAAGCGTCTTCTCCGACGATCGTACTTGAGACAGGAGGTCTCTTTTCTTAAATACTAGATCAATCACACTTCAAGAGTTATTCCTTTATACTTATTGTGGTTCTAGATGAAACGATCCGAGAACCGTTTTTGGATCATGTGGTTTCATCGCATGAAAATTTTTTAAATTCCGCTGCACAGAACAACCGGTACGACTAGTCGTTCTGCATCATATTCCATACGACGATCACGCTTCCGTGATGCACTTGAGGATAATACCATATCCTTCAAGTGGTATCAGATCCTTAGGTCGAAGTTTTTGGATACGATCCGCAAACCTAGGACGTCTTGGGTTCGTTAGGGTCGCGAAAGTTTTTGTCGCATTTTGATTTTCGCACATATGTTTATTGAATAAATTTGGCCCTGTTCAAAATGTTTAAACACGAATTAATCACTTGTATTTTGTTCCCTATTAAACAAGGAAACCATAGGATATGAGTTTACGTAATTTGGATTCCGTTTGCTCAAGATATGGTTGTTTTAATGAACATGTATCCACTATTGCGGGAACTGCGAATCTTAACATGATTAATGAGTTAATTATTGTTTTGATCCCCCTTGAAATGTGTGAAATATCACTTGAGTTCTATCCTAAATCAAGTTAGCAATCTTCGAAAATTGAGTTTGTCTAATTTGGATTTAAATTGATTGAGATATGTTAATTTTAGTGAGTAGGTGTCACTACTGAAATTACAGTCCGAATCAAGAACCATGTGATTGTCAATTAGTGAAATTAATTTTTAATTTCATGAAACAATTATGGAAAATATTTGTGAAATATTGGAAGATGATTATTTCCTTAATTAACTTGACTTCAACCAATTAATTGATTAGATTTAATCTTAATCATAATTGGAAACACAATCATCAAACTTGATGCTTGAATAGGATTGGGAATTTGTGTAGTAAATTTCCTTATAATGAAAAAAATGTTTTGATTATTAGTATATGATATAATTTCAGTTGAAGAACCGATGATCATCTCAAGTACAAATTGATCTATCTGGCATTATCCTTTCCTGAGGTGGATATGGTGTCTAGTCGGAGAGAATTGGGGTAGCGGGTTGCAACGTATGTGGTCCGTCCCACTCTCGTCGGTACTGGCCATGACAGCAGGTATGGACTCGATAATGCCGGAGAAAATCAAGATGTATTTTCTAATTATTAAAATTCAAATTAATACGTACTTTGAGATATTACCATATATATTCAAGTAAAACAATCAAGTTTGTTGATTAAATTGGATTAATAATTGATTTAATATGATTAAATGAATTATGTCCAATTGAAACACTCTGTTATGTATAGAGTTGTTATTTCCCTTGAAAGAATTAATTATATGAATATAATTCATAATAATTAATTAAAATTTGAATATGAGGTAGAGGATCACATAAGTGACATCCATGGTCTCCCATCAAGGCGAAGGGTTCCGTCGCCATATATTGTATGTAGGAGACGTCTGTCCGAAGTGACAGCTCCTGCATACGATCCATTTGGATCGGGCTCGTCGCTTCTCGAAAGAGTAAGGACGTATGCGTAGTGACCCCAATATCGGGTCCTCATATTATTGGGGCGATATTGAATTGCTCATAGCGAGTTGTATTCCTATTGACGGTCGGTTCAATTAATGACGGGTCAACATCACCTTAGGGGTGTTGGGCCCGAGTATTAAAGACCGAATTGGGAAATGCAAGTTGGACTTGCAAGGCAGAATGTGTTCCCGCTTCTCTTTATTGGAGTCATAGGTTCTCATATTGTTGGGATATGACAAAGATAAGTAGGAGATCACAGTTCTTGCTTGAGATATAATGGTAAGTATATCTCTTACTTTGAAAGTAATTAAGGGAGTAAACTTTCAAGGTTGACAGAGCAAGAACAATTTGGTTTAAAATGCCTTAATCAAATATCATAAATTTGAATATATATGATTATATGTTCTAATATAGTGCATTCTTAATTTCAGAAAATGAAGTCCTTGAACCCACTAAGCAGGCTTCTTGAGGTCAACCAGTTGACCGGTCCAAATTACTCGGATTGGATCCGTAATTTGAAGCTTGTTCTTTTTGTTGAGCGCATAAGTTATGTGCTCTCCGAAGACTAGCATGAAAGCCTTAAATCCAATGAAGAAAAAGCATACAATGACAAGTATGATGAAGACCATGTCTTGGCTAGATGCTATATCCTGGGTTCTCTCTCCAATGTTCTTCAGAAGCAACATGTGGAGATGAGCACATGCCAAGAGATAATGCATAATTTAAAAGATATGTTTGGTGACATTAACCACACCCAGCATTACAATATTTTGAAAGAGCTCGTTCGCTGCAAGATGCAGGAAGGAACTTCGGTTCGAGAACATGTACTCAAAATGTTTGGGTACTTGTCTGAACTGGAGACTCTTTGGGCAAATATGGATGCAGACATGCAAGCTGATTTCATTATGCTATCTTTGCCCAAGACTTTCAATAATTTTGTGGTTCCATTCCACATGAACAAGTTGGACTTGTCGAACGCTGGTCTTCTTACTGCATTAAAGTCTGCAGAAGACGTAATGAAGAAAGATGGTCCCGTTGGCAGTGCAATGGTTGCACTGGTCAGAGGGAAGCGCGGTCGGAAGCAAGGTTCTCGGAAGGGCCTGGCCCAGAAGAGAAAGAAGAAGAGTCAAGGCTTTGGCTCATCTTCTAGTGCATCCACACTGATAGCGTCGAAGAAATCCGACGTTTGTCGCCACTACAAAAGCCGGGGCACTGGAGGCGTAGTTACCCGGAATACCTGAAGTCGTCAGACAAACGTAAAGCTCCAGCAGGTATGAAATCTACTTTCATTATTGAAACTAGCTTTCTCGTTGGACGAGAAGGAAGTTGGGTTGTAGATTATGGTGCTTCTGTCCATGTATGCAATTTGTTGCATTTGTTTCAGGAAACTAGAAATCTTGAGGAAGGGGAGATAGTTATCCAGATGGGATCTGATGCAAGTGTTGCAGCAGTCGTCGTCGAGACTTGTCGACTATCATTATCTAGTGGTAGAGTCCTAGTTTTAAAGAATGTATTTATGTACCTGAAGTTAGAAAGAATTTAATATCTGTATCTAAGCTAGTTAGAAGTGGATATTCGTTCCTTTTCTGTAATAAATTTGTCATAAGTCATTATGATAAATATATTGCAGATGGTATTTTAACTTCTGATAGACTCTATGAATTGTGCATTGATGAGCATGTCATGAATGTTACAAGCACTAATAAAAACCATAAAAGATTCAAGGAGAATAAAAATTATTCGAATATGATTTGGCATCAAAGGCTTGGTCATTTATCTGTTGATAGGATCAACAGATTGATAAAGGATGGACATTTACATTTTCTACAGGTTCAATCTTGCCCACCTGTGAACATTGTATTCGAGGTAAAATGACTAGGATGCCTTTTCGTAACAAGGTTACAAGATGCAAAGGTATTATTGACCTAATAGATACTGATGTATGTGGTCCCTTCAATACCGCGACTCGAAATGGATATCGATATTATTTGACGTTTATTGATGACCATTCGTGATACAAGTTTGTCTTCCTATTACGTCATAAATCTGAAACCTTTGAAAAGTTCAAAGAGTTCAAGGCTTTGGTTGAGAACCAAACCGATAGGAAGATTAAACAGATTCGATTTGATCGAGGTGGCGAGTACCTCTCGGATGAATTCAAGGAATATCTTAAGGAGAATGGAATTGTCTCCAATCTCACTCCTTCTGGAACTACCCAACTTAATGGTGTTGTTGAAAGACGCAACAGGACCATCATGGATATGGTCCGTTCAATGATGAGCAAAGCACATTTACCTCTTAGTTTCTGGGGATATGCAATAGAGACTACAATTTATATCATGAATAAGATTCCTAGCAAATCTGTGCCTAAGACTCCTCATGAGCTCTGGTATGGAACCAAACCTAGTGTTAATCACTTGAGGGTTTGGGGTTGCTTGGTTCATGCTAAGAATGTGGATGCAAGTAAGCTAGAATCTCGCACTCGTAAGTGTTACTTCATTGGGTATGTTAAAGATGGTATTGGATGCCAGCTCTATGACCCTGAGACCCAAAAGGTTTTTGTCTCTAGATATGTGAAATTTCTGGAGGATGATTTCCTTAAAGGTCAAGACAAAAATGAAGTAGAGGAACTCATTGAATCCCCTAAGGATTCCGAGCTTCCTAGACCAGAAACTTAAGAGATAAATAAAGATGAAACACCCATACCTTGTCGAAGGAGTTCGAGGGTGGTTACACCACCTGAAAGGTATGGATTCCATGTGTCAAGTGAGACTGACATTGATCCTACTTCATTTGATGAAGCACTCGCGGATCATGACATGGATAGATGGATGCTAGCAATGAAGTCAGAGATTGACTCCATGCATAAGAATGGTGTATGGACCGTAGAGGATCCGCCTAAAGGGATAAAACCCATTGGGTGTAAATGGATCTTCAAGAGAAAAAGATGACTTGATGGGAAAGTAGAGACTTTCAAGGCACTGCTCGTAGACAAGGGCTACACACAGAGAGAAGGCATCGATTATGATGAGACGTTATCTCTTGTGGCTATGCTTAAATCCATCAGGACACTGCTAGCTATAGCTGCATATCTTGACTACGACATCTGGCAGATGACGTCAAGACGGATACCTCGAGGAGGATATCTACATGGAGCAGCCCTAGGGCTTCATAACTGGGGATGGTAAAGTATGCAAGCTGAAGAAATCCATCTATGGGCTCAAGCAAGCTTCTCGTAGCTGGAACATCAGATTTGACGAAACCATAAAGAGTTATGATTTTGTGCAGAATCCTAATGAACCTTGTGTGTACAAGAAGCTTAGTGGGAGCGCCATTGTGTTCATCGTGCTTTACGTAGATGACATACTTATCATTGGGAATGATACAGGGATGATGACCAGTGTGAAAATTTGATTATCTCATACCTTTGAGATGAAAGATCTTGGAGAAGCCTCTTACATCTTAGGCTTGAAGTTGTTCAGAAACCGAGAAAAGAGGATGTTGGGATTGTCACAATATGGATACATTAAGAAGATTCTTGAACGATTCCATATGGATAGTTCCAAGAAAGGATTCCTACCCTTAAGACATAGTATCCACCTGTCTAAAGGAATGACTCCTCAAGCTGTTCAGGAAAAGAAAGCCATGACTGGATGTCCTTATGTATCAGCTGTAGGAAGCTTAATGTATGTCATGATGTGTACTAGGCCAGATATCTACCATGCAGTGGGAGTGGTAAGTCGTTACTAATCCTGCTATGGAGAACAACACTGGAATGCAGTAAAGAACATATTCAAATATCTACGACGGGTGCAAGATTAGATCTTGGTCTATGGAGATGGTGATCTCCAAGTCTTGGGATATACAGATTCTAACTTCCAATCGGATATTGGTGATCGAAAGTCGACATCAGGGTTTGTATTCTTGTTGAATGGTAGTGTTGTGAGCTGGAGAAGCAAGAAGCAGGACACTACTGCAGATTCAACAACAGAAGCTGAGTACATTGCCGCATCGGATGCTGCAAAGGAGGCGGTGTGGTTGCACAAGTTCATCATGGAGCTTGGCATAGTTTCCTCTGATACTCCCATCCCGTTATTCTACGATAACACGGGAGCCATTGCCCATGAAAAGGAACCCAAATGGCATCAGAAGAGCAAGCACGTGGAAAGGAAATACCACATCATTCGGGAGATTCAAAAGCATGGTGACATCATCATCATCAAGGTGGCCTCTGCCGACAACGTTGTTGATCCTCTTACCAAACCTCTAACACAGAAGGTTTTCGACCAACATGTAATGAGTATGTGTTTAAGGATTGTTCCTGAATGGTTCTGAGGGCTAGTGGGAGATTGTTAGCAATGTGAGCCCCGAGCGAACCATTCCTACAATAAATGTTATTGTAATAAATGATTTATCAATAAAAGTTATTGATTATTTTCACTCCCTTTCTAAGATTGAATGAATGAATGCACTATAAGGTCCCTCTATACAATAAGGGTTATGTACCATGGCCAACTTGATGATCATACAACTGTTGATTCATTGATTGAATCATAGAGGCTGATGCTTGGACGAATATCTAAGGAGTTAGATAAAGGACTCATCAAGCATCATCAAATGATTGTTAAGTGATGATCTCCAGTTGAGTAGGAGATGGCAATCCTTTCTCATATAGATGATATCTGACCGACCTCTTGATGCAGGTCCTCTGCATGGGAATAGTGATTCAGAGGTGTTAGATTAGTTGAGTCAATGGGTTGACTTAATGAGATCGAGATAACCAAAGACCTATGTTGAATATTGTCACAACATAGGCATGCATCCTCTGACCAGAGACAGATGTGTTGCTATATGTCTGAGTGTATACATTTGGCAGACCAATAGGTTGATGACCTAGCCAAGGTCTATATACCAACGAGCTGGTGTGCATGTAAGGACATATGAGTAATGTGGTCTCTCAAAGGGATCATACATGTTCACTTGTGAATCGAGAGACATGAGCTCACTCGTGAGGTATTGGGACTGATCAAATTCCATGCATGGTCGTCATGCTTTGGAAGCATGACATGAATTTGAAGGTAAGATATATGCTTTGGGAAAGCATATGATCTATACCAATTCCCAATGACCAAGATTAACAAACTTAATGATCAAACCCTGAAGATGATAGTGTAAAAGTGATCTATATCTTCAGGATGATCATAGGTCTTCCAGTATGCAGGATATACATGTATTGGGAATACCTGAGGGTGATGTGATCATAAATGATTGTATAACCATGACACTTCCATTCCGAGGGAGTGATGAAACATGTTTGGATTTTAGTGACTCCTCTCAATAGAGAAGTGACCTGATCTTAGTCCATGTATTGGACATTGATCTGAATGAGATTCAGATGCAATGAGAAGATTAGGTCTACGGTCTTGATTTAATCAAGCATCTGTGTGAGGTCCATGAGATCTGGATTTGAGATGTGATCTCAACATCCAAGTCACTATACATGGAGCAATACATCGCCTTGTCCTTATCTCCAAGTATATGCGGAGAAATCACATTATTCTTGAAATGGTTCAAGAATAATTCCATAAATGTAAGTATTGAAGAATTGATGATTAAATGTGATTTAATCATCTTGATGTGTGTGGAAATTATCCAATGTAATTAAATGTGATTTAATTATTGTGGATAAGAATAATGTGGATGGCAATATCCAATTATTCATAATATATTATAAATATGATTTATAATGTATTAGAGAGAGCTAATTGTAATTTATATTTATTGATTAATTATTAATGCGTATTTGATACACATTGTGTAATTAATTGAAAATGTAAATTATATTTTATTTTGGGTTGTGAATATGATTCACAAAATTCCAATGGTAAGATTGCAATATTCTCAACATTAATTGTGAATTATTTTTGAAGAATAAATCACAACAAAAGTTTTTGGAAATAATAATGGAGATTTTCATGGAGATTTGCAATCTCATGGGATTTCATGAGATTGCCTCCACATGGAATCATGTGGACGACGACCAAGTCCTACTTGGATTGGTGGCCGTCCACCATGATTGACATGGGAGATGTAATCTCCATGTTATTCTCTCCTTATTTGGTTGATCTAATTTAGGATTAAATTGTATTTGATTTATCAAATATATTTGATCTAATTTAAATCATAAATTTTTTAGCTTTTACCAACAACAATCTTGACCATTGGATTGAACATAAATCAGTCTCACCCATTGATTTTATATGTCCCATGGATTGAGATCCATGGATCCCAAAACCCTATAAATAAAGAGGCATACCATGCTCTCTAAGGCTATGCAATTTAGGAGCACATCTCTCTCTCTCTCTCTCATTTTCTCTCACACGCCAACTCTCTCTCTCTCTCTCTCATTCTTGGTGGCCGTCCACTAAACCCTAGAGGAGAGATTCGTCGTCGCATTCGCCACCGCACCGCTGCTTCGACGTTCTTCGATTCTCCGTCTTCTTGGAGTGCTACGCTCACGAAGGGGACGTTCGATCTCGTACGACGAGATCAGGAGTTCACCGTGCTTGGATCAACTTGTTGGATTGCGAGGATCACATGGTTCATCCCCGCGCTCGCAAGTGTCTTCTCCGACGATCGGACTTGAGACAGGAGGTCTCTTTTCTTAGAGACTAGATCAACCACGCTTCAAGAGGTATTCCTTTATACTTGTTGTGGTTCTAGATGAAACGATCTGAGAACCGTTCTTGGATCATGGGGTTTCATCGCATGAAAATTTTATAAATTCTGTTGCACAGAACAACTAGTACGACTAGTCGTTTGCATCGTATTTCATACGACGATCACGCTTCCGTGATGCGCTTGAGGATAATACCATATCCTTCACAGAGGTCAAGAAGTTTACAAAAAACCTTCTATAAAATGGAGGGGGGGGGTATATACATGTGGTGTGTCGTTATTGTCCTTAGAAGAGTAGTACTTATGGGTGACGATATTCCAACAGGGGTTGTTAGGCAACTACTTTCTTAGATATGGCATGGGAAAAATCAAACCGAGCTCACTCGTGATAATCACCTCATCCATGCCCAACGAGGAGTCCTTAAAATGTACCTTATTCTCTAGGTCAAAGATGACCTTCTTAATCGATTCTTCTGAACCTGAAGCATGGAGATGAAGAGAGCAATGTCACGCCTCCAGGTGTTCAGGGGAACATCTAGAGGAATCAATGCACTTCCTCTTCTCCCCACTAGATAACTGACTAACAACCTCTTTCTTGGGAAGCGTCTATGCGTTACTGGATCTCTCCTTAGGTATGGATCCTAGGGGTGATATGTAAGGAGGTTCTTGGTTGTGGCTATGTAGGCTCAAGAATCAGATCACAATAAGATGAAGGAAATCTGAATGATGGTGTGCAATTAAGGGGGGGGGGGTTTCGGTTTGTGAGCCATCCTTAAATCTCTCATGGTGGTGGAGGGACAAGCAGAGGTGATGTCACATTCGTCTTCCCGGTGACAAAAATAAATTTTCACCAGGAGATAGTGACAATTGCGATTTGTGATCATTTCCCCCTACTTGATTGGATCCTACTTGATTCAACCATACTAGATCATCTCCAATTCTTTACATTGGACCAAGTAGCATGCTTGGTAGTAAAATTATTTGTAAGTAACTACTCCTAGTGGATGTTATATTGCATAGAATATTATTTGTGGTTTTTGTTAAGATAGAGCCTGTTCAATATGTAGCAGTCGGGACAAGAATTGGTCAATGTGAATAGTAGGATATCGAACATTACCATGTAAAAGACTAGTAAATGGTGATTGACTTTGAGAAAGCTTCGAAAACTCAAAGAAATCATCTCATGTAAGTTGGTAATACCGAGTTGACATGAAATCAAATATATTTTGACAGTGATAAAAAATGAAACAACCTTAACATCATAATAAATACCATATGGAACCTACATTGTCAATAGGTTCATTTTTGAGAAGTATATTTGAGAACATCTTGTATACGTGAATCCGGCAATGATTGACTTTAAATTGTAGAGTACATAAATGAGATCTTCCACCTTTAAACTCTTATGAAACATTAATAAGATATTACATAAATAATGAATTTATGCACTTGTGCCCTTCTAAGTTTTGCCAATCACGCACATGCCCCTATTTTTTTCAATTAAGGATGTATCCCAATATTTTTACAAAGTTCATAGTAGTTTCCTTGTGTTATCGAACTTATGCACCTATATAATACTAATGGACGAATACTACTGTGAACTTTGCAAGTATATAAGGGTCCAAGTGTACTTGCAAGAAAGGGATACAAATGTCACTAAAAAAAATCAAAAGTGTACGTGGCTAAAAAATCAAAAGAGAAATCTCTCCAACCAAACCACCCCGGATCTACTCGTGTGATTGGATGGAAAAACTCGCGGATCTACTGCAAGAAGGACTTATTTACAAGTTGGTCAACCGCAGTCCTATCCGCCCTACCCCACCCACCCTTACGACCATAATTGGACTCTCTCTCTCTCTCTTCGAAAAACGCACCGCGTGTGCCGTCCCGATTCCCATGGCGAACCCGGAAAAAGAGAGCAACATATAATAAGAACGGAAAGTGCACCAAAGCCGGAGGAGACGTTTAGTTTGGAACGGGCGTGACTAATTAAGCGTGTGTTAATAATAATAGGGATAGGGATTGGGGGACGTGTGGTGACCGTGATGCAGCAGTAACGGTTAATTGTGCCGGGACGGGTGGGGACGTAGCGGGGAGGGTGAAAATAAAGAAAGAAACCCCTTCACACAATCCTTGACCTCTTCCCGCCCGCCGCTCCCTTGAAATCAAAACGAACAGAGAGGGAAAAATAGAGTAAGCCGAGGGGCAGGTGTTGGAGCGGAGCGGAGCGGAGTGATAAGGGCGGGATCTGGGAGGGGAGTGCGCCGTCATGGACACCCCGGAGAAGACCCAAAAGCAGAAGGGGGCTCCCCGCACTTCAGCATTTGAGGTCCATAATCTGCGACCGTGTTTTTCGCTCTCTCATGCATTTTTCGATTCTGGCCTTGCTTTCTTTCATTCCTCCATTTTTCTCGAGGAAATGGTGCGGTTTGGGCTGAAGGGTTTCTCCCAATATGGATTTTGGCGTTGTTTTGCTCAGCATTTTCTTATCGTCTTTCTCTCCTTCTTTCTTGTTTGTTTCTCTGTCGACAGGTTTTGTTGGGACTTCCTTTCGTCCGTTTTGTTGGTTCTTGATTTGAGGTTTTAGGGTGCCTGCTCGAAGGAGATTCGTAGATTGTGTCGAGATCTGGTGGGTGGCGCATTGTTGGTAATTGAGTGATTTTTGAGTCAATATATGTGTTTCCTTGTGGCCGGGAGCTGCTTTGCTGTTTTTGTTCTTGATAGAAATACGGATGCATATATTTTTTTCTTTGGATGGCGCATGTGAAGCGTGATCCTTGCATGCTTTCTTGGGCCGCTGAAAAAGTCCTTTAAAGGACTCACTTCTATTCCGAGGGATTGAGTGTTTAGTTTGAGATTTGCTTCTTTGCCCCTTTAAGCCCCAAGTATGATAAATTTAGATGCTTTTCCACTAGTAACTTTTGCTTTTGTCTGCGGCCCATGGCTTTAAACCATATACATTAATGCTTTGAATACTTTTTACACGAGCATTCTAGTTTAACAGGTTTTCAGTTTTCTTTTATTTTGTTTTCCCAGTAAAAAAATGACGATGGTTATCCACACATAAATTACTGTATAATTGTATGCTTCTGGCATCTTTTTAATGCTTCGTGCCCTGGTTAATTTATAATTTTGTGCACGATAATTGCTATACATCCCCCAAGGAGGCAGCATTTTATACCGCGAATGCTATCTTTAATTTAGTTTGAAACTTCTAACTGTCTGCTTTTATTGTTTTTTTCTGCACCATTCTGTTTATCTTGAAAATCCCCTGTTTTGCACGTCAATTAGTTTTAAGTTTCTTTATTGCTTGCCTGTGGAATTTCATTGCTTACAAAAACAGATTATTGGATTGAGTTATTATGAAAGAAATGTGGATACTTCAATCCAGTACCTTTTTCTTTCTTGCAGGATTCACCTGTCTTCAACTATATCAATAGTCTGTCACCAATCAAGCCTGTCAAATCTGTTCATGTTGGTCAAACCTTCAGTTCTATAAATTTTTCTTCCATTCCTTCTGTTTTCACATCTCCACACGTCAACATGCAGAAGGAATCCCGATTTGTTGTGAGGTAATTTTATAGTGATGACAACCTATGCTTTGGGGGGGAAGGTTATGTCAGCTAAAGCAATACTTTCTTTCCAGGCAACCACTTTCAGAGCTGTCGAAAGCACAGTTTTCTTCTGTCAGTGGAGATGAAAACAACTTAGGCATGGATGTTTTAAATGTTGTTAAACTCTCCAACTGTTCTGACAATAGGGCACAAGCTAACAGGAAGCCAATATGGTCTATAAACAAAGCTGTTGTTGATCCTCCTGAAGATTGCTTAACACACACATCCCCGCAATATGATTGTGGCAGTCCCAATCATAACATGACACCTTGCTTTGGTGCCAAAACAAATTTTAAGTTGGTCATGGGGAGTACATCACTGATTGAGTTCATTCATGATGGTTTAGATGAGAGGAACATTCAAACTGCTTCTGTAACTGGGCTAGAAGCGGAGCATCAGAGCATAGAAGCCAAGCAAGTTCCAGGATGTAATTGGCAGAATCTTACCCAAGATGATGGTGAAGATATGTTGATTGTTGATTCTATTCATGAACCAGAACCATTGACAGAAATGCCTGAATGTTTTGCTGATCCTGACTGTAGTCACACTTCTTTGCCTGAAGATACCATTTGCAGTTCACATGAATTTCCAACTGACCGTCTTTCTTTTGATGGTCATCAAGATTCATTCTGTGATTTGCCCCCTGATCGCAACAGAGAAATGGGAGATGGTGCTTCAGATGGCACACCTTTTGTTATTACAGGAAGCGATAACAAGCCACCGATGGTTAATTTGTGTGAGAATCATGCCGACAAAAATGGTACCTCTGATCCTTCAAGCACTAAGGTAATTAACTATAGATCTTGGTAATACAGTGGTAATTTTGTTTTGGCTATTGTGTAATATTTTCAAAATCATGGCTATTGTGTCATGTTTTGCTAGGGATTTGGGATGCAGATACCTTTCAGTGTTCACAATTTGTTTCATGTTTTAGAAGGCTTTTCTTTTTTTTTTTTGCAACAAGGATGTAGTAAAAGAATATAGACCATCTGTTTATGTAGAAACTTGACATCTTGGATGTTTTTTTGATTCAAGAACTCGATTATCTGCATCTGACCTAGCCCTAATGAAGGTTTTAAAAAAAACTTGAGGTGGATCAAAGCATTTTTCCATCATGATGTCGGAGGTGTAACTCAAGGTGGGCAAGGCGTAAGCCTTACTTATAGAGAAAAAATTTATAAACTATAATTAATCATAATTGGTTGCTTAATGACAATAAGGAAAATCATTGACTCCTCTCGAGTGGTTGGACCAAGTAGATGGAAGATTTCAAGAAAAGTTTGGGAAGGCGAGATCTAAGACATGCTTACTTGATTCACAAGGAATCAGATATCAAAGATTTGTGTGCAAGAAAGGTGGTATAAGGAGAAGGTCCACCACCTTAGTTAACAAAAACTATTTTATTTTCATGTGTTAATGGTGAGTTTAAGGCAATGAAAGATTTCAATCTTGATTTTATGTTTACATATAATGTTCTTTTCCTTCGTATACATATATTTCATATCGACCGAATAGGTCACTTGAGAGGCACAATATTGGGATTAGGAGTAAAAAACATGATTTGAGGTGACTACGAGTATTTGAGCTTATTATCTACTGTAATGTGCTGCTGATCGTTCTCTGAGATGCAATCATGCCATTTTTTGGGCTTTATTACGAGTCTGAAAATGATATAAAATGGCAATCACTACGCCTATAACATCGAGCTCTTTATTAGTGAATCTAAAAGTGATATTTTTGTGGCAAAAAGGTGGTGGTCTCTTACCGCTGTGATAGAGTCGACGATGAATTACGATGTTGATTTTAGAAGATGAAGTGATTATGAGAATCTCAGTATTCTTGAGCCATAAGATCCCTTTTTTGGGGAATTTTACTATCACATTTTTAATTTTAAGCCTGTGGGTTTGATCGGGTGCTGACCCGATTCGATCCCTTTTTTGGGGAATTTTACTATCACATTTTAATTTTAAGCCTGTGGGTCTGATCGGGTGCTGACCCGATTCAATGGGGTCCACTACTATTGTTGCTCATATGACAATAAGGAAAAACATTGAATCCTCTTGGGTGGTTGGACCAAGTAGGAGATGGAAGATTTCAAGAAAAGTTTGGGAAGACGAGATCTAAGACATGCTTACTTGATTCACAACTCACAAGGAATCGGATATCAAAGATTTGCATGCAAGAAAGGTGGTATAAGGAGGACTGCCTTAGTTCACAAAAACTATTTTATTTTCATGTGTTAATGGAGAATTTAAGGCAATGAAAGATTTCAATCTTGATTTTATGTTTTACATATAATGTTTTTTCCTTCGTACACATATATTTCATATCAACTGAAGAGGTCACTTGAGCGGCGCAATATCAGGATTAGGGGTAAAAACATGATTTGAGGTGACTACGGATATATGAACTTATTATCTACTGTAATGTGCTGCTTATCGTTTTCTGAGATGCAATCATGCTGTTTTTTGGGCTTTATTATAAGTATGAAAATGATATAAAATGGGCATCACGATGTCTACAATATCGAGCTCTTTATTAGTGAATCTAAAAGTGACATTTTTATGGCAAAAAGGTGGTCTCTTACCGCTGTGATAGAATCGACGATAAATTACGATGTTGATTTTAGAAGATGAAGTGATTGTGAGGATCTCAGTATTCTTGAGCCATAAGGTCCCTTTTTTGGGGAAATTTTACTATCACATTTTTAATTTTAAGCCTGTGGGTCTGATCAGGTGCAATTTTTTTGACCCGATTCAGTGGGGTCCACTACTATTGTTGCTCGTAGTGCATCTTCTAATGGGGCAATATCGTTTACAACATTTTAAAGGTCTACTGTCTATGCCTTTATCCAACAAGGAAATATCAAATGACTCATTTAAAGACATGCTGGTTGATGGGTCTTTTAGAGATTTCATGGTGGGTGGGGTTGAAGTAGAGCCTTTGGTGGTCTTTACATGTTACTTTAACGAGGATGATATGGCCACTTCACTGGTCTTTCTTGTGTAGAGACCACAAAGGTGGCAAGATCCTTAGGGGTGGTAGGTGGCGTCATAGGTCTCGGGTCTTCGATGAGGTTGGGTAATGCTTTTGGAGGTTTGGAGGATAATATAAGAGGCTTGGGAGGGACAATCTTCCAATTCTCTTTAATAGAAGGTGTCAAATGTATGATGTAACTTGTGAGCTTAGGGATTTGTAAAAATGAGTTTTTGTAGAGCAGGAGGAGCAAAGATCCTTTCTTTTGTTGAAAGCGACTGCAATATTGGAGAAGGTGGATGATAGGGTTGTTAGAAAGCTTTGCTCTAACTGTTTTCAACAACAAGAAAGCCTTTTCCCACATTAAGTAGGGCCAACTAAAATGATGAAGCCTTATACTTTAAGTAGGGTCAACTACATGGATTCTGGGTCAAATCCATGCCTAAAGATCTGACTATTTCATGCTGCCTGTCGGTTACCTAACACAATCCCTACACGGAGGTATTTGAGCCCTGGGGCTCTAACTGTTTTGATGTGAAAATTTCTGGGGTACTCGTTAAGGTGCCCAATCAAAGCTAGTATCTTGGACCGTTCGGGGTTGGCGATGCATGAGAAAAAGGATGTATGTGGGTGTTCTCTTTAGTTCCGGGCAAACATTTGATGTTCGCGTAGAAGATGATTGGTGGGCACCATCTTTCAAGGCTTTAGAGTGGTGAACTCGGTTGGTAGTAGAGTTTGAATTCTCACATGATGTAATAAGGATTTTTCCAGTTTGAGGATAAGGTAGTTGGTCTTAGATCTTTGATGGTAGCTCTAAGAAGGAAGGTTGATGGGATCTTACTAGTTGTCACTAATGTTAACAACCTTGTTGACTACATTTGAGGATTCTGCTCCAGGGCATGTTTCATATAAGATTGGTTTTTCAGTTAGTGACATGGATCATCAAGAGTCACTTCAATGTCATCTTCTTTCGAAGGATAGACACACGTTTCATGGGGGCATGGATTTCGATACATGAAGGGGTTGTAGCTTGCAGTCCCATATTGATTTGTTGAGATGCTGAATTTATTTCACCTAGTCTTAATGAGATCTTTGCGTAAGGCATACTTAGACCACTCAACTTTACTACGGGAGTCCAATGGGGATCATCCCCTGACAACATTCTCATGTTTGATTGATTATGGTTGCTAGAGGAGGTCTTTCGATCGTTGATGTTGGAATTTTGGAAAGATTACATGCTACTAGGTTGGTAGCCTATCACATGGCACACAAGCTAAATTCCTCGAGGAGATGCTGGTTAACTTCATGAGAGAAGTTGTCGCTTAGCAATAGCGTCAGAAGTCACATGTGCAGATGGAGGTTACCATGCTTGATAGAATGAAGGTTGGCATAGCTACAATTAGTAATGAATTATACGAACATAAGATGCATCAATACATTATATTAGAGAAGGAATGCAAAGAAAGGTTGGCTTAAAATAGAGATCAAAGTAGATATGTCTAGAGGAGGGCACTGCAAACACAAAGTTCTTTTACGTCATCTCTAGCAATCGTTAGCATAGGATCTTATTCATGTGATTGAGGCTGGTGGGATGTGATTCTGAGGTGATGGGGAGGTTGACATGGTCCAAATGTATCATTTTAACTCATAAATAGAAGATCCACCATAATGGATGAAGGTGGCCAGGAGGGTTAACACGATCTTCCATGCACAAGGATGAGCTTGTTCAAGACAATGAATAAGAAATTCAGACTTCAGTTATTGGGCTAAATGCAGATGATTCTCTTGTACCTAATGGTTTTAAATTTTTTAAAAGGAGTTTTGGGTTGTGGTGAGAGATGACATGTTTTTTTTGAGAAATTCATGATTGGCAATTTTAGGTGGAGGACTTGAACCAAGGTAGGAAATATTGCGATGTATCGACGATATATTGTCGACATATCGATATCGGTGAGATAGAGATATCGATATCATTCAACCTTTTGATTTTTAGGATACCAACAATACGAAGATGGCTTTGGACTTAGAAGACTGGCAAATTTCTATTTCGACATAACTAGTCCTTATAAGAGACACGAGAGAGGGGAAGAGACCAACTACAACAAGCTGGAGCAGGCGAGCTGAGTTCAAAGGTGAACATAAGGTTTACTATGCAAGTCATGCAAGATGAAGTCAGGAGAAGGGTAGCCGCCAATATATTGCCGGTATATCGTGTGTCGGTGATATATTTGCGAGATAGGGAACCTTCCAGGTCATATTTCCACTGGTATTGCCCCATTTCATCCCATTTCACCCCATTTTGCCTGAAGCTACTGGGAACTCTTCTCCAACGTTCCTTCCTTCTTTGAGGTAAACTCTACAGCTACTTCAAATTTTATGTTGAAATAGTGAAATTTCCTAGGGGTTTTGTTCCTATTTGTTAGGTGTAGAGTTATATTTATGATTCTGTACTACTTTTCTATTTTTCTGTTCTCCATCCTATCTTATGTTACCCATATGTCTTTCTATATAAGAGAGCCTAGGGTTCAAGGAATAAACAATAATTTACTCTTTTTTCCAACATGGTATCAGAGCGACAGTCCTAGACCAAAGCTCTCGTACCTTAACCCTAACCATACCCTCCGTCTTCTCTCCTCCTCTCCTTTCTCGGCTACCGTCGCCCTTTCTCTCTCTAGCTTGGGCACCACTGTTGTCGCCCTTTCTCTCTCCACCTTCGGTCTTGTCGTTAGCCCATCCGTCTGCTGCCGCTGCTAGTACACCCGGCGACTGCCGGCTTGTCCACCGACCACCACCGTCGTTGGTGCGTTCGGCCATCGCCGGTTTCTCCACCAGCCGTCAATTCTCTCATTATCGTGGCTAGCCGTCGTCAACGACTAATCGAGGGCTCCATGCCCTTCTGTCCATGCATTGTCTTACGTTGTAGATTTATGGATTTGAATGCATAAGTCTACATATGCATTCAAATCTTCATATGTCTGTGTAGACACTCATCTTTTGGTCTACAAAACCCTAAGTTTTTCTTCATACTACAATATGTCAGAAAACAAAGTTGATGTTCCTACCACGGGCACTTTCAGAGGTCCAACATCGATTGTTAAGATGGATGGGTCTGAGCGATGCCATTCACGAGCCTTATGAACTCTACATGAAAGAAACACATTCTTACTGAGGAGGAGATGGCTGAGAAAACTGGGGTTAACGCCTCGTTGGAGGCGGATGATGCATATGCCAAGGTTTGGCTTTCATGTACATTGATGAAAGAGATCGCCAATGATGTGTTACATCAGCCCACCACCACGACGATGCAGGATATCCTTGCAGTCGTTTATTCGCAGGCGAGGAATGAGACTGACGTTTGAGAATCTACACAGCTTCATGTCCCTTACATCTACTTCAGAGCAACATAAGACTTATTGGAATGCCACCATGATTGGTGTATTCCTGGAAGCCCTTGATCCTAAATATGAGGCTACCCGTACTCGGATTCCGGTAGATGCTACTATTTCTCCCATGGAGGAAGCTTTCTGCAGGATCAGTAGGATCATTGTCCCATCCACTGCTACCTGTCAGACCTCTTCAGCGTTGGGTGCCTCTCGAGGTCGAGGAGGCTCCTCCCAATTTCGTGGATGGGGACCTTGTGGCAGAGGATGTCGTATTTGTCAGCCATGTACTTACTTCCATCGTCTTGGACATACAAAGGATACATGCTATTCGAAGCATGGCTTCTCTGCTTCTGCCCGAGTAGCTGAGTAGATTGGGCCCCTGATTGATCCCTCTATAGATCAGAGATTTGATGAGTTTGTAGCAAGATCGAGGGACATTATACCTCTCGCCAGTCCCATTGCTTCTTCACCAGCCTCGAGAAGTCACGTAGATGTGGCTGCTTCAGCATCTTCTAGTACCTCAGGTAGTACTTATACACTTACTAGTTGTAGTGGATCTGATGTTATATAATGGATTATGGACTCCGGTTCTACACATCACTTGTGTGGAGATAAAGGTCAACTTACATCATACAGACATGTTCCTCCAGGACGGACTGTGGTTATAGCAGATGAGATTCACTCTCCGATCACTAGAAATGGAGTAGCTTGACACCCTCTATGCGTCTGCAGAATGTGTTGCATGTACCTGACTTTTATATGAATTTGTTATATATTAGTCGGATTACGAAGGATCTACACTGTCGAGCTATTTTTGACCCATCTTCTCTTGTATTTTAGGACATCTTTATAGGCAAGGTGATTGGTTGTAGTCGTGAGCGGGGTGGTTTCTATCGCTTGGTTCACACCCCTTATGCATGCGTTTCCTCTCATTCTGCTGGTTCTGCCTCACCCTTTACGTGGCATCTGCGCTTTGGTCATCTTTCGCTCAAGAAAATGTGCCGTGTTCTGCCTTAGATCTCTCCTCACTCGTCCTTTCATTGTGAGACATGTCAGTTGGGAAAGCATCATCAGTTGGCCTTCCTTAGTCATCAGAGTCGGAACAGTAACTCCATTTTTGAGTTATTTCATATTGATATTTGGGGTCGAAGTCATGTTTCCTATCATCAGGGACACATGTTTTATCTTGTAGATGTAGACAATTTCTCTTATGTCTTAGGCCTTTTTTACTAAAGAATAAATCTGAAGCAGGAAATATTATCAAGAACTTTATCAATGAAGTGCAGAATGTGTTTTCTTCTTCTGTGACATTTGTGAGAACTAATAGTGCTTTGGGATTTTGTAGTCATGCTCTCTTTAATTATTTTCTAACTTGGGGTATTATTCGTCAAAGGCAAATATCGTATGCCTGTACTTTTGAGCATGGCCTCAAATTTCAACAAAATTTGGTCGAATTTCTGTCGAATATCGATATCCAGTCGAAATCGAAATTTGTTCGAAATGATCGAAATATGGGGGTCCTAGTACAAAAAATGACCGAAATTCCGGTCAAAATTCCACCAAAGTTCCATGGAAATTCTATTTTGGTTGATACCAAAATGGTGATCGAAATCGACATTTATGACCTTGCTTTTGAGCAAAATGGGGTTGCAGAGAGGAAGCATCACCATTTGCTTGATGTTACCAGAATTCTTCTTTAGAGTCGTCTTCCGTATTCTTTTTGGGGATGATGCTGTTCTTACGACATGCTATCTTGTGAATCGCATGCCCTTGTCTGTCTTGGTTGAGAAAATTTCCTTTTCACTTGCATTTTCTGAAAAAGAATTGTTCTCACTTATTCCTCGTTTTTTGGCTCGATTGCCTTTGTTAACCAGTTGTCTCCAAGTCTTGACAAGTTCTCTCCATTCAAGTGTGTCTTTGTTCGGTACTCCGGGCCACAAAAAGGATATAGATGCTATGATCCACTGCGTATAAAGTATTATGTTAGTGCTGATGTCACCTTTTTTGAGTCATATGTACTTTTCTCCTACAAGTGATTGGTTGACTTCCTTAAACTCTGATAATGAAATCTACATGCCACCACTACTATCATTACCGTCTCCACCACCCTTATCACCATCATTACCAGCTTCACCTCCTATAACCTCAGCTCCCATTGTCCTTGTCTCACCATTGTCGCATTATCATACACACTGGCCTTCTTGTGCTCATGGCCATCGCTCATCATCTAGCACGCGTCATGTATGTTCTAAATACATAGCTCTAACGATGGGATTGATGATTTGCCTGAGCATGGTTCTTTACAGGGGACGAACATACAAGTTGATGATCTGGACTTACCTATTACGCTTCGGAAGCAGGAGCGTAGCTGTGACTCATATCCTTAACATCCATGGTTTTCTTTGCTTGCTTGACTGGGGAATTCAGGAAATTTGATGTTGCATTGCCTGCCATGAAAATTTCACATAATTATCTGGAGGCTTTGAAGGATTGTCGGTGGCGACTAGCTATGGGAGGAGAGATGGCTGCCTTACAGTCGCGTGGTACCTAGAACTTGTTTCCTGCTCCTGATGGAGCATATGTTGTCAGTTACAAGTGAGTGTTTACTGTTAAACACTATGCAGATGGGAGTCTGGATTGGTATAAAGTCACACAGGTTGCTCGTGGCTTTATTCAGACATATGGAGTGGATTATCTTGACATATTCTCCCCAGTAGCTCGTCATTCGACTCTATGGGCTCGTTCGGTTCGGGAATAAGCAGGAATAAGGATTGGGAATAAGGAAAATAAGGGTCTATTCTTTGTTCTGCTGGAGAATAGGAATAAGGAGAATAACGTGGAATAAAGGTAGGTAAGGTGGGATAAAGATAGGAATAAAAGTGAAATAAGATGGAATGGAGAGCAATAATCGTACCACGGGAAACCGTGACGGATGGAGAATAGGCCCCTTATTCCAGGGCCTATTCTCCATACGAACATGCCCTATGTATTCTTCTTCCTATTGCTGCAGTACATGACTGACCTCTCTTTCCGCTTGATGTTAAAAATACCTTTTTGTATGGAGACCTGCATGAAGAAGTCTACATGCAACAAGCAACCTTCTGGGTTTGCTGCTGAGGGAGGGTATCCGTAGGTTTGCAGAATTCATAAGGCAATATATGAACTTAATCAGAGTCCAAGGCCATGGTTCCAGAAGCTCTTGAATTTAATTGAGAAGCTGGGATTTCAGAGGTGAAGAGGTCAAATGTGGATCATTCATTATTTGTACAAAGAACTCCTAGAGGTACGATGACTATTATGGTATATATTGACGTCATACTAGTCATAAGTGATGACGTGCATGGGATAGAAAGGGCTAAGGAATTTTTGGGCCGACAGTTTGTTACCAAGGATCTTGGCACCTTACGGTATTTTTTTGGAGTTAGAATTTGCCAGAAATCAGCAGGGTCTTGTAATGACCCAACAGAAGTATGTGACATATACGCTAGTTGAGACGGGATTGGATGTCGACCCACTACCACTCCTATGGACCCTAATATGAGGTTATATGATGATGATACAAAAGAGGCGAACATGAGAAGATATGGAGAAATAGTAGGGAAACTTCTTTATGCTATTATAACGAGGCTAGATATCTTATTTGTAGTTAGTCAGGTAGGTCAATTCATGAAACAACCTTGACATGTACACATGGATGCTGTATATATGATTTTGAGGTACCTAAAGTCTTTTCCAGGTGTAAGATTATTTTTTAGAAAAGGGGCCGCACTTATGGTTTCTGCATGCATTGATGTTGACTATGTAGGATGTCCAAAGGATAGAAAGTCTACTTCAGGCTTTGCGGTTTTTGTTGGTAGTCCTCTAGTCTCCTGGACGAGTAAGAAGCAAATTATGGTTCCTAGGTCCGTCACTGAGTCTATATATAGGGTTATGGCACAAGCTAGTACATAAATGATGTGGATTCGAGCAGTACTAGCAGATTTACATATAGATATTCCCATTCCAATGCATATACAATGCGATAACCATGCATCCTTGTTCATTGCAAACAATCCTCCATTTCATGAGAACCAATCATATTGAAGTGGATTGTCACTATACAAGGGATATGATTCAGAAAGATTTTATCTCTACCTCTCATGCTAGCTCCGGGGATTAAATTGCATATATCTTTACTAAAGCTTTGCTCAGAGGGCCTTTTCAGAAATGCTCATCCAAGCTGAGCATGATTAACATCTATGCTTTATCTTGAGGTTGAGTGGGAGTGTAGAGTTATATTTATGATTCTGGACTGCTTTCCTATTTTTCTGTTCTCTTGTATATCATATGTAATTTACCCATAAGTCTCTCCTTTATACAAGAAAGCCTAGGTTTCAAGGAATAAACAATGATTCACTCTTTTTCCCAAAATTAGGTAATGCATATTCTTGATTTTTTTTTAGAATTTAAGGTATTTAGTGAGATATATATGGACCTATTTTAGGATTTTTGAGTTATGTTGTGAAATTAAGTCTAGTTATGAAAGAGTAAACATGGATGTCATGTTCTAGACATATAAACAAGATTTATGGTTCTTTGTGTTACCTAAAATTGGTAATTAATTAATTCTGTGAATTAAATGTCAGATATGTAATTTATTTTCGTGTTGTATGCCCCACGCATAGTGAGAACTACCAAGGTAGCCAACCCGAGCAGAGCTAGGAGTCTAGGACAACTACTTTGGTGGTGACAATTATGGTTTCTTCCCCAAGTACATGCTCGTGCCTCCTCCACAAGGATCTTCTCCTACTCCGTCATCGTCATCCCAAGGATCTCACACTAGTACTTCACAGCCTCGTCGTGCCTCTCATGATACTGGATCTAGTGCTGCTTATCCTCGTCTTGGGATACTCATAGGCATCGATGGCCAATAATACATGCAATATGTGATGGATTACAAGGTCATACTTGTACGTGATGTGGCAAAACTATTGCAACTAAATTGAGTCCGCAATGCACTATGAGAGACAATAGGGCATGGGGGATTCAGATCCACCACAGAACTCTTGGTTCTAAACCCCTCACGACTATGTATTTTTTTACAATATTGCATAAATTTACATTTTTTCATTTATTTTTATAATTAGATAAATCTTTATACCAAAGAAATGTTGTCTTATCAATTATCATGCATATTTTTTGAATCAAATGATATCTCAATGAACATTTAGTTACTGTCTTCCATGAACAAAACATGTTCTAAATATGGTTAACTTAGCTACTTTGATTCCAAATTTCTAATTTCAATGTTTATTATTCACCACCAATCAATATTAACAATGATATGCTCGATATGATCGATATGTGCGATATAAAGGCCATATATGATCGATGCGTATAATCTAAGTGTATATTTGTAAGTTATTTAATGTTATAAGAACTTGGATGAACTCCATTTTAAATATTTATAAGTCAACAATCAACATTAACATCGATATGTTTGATATGACTGATATATGCGATATATGTCGTAATATAAGTGTGTGATATAAGTGTGTTTTTGTAGATTATTTGTTATTTTAATATCTTGGGAGATCTTAATTTCTGAAAAATGTTAAAATAGTTTTTTAACCATTTCCGGCATTTCCATCGTTATTGTCGATATATCCCAACATATCCTTTTTCTGGCGGATCGATATGTGACATCCAGATCTGTATCACCCGCATCCGAAATCGAATCCGACCCGATTAGGGTCCATATGATTTGATAAAACTATTGATCGATATTAAATGATCCGTATCAATCCATGGATCAAAAATTTAAATTTTATTTCGGATCAATCGATCAAAAATTGACTGCATCGTTATTTGTGTCATCGGAAAAACTGTGATGCAATCAGAAACTATAAAAATAACTTGAGACCGTCGTAAAATTCGTATTGACGGTACAAAACCAACGAAATCAACCGTTCATCGGTTGGAGGTCGTTCGACCATTTTAAATCACACAAAATTAGTCACAAATCAAGACTGTATTTCACTAATTTCTGAATCCATCTTGGATTAGAAGAGTTTAATTTTATATCGTTTAATCATCATTCCGAGATGGTTGAAATGAGTTATTGATCATCTTGGAGATTCAGGGTGGAAACACGGATGGCTTTGGTAGGCCATATAAGAGAGAGATAATGGAATTTAGCTCAAGCTTTCCTTCGTGATGGTGGTTGCGGATCTTCGATCAGAGCTTATTCTCCGACGTCGACGATGCGGTGGTTAATCCGGCCAAGGTAGCGGTGCTCAAGGAGGTAGAAGGATTGTGGTGGCTAGGGTTTTGAGAGAGTAGCCTACCACATCCTATTTATAGAAGGAGATGTAAATTTGGATCCAAATTCGGATCCGGTTCGGATCCATATATGGATCTTTATCATTCAACTTAAAACATCGATATCTTGAGATAGTAATGTCGGACTTAGATGTTCTTGGGTTCGTTGGAAAGATCTCGACGAGATCTACAAAGTGGCGTGATTATTTGAATTTTTTGATGTCAGAAATACTCCAGATTTTAGCACAAAAATTATGGGGTTTCACAATCATCCTATACATTCGATTCATTGGCCAAGATGAATTCTCTCTGCATTGGCATATCTTAGATTTGAACTTAGGAAATGCTTTTGTCATGTACTTCTAATTCTTGTCTTTTGTGGAGCTTTCACTGTTCTGTTATATGTATCTAGTCTGCTGATTGATATTTTCTCCGTGTTGTATTATTTTTAGCAAGTGAAAGATAGTCATTTTGTAGGTTGATTCTCACAATCATCAAGGATTGCGAAGGTGTCTTGTTTTTGAGATGGCAGGAGCACACAGGAAGAACTTGCAGAATAGCAAGAATGCTGCATCTTCATTACCACGCTTTGTAACGCTTTCCTCTGATATTCAACAAACTACCAAGTTAAAAGATGAAGTTGGATTATCGCAGTGCATGTTGCCAGGTGTTGGATTGCACCTAAATTCTCTTGCTACCATGTCAAAGGATTCATTGAGTAAAGAAAAACTCAGTTGTGGAAATAATCTCGTTTGCTTGCCTTGTCCCATCAATCCCTATCCTCTTTCTAGCACCCAGGAAACTCCACAGACGTCTCTGTCTGTTGAGACGGACCCTGCATCTTCTAGTGCACTTCAGGATCTTCAAATTATGCACGATAGCCCACAAGACAATGCAACTACAGATGGTGATGACCAGATCCAAAATAGTCCCAAGAAGAAAAAGCAAGTATTGCCTGCTTTATTAATTGATAATAACTAGTTAATTAGTCATTCTGTTTAATTTTTTACTTTTGATTCACCTTGCAGACGAAAAGCAGAAACCTCCAGTGAAAGCGAGGGCTGTAAGCGTTGTAACTGTAAGAAGTCCAGGTGTCTAAAGCTGTAAGTTAATTTTAGGGTTTGCTCAGTGGATGCCCTTTATATAGTCTTTTTTTATCGAGTTAAATAGACTGTATAATATAATTGATTAGTAAAGATAGCTACTCGTATCATTATTTCAAATTCAAAGATGATGCGCATTTATTATTTTTAATTCATCTATCGCATCTCTTGTTCTAGTGCTTCTATTGTAAGGGGATCCCCTCTGCTGATATTGTCTTTAATAGATAATGTCCTTGAGAAGTATGTTCTTTAATGAAATAATTTATCATATCTTAAAGTTATAGGAAACCCATCTTTTATCTAGACTAGATTTCTGGAAGGCCACAAATATATTTCAGTCTGTGTTGTCAGTTTTAGATACTTATTGCAAGCTAGAGCTAATAAGATTATTGTATCAAATTTTAAATTGTTATTGGCAGATTAGCATTTTCGCAATTTGTAAGCTTGGTTGTTTAATTGAAAGCTTGGAGTAACTTGAAAGGTTCTTTCTAATGGCATTTTTTTAAAGAAAAGATTTAAGATTAGGTTCCAGAACACCAAAGTTCGTGGAGTTCCCCATGTATAGGATGACTATCAATAATCCCATAACAGATTGATTCTAAAAATACCCGGACGACAGATGACACAAGCTGTCCCCTCACAATACAATCAAGCCATAACCGTTTAAACAAAATCATAACCATACGTCATGTAACTATCCTATGTAACCCTAATTCATAGACCATACCTTTTCGTAGAGAAGGGCACTCAGCTTGTAAAACTTTTTATTGCTAGTGATGTAGAGAAGAAACCCTGCTCACCTAAACATAATTGGCATTCGTTACTGGATGCCTTTCGGGTTCTCTTTTTTCCGCTGCCTACTGCGCAATTGTGTTATCTTTACTTGTGTGTTTTCTTGTTTGATATCTTTCTCTCCCTCTCATCCACTTCGTTGGTGCGAGGGATTATCCCATGCATGCTAACCTCATATCTAGGTTAATTCGCGATGCCTTTAAATGCTTTAGTTCGAAGACATGGCATTGAATTTGTCGGATCAAAACTTTAATTATTGACTATCATTTTCATATTAGTACTTACCAAAGTAAAATTAGTATATAGCAAGGACTTAAATGTCGGATTTCGATTTCGTTTCGGTAAGCTTGGAAAGAGAAGTTCGGTGGAATTTCGGTGAAATGGTCAGAAATTAGAGAAATTATTTGAAAACATATTTTTTTAAAATAAAGATTTCTAATATTCTTTAACTCAATAAATAAGATAGAAAGATAGTATTTTTGCTAATAGTAAACAACTAATATGATATGTTACATTAAAGTTTCATCCAACTGTCCCAACAATCAAAAAGTAGTGTGTTGCTCAGAACCATACCCGATTGGAACTGTTGGAGTAGTTGGTTGTGCGCCTTATGAGTTGTAGAAGGGTAAATGGATCCTGGAGAAGATCCATTTACCCCATCCACATGTTTAGTCCCACATCTACCAGCGGTAGGACTTGGAGTCTCTGTGGAGGCTATATAAGGAGCCCCAGACCTCCTGTAACCATTGAGAGAAAGCAATGAAGCATATGCCCCTTTGAGGGCTTCTCACGTGGTTTCGTCCCGCTCCTTAGGGAGTAGGATTCCACGTTAAATCCCGCTGTTCTTATTCTTCTTTATTCCTTTTCCATGTTCGCTTCCGCATGTTTATTTTCTAACATGAACCATAATTAGAAGCCATTCGTTTCTCCTCTTGAACATGAAGAGAATGGTGACACACGAGCACCTCGTCAGTAAGAATGAGGTGACGTATATGATAACTACTAATTAAAACATATATATCAAAATGAAGAAATAAAAAAATAAAGATCTTCGGTTAAAACTTTAATTTAACTCTTAAATCTTGAGTCTAAATGATTTGGTTTGGATTTAGATCTAAAATATATAAACTAATCAAAGAAACTTATTTAAGCAATGCAAAACACTCTAACAACTCAATACATTAGCGAATAAATGAGTGAAATTTCATTGATATATGTAATTTTTTGAAACCGAACAGTAGATTCCCTTATTTTTGTATTTTTCCGAAATGACATGTAATTTCAATGAAATTTAGTTGACATTTTATTGATATTTCCTTGAAATTCCGGAAAAAGAAATAAGGGAGTGTTTCAATTTTGGTGACCTAAAGAAATGGAAATTTCAGAGAATTTCGATGGAATTTCGTTGAAATTTGAGGTCATGGTTTATAGTACTATGATGTAATTGAGGTATTTTTAAGATAAAGAAAATGAAGTGTGGATCCCTTTGACAGTATACATGCTATGGGAAGAAAAAGTAAAACATGATGCAAAATATCTATGTAATACTTGTAGAAGAAATTGAGTGATATTTGATTACTTTGTTGACTATGTCCCAGTATCAATGTTTGGTTTGTCCTACTTAGTCCTGTATCTGTGGATGCTACAGAATGTGTAATTTGCAAGCCTTGTGTGTGACTATTTTTACTTTAAACACCGGAGATAATAGAGAAGCCATTGGAATTAGAGGCAAACCCGCGAGCACTCTGATCTTTTCTTTATGAGATATCTCTATAGTGGTAGGGCATGAAGTCACAAGCATTGACATGACGTTACCAAATTAGAGGCAAAACCACGAGTACTCTTCTCGTCTCTTATAAAAATGGTAACGCTGAGCATTGCATCCGTTTGGAACATTGTAATAGATGAGCGGAGAGTGCGGTATCGAGAATATGCCAATGCTTGCATTCGACGTTCCTTTTTGCTATCAAGTATGAGCAATAGTCATTTGATGAATAATCCCATGAGAGGGGAATAATTTCAGCAAGTACGAGAGATGAGTTCTCTGGCATTATTAGAATTTAGAACAAAATTCTTCACAATGATATTAATTGAGTTTTGATTTCATTAACAAAGGTGTTGATACCAAATCCAACAAATCAACAGAAGAGATATTATTAGGAAAATATTATTAGGAAGAGCTTTGACGACGCTTTCATATTTGGCGAGTCTCACACTCTAGTTGAGTAGTGGGTGGGAGTTGAGGAAGCACTTGATGACGCTACTGTAGGGAGGGATGGCCTAGGTGTTGGTGCCAAAGAGTGCCTGTTGAGGGAGGAAAATTGGATATTGACGCAAAAAAAAAAAACAATCCGAGACTAAACTAACTAAGCACATGCTTCTTCATGACTAATGGAAATCATCATCTCAGTTAAGATATCTCGAGAAAAAAATAAGATATCGTCAAAAATAGCTCTACTGCTGAGGTCTCTACAAAAACTAAAAGATAACATGCAAATAGGGAGCTTAAGAACAAACAGAACACCTTTATAAAAAGAACAGACAGAACATTAGTAAGTCTGATACAAATGATTCTAATGTTGAGCTGTGTAGAGCTCTCTGGAGAAAGCATACTTAGATGTTACATCAGGTGATCAAAAAAATTCTTTTAGAGACCACCACATATTGTCCATCATTATCATTAATGTCAACCAGAGTAGTAGGAAGACAACCATGCTCCTCGGTCCACCCAATTATCAATCATAAGGTGGTTAGTCTTTCCATAGGATGCGCAATGCGTATATCTTTTTTCTCTTCTTAGGCCAACATGGGCATGGCTACATCCTTGAAATGCACCATGGCGTCTTCGACCTGGAGAAGGAGCACGAGAATGCTCTGTCTTTAGAAGAATGTCCTCCATGATGTATCACTACAAGAGCATTCGTTATAACTTGGGATAATTGTCTTTGTCCAGCTTTTAGATCGAGGCAAATGCGAGAGTTCTTGTGTCCCTTCTCTCTATGTATGTTAGATTGGATGAATTAGACATCTTCAATGCATAATTGATGCTTGGAGATGGTAAGATTGGTTGGGTGTCGCTTACGTGGGAAGCGGTGAGCGGAGGAAGATGTGTGCTACTGCTGCAGAGCTAGAGGCGAAGGTGAGACTGAGTATTTGGTATGGGGGCTAGGCTTGATGGAGTGGGGGGGTTCTCCGATACCAAGTTGAATAAGAGAATACTTCGTTGTAATAAGAGTGGATAAAATAGGCCTCTTTATATATATAGATTGGGTGTCGCTTATGTGGGAAGCTGTGTGCGGTGAGCGGAGGAAGATATGTGCTACTGCTGCAGAGTTAGAGGCGAAGGTGAGACTGAGTATTGGTATGGAGGCTAGGCTTGATGGAGGGGGGTTTCTCCGATACCAAGTTGAATAAGAGAATACTTCATTGTATTAAGAGTGGATAACATAGGCCTCTTTATATACGGATAGGCTGGTGTTATACCGTAAAATAAAGAAGATAAAAGAGCCCTTGAAGGGGCATTGCATATCATACAATATTATATTTCATATTTTCATAACCTTCTATGGTGTTCCCACCAATTTGGAGCATGGAAGGATATATCGATATCGATATCGTTTCGATATCATGTCGATATCGATATATCGACGATATATCGTCGATATATCGCTATATCTAGGAATCTTTCCGAAGAAAATGCGTGAAATCGGATATACCGATATATCGATTTCGATATCGGTCCCATGTTGATATCGATATATCGATGATATATCGCCGATATATCGGGATACAACCTTCCATGATTTGGAGTTGATGATATGCAATGCCCTTCAGGGGCTCTTTTATCTTCTTCATTTTATGGTATAACCCCATCCTATCCATATATAAAGAGGCCTACGTTCTCCAGTCTTAATGCAACGAAGTATTCTCTTATTCAACTTGGTATATGGGCTAGGGTTGAGGGAGGAGGGAGGGTTCTCCGATACGGTTGAAAAGCTTATTAATTTTTGATGCAGTTTGCAGTGTGAAACGGATAAATAGGGCCTCATTTTCTATGTTTTATCCGCTATTTATAGGCTAATTTTATTTACGTTTATTTGATTCGTTGTAATTTTATTTAAATAAAAGAGATCGCTTGTGATCTCAAATTAGTTTCAAGTTGAATTTTAATTTAGTTAGTTAGAGTCAATTAAATATTTGAATTTATTTCAAATCAATTAGTTAGTCGGTTAGAGTCAAATTAGGATAAGTAGTTTTGAATTTGAATTTCTATTTTTGTAATCTCATCCCTCCTATATAAAGGGATGATAGGCTATTGTTTTTAGACAGGTCAGATTATATGAAGTTTTGAGATTTTATCTCTTTCTCTCTCTCTCTCTCTCGTCTCTTCCTTCCCCCACGTGATCTACATGCTTCTTCTTCTCCAAATCTCTCGCATCCGGCGAGTTATTCTCTTCTCAACCCCTCCATTTTCTTCTATCAAACAATCTCCACCGATCAAATTTATTTTTATCCGTCGTCGAAACTTATATTTGCATCAATTGGTATCAGAGCATGGCATTTAGATCGTCCTCACCATGATTTTAAAAAACGTGCCTCGAGGCGTAAGCCTCGAGGCGGTTTTCCATGAAAACCGCCTCGAGGCTATAGCATTAGTCTGGATATCTGAGGCGTAAGCCTCAAACACCCGAGGCGGTATCGAGGCGGTCTCGAGGCACTGCCTCGGTTTGTTGTGCATTTTTTTGGGTAAATAAATAAAAAATTATATAAATCTATACTTTTATAATAATATTAAAGTTATAAAATATATTTTATCTACAAACATACAAGTCACAATCATAATATCGTATTATAGTAACATTATATGTTACTCCCTAAACATATCATTTCATAAATATATAATGGGATTTTATCACTTGTGCCCCTCCGAGATATCACAATATCAGTTATGCTCCTATCTTTTTGATAATATCAGTTGTGCCCCTCGCTTCTTACTCCGTCATCAGTTGTGCCCTTCTGTCAGATTGACCGTCAAAAAATTAAAATAACCATGGTTTATTCAAACCATGGTGTGGTTAAGAAGGGTATTATGGTCCATACATCTTCTTCATCTTCTTCCTCCTCCATTTGCTCTTCTTCCTTCTCTTCATAATTTCTCTCTCTTACTAACACCTTCATGCATCCATCGAATCTCTTACTAACACCTTCCATGGAATCTGTCTGCACTAAAATATTCAAACATGACTTTATTACAACCCTAAATCCAAACTACAATGACTGATTCCATAGTAATGGAAGACATCTATATTCTATATACTACTGAAAACACGTGAATTTATTCTGATAAAATCCCAGCACACATCAGAAAACGAAGGGAACGAGGGCCTTTAGCCCTACGGGGAAGTTCTCAAACTTGGAGAGACCACTTCCTTGTAGCAATGCTCCTTCCCGCGAGGTAGAAGGTGGTGGACACGGCAAACGCCACCGAGGTCCACGTCTGGGAGATGAAGGCCATGCCGACGAAGCCGAGGATCTCGAAGAGGTAATGTGGGCAGATTACCAGTCTGAAGAGGCTGCCCTTCGGGATCTTGTATTCCTTCTCATCCTTCTTCCTCAGTTTGGAGAGGATGTAGTGGTGATAGAAGTTGCCAAGTATCCCAACCAAGAACAAAGCAACTCCTATGTATTTCAGATCGGTCGCGGGATCAGACATGCCCACAGTTACGTGCTGAGCGTAGATCATCAAGACAGTGAGGAAGAAGTAATGCAATGAAATCCTAATGACTGAGTCGGCGGGGGGAGCAGCAACGGGGGGGGGGGGGAGGGGCGGGGGGAGCAGCAGCGGGGGGTGGCGGGGGCGGGGGAGCAGCAGCGGGAGGGGAGCGTGGGCCGACGGGGGGAGCAGCAGCGCGGGGCGCGGGGATGGCAGGGGCGACGCTCGGCAGCAGCTTCTTCGGCAGAGGAGAAGGCGAAGGTGCGTGCGGGGCGCAGGGGGAGGCCCGGGGCGGCGGGGAGCAGGGGGAGGGGGAGGCATGAAGGGAGGAGCTCTGGGAAGGTGGAGGAGGAAGAGAAGGGAGGAAGAGGAAGAAGACGGGAGAGGAGGAAGAGGATGGGGAAGGAGGAAGATGAGAAAATGACTTTTTTCAATATTACTTTTAATTTAATTCCCATTATGTCCCAAAGTTAACGTCCGTTTACATTAGAAATGAACGGCAACTAACCGGATGGGTACAACTGAAAATATGACAAAAATTTGAGGGCACAACTGATATTACCAAAAAGATAGGGGCATAACTGAAATTGCACGATCTCAGAGGGGCACAAGTGATAAAATCCCATATATAATTATACAATTATATTACAATTATCATTGCATCAAAGAAATCATGCAAGTGTACAAGGATTGTTTCTAATTAGTATGAACAAATTTTATATCAACAATTGATATTCAATTGCTTGTATCGCTACAATGAGTATAATATATGTTTAAGAGAATGTATATTTTGTAAGAATATTAGGAATTCACATATTTACAATATTAATATTACTTAATCACGAATTAAAACTAGCATGTATAGTTAATATGGTATATTTTGTACATCTATTAAATTTAAATATTCAAATTTAGGAATTTATGATCATATATTATGTCAATATTTGAAGTTTACGGTTTTATGATACCATAGTTTATGTTTAATAATAATTTTGACACGTATTTTCTTTATAAATCGAGGCTTACGCCTCGACCGCCTCGAGGTTTACGCCTCGCCTCAATAATGGAAAACCGCCTCGATCCGCCTCATGTTTTTTAAAACCTTGGTCCTTACGATCTGGCGATCCCTATCGTCGTTCACGAGAAAAGTCCAAAGGATCTTGCTCCAATGACCGTGCATGGCGTGCCGAGGTTAGACAAGCATTATCAAATATGCTCCAAGCTTGTGCCGATATGCAAGTTGTGGCATCCCAGATACGAGATGCATGGAATATTGATATAACACGCCAACTTGAGGAAAACGCTGCCAAATCAAAGTTCCCCACTACTGAAGCTGCTGTCCAGAATTTTGACGAAGAAAAACTCGTCGTCGATGAGGATTTGCTCGCTGTCCAGGTCATTCCAGAAGGAAAAGACGACAATCTGCTTGTTGTCCAGGTGTTTTCAGACTTGCAAACACCGCCGAATTCGACCCACGACCCACCCGCAGCCCTCTCGCGGACCCCCGCTGTAGCCCCAACATCTCCGGCGCCCCCTAGTCTCGCTGCAACCCTCTCCCTCCACCGAAACAACCCCACCGCCTTCTCCCACACAACCAGACCTCCTACCTTCTTCCTCCAGCGACTTCACCAAACCCCCCACGCCCCCTGTGGTGCCACCTTCAACCCCGCAGCCCCTATTTCCCCTACTGACACCCCAACTCCGCCGCCGCCCCGCCCTTTGCTGCTGTCCTCGAAGCCCCAGCCCCGGGAAACCACCCCTGCCCCGTTATCGCCTTCCCCGATTCTCCCCCACCTCTTCCCATCTCCATCGCTACTACACCGGCCCCCACCCCCGTGCCCTCTCCCACCGCCCCCTCACCCCATGCGGCTCATTTCCCGCCGCCCCCACCTGCTGCAAACCCCACACCCCCACTACCCCTCTCGCCTCAGCCCTTGCACCCCCATCGGCCCACCCCCCAACTCCGCAGTCACCCTCCCTGGTTCCATCGCTGCCAACCCCACCAGCGCCCGCTTCCCCCATCCCTGCAACTTCTGCGGAACAAACCCCAAACCCCGAACCCGCTCTCTCCACTCCCCTCACCCCCTGCGACTCAACCCCCAGGCCCCCAGGCCCTTCCTTCCACCCCGACTGCTGCCCTTGCATCCACACCGCCACCCCATCAACGTCGACCCCCCAAGACCGCCATCAGCCTCGCCTTAACATCGCTCCACCGTCGCCTTCATACACGACGCCATCGAGGCTGTGGAGGAGATGAAACCCTAGTAAGGGTTGAGATCCCCTTTCGATGGAAGAAATCAATCTATGTAGGGACTGGAAACAAATTGGGAAATTTGCAAGGATATCCAGCCCCTTAAGACATTGCATATGAAGGTTAAAAATGAGGGGAATTTAAGAAGAGATAACTTGGGTGAAGAGGTACGAAAATTGTAGCCCACCACCCTGAAGCAGGAATATTTAAAAAGAAGGGTTGAAATGAAGAAATTTGGGTGACCTCCTTATCCAACTAGGATTAGGATCATGGGTTTCACCTATTTAAAGGCCTAATTCATTGGCCACATCTTTTCCTCTACTCTACTTGTGCTATTGCTTTGCTATGGAGTCTCCAAAGGCGATGAAGCACGAAATGAAGATGCCCCACCAAATTTTCAAGCACCACATCGACATGGACAAAATCCGCGTGGGCACCGGCATTTGCGCCACACATGCTCTTCCGTCATGAAGTCAACGATTCCAACCATCGTCCACGCACGTCTGGATTCCGTCATTTGCTCCACACCAGTTCTTCCATGTGATGATCGAGAATGCTGGTTTAAATTTATCAACCTGCAAGCCTGCAGATCCAGCAATTCGTCGGGAGACGAATTTTTCAAGCGGAGGAGAACTAATGCAGCGTGAAATGGATAAATAGGGCCTCATTTTCTATGTTTTATCTTCTATTTAGAGGCTAATTTTATTTACGTTTATTTGAGTCATTGTAATTTTATTTAAATAAAAGAGATCGCCTGTGATCTCTGTGAAGAAGAGAGACAGAATTGGATGTCTATTCATAGGGCTATGGTCTCTTATATAGAGAGAAAACCCTAGAGAGTACAAGAGTAAAATACATAAATACCCCCGAGGGGTTACGAAACCCGAAGAGTTAAAGGTTACGGAACCCGAAGGGTTAAGAGTTACGGAACCGAAAGGTTACAAATATAATTGTAATATAATAATTCCAACACTCCCTCTCAAGTTAGAGCATATCCGTCGATCATGCCCAACTTGGATACTAAGTACATTAGGCGCTTCCTTGGAAGAGCCTTTGTGAGGATGTCTGCAAGTTGAAGTTCAGTGGAGATGTGTGGAGTGCTGATTCGTCCTTCTCGTACTGCATCACGAATAAAATGTCAATCAACTTCAATGTGTTTTGTCCTCTCATGGAAAACTGGATTGGTGACGATGTATGTGGCAGACTTGTTGTTGCAGTATAAGGGTACATAAGTGGCGACTGACATGGCCAAGGTCTGTTAAGAAAGAAATAAGCCATGTGATTTCACATTTGGCCTGAGCCATTGCCGTGTATTCTGCTTCCACACTAGATCTGGATATCACTGTCTGCTTCTTGCTTCGCCAAGTGACAAGGTTATCCCCAACAAACATGGTGTATCCTGTAGTGGATCGGCGGTCCTCAAGAGAGCTAGCATAGTCAGAATCTGTATAGACAAAGATATTAGTGTGTCCATTCACCCCATAGAAAAGTCCACGTCCGGGAGATTCCTTCAAATATCGAAGGATCAAAAGAACATCCTGCCAGTGACTGTAAAGAGGCTTCTCCATATATTGACTGGCTCTGCTCACAGCATATGATATATCTGGCCTCGTAGTAGTGAGATAGAGTAATTTTCCCACTAAGCTTCTGTATCGTGTTGCATCCTCAAATGCTGGATCAGTAGATGCTGCCTGCAGGGATGCCAGATGTAAAGCCTTGAACTTGGCATATCTCGGATCCTATATAATAAGATCCGGCTCGTAAAGAGGAAACCGGCAGAATTTGTTTCGTGTGAATCGGACTTCGTTTCGATTTGTTATGAATTTCGGAAGAAAGAGAAGTAAGGAAGGCTAAGATGTCATTAATCCATAATGACTGTCATTAAGACTAATTAAACATGATTAAAGAAATTAATGACGATTGAAAGCCGCTAATGATCATTAGTAAACACTAATCAATAGTTAACAAAAGATATGCGTAAGCCGCGAAAGTTAAATCACGATTAGTGAAAGTTAATCACGATTAGTGTTAATTAAGCGTCATTAGCGAATCTAGAATCCTCTAGAATGTTCTAACTTAAGCTCCAAGTTTGTGATAAGTTTTGGCTAAAACCATGGGCCAAAACCATGGGCCGCTAAACCATGGTTAAGGTCTAAACCATGGTTTTCTACCATGGTTAGTGGTTTCTGGGGCCTATAAATAGACCCCCTACCCATTCATTCTCTACAACTTACACTACCACCACCCCAAGGGCTAGGGTCGAGAGGTTGGGAGGAGGAGTGGGAGGCGAGGGAGGAGCGCTAGCGAAGCGCTGCCGGGAGAACGAGGAGAAGAAAGGTATGATCCTCTCTTAGTTGCTTCGTAAGCTAGGCTTTCAATTCATACTCTTGTTCTTCCAAGTTTTGTTTTGATTCATATTTCTTTCCGATTCGTTTTCCTGGTTGTGGTTCGAGGAGAAATCTGTGTAACATCCTACTTAGGTGCGGGCGGCTATGCACGTCAGTGACCCTGTGATTCGTCACACGTTCACTCATCTAAGACGCGTGGTGTCTACCGATTCTCCATCGTTTATGTTTCTATCTTCGTATTATGCTTTTTATAGGTATTTCGATGGAGAAATCTGTGTAATACCCTACTTAGGTGCGGGCGGCTGTGCACGTCAGTGACCCTGTGATTCGTCACACGTTCACTCACCTAAGATGTGTGGTGTCTACCGGTTCTTCATCTCTTGTTGTTGAGTATATTTTTTCAGTTTCATTGTTATTTTCCTCTCGATTGATTTTATAGAGGAAATCTTTTCGTTTTTATTTTGAAATATGTCCCGATATAAGGGGAAACTCTGCCGAAATTTTCCGAGAAATATGTCCCGATATAAGGGGAAACTCTGCAGAAATTTTCCGTGAAATATATCCCGATATAAGGGGAAACTCTGCCGAAATTTTCCGAGAAATATATCCCGATATAAGGGGAATCTCTGCCGAATTTCTAAGAGAAAATATGTTCTTGACGTTCTTCGTGTTCTTCGCGTTCTTTGCGTTCTTCGTTCGTTCTTCGCGTTCTTAACATGTTCTTAGCGTTTTGATACGAAAAATGAAATTCGATCTTTTCAGGAGCCTTAAATTAGCCTTTCTAAAAACGAAACTCGATAAAGCCTTGCATACACGAGAGAGAGCTCGATTAGGTAACGAAATCCTTCTTTTTGCTGTTGGGTTTTCATACGAAATTATTGAAATTTTTGATTTTAGTGTTCTTTGCTACGAAGAACCCTAATTTTGGCTATTTTTGAAAAAGTCTGAAGAATTGCTTTGTAATTCCCACTAAAATAAGATTTACACATCAAATTGATGCGTTGGCTTTGAAAGTTAGGGTTTGGAAGTTAAAATAGGCATAAATAGGAGTACACATATGGTTATGAATAATATATATGTGAGTCGATACCAAGTATTGCGGTTTATGCAAATCAAAGACTTAACGAAAGAATTACATCATGTGAATTGGTGTGATTTGAGTTGGATCCTGAAAAGGATCATGTGTCACGATAAGGATGACTGGGAGTAGTACTACAGGTCGGGCATGCAACCTGTAGGTTGTCGGAAGGAACCCGTATTGGCATTTCCTTACCTAGGTGGTACACGGTTGCCCTGTTATGATAAGTGCGCACAAATTGAATGTTTGCAACGCGTGGTACCGGGAGCCAATATATTCGGGTTGGAACGACGGAAGATGTGGTCGTGTCATGTAGATGCACGAGTGGTTCAATAGCGGTTGGGTCACGATAACATGTATTTAAAGCCGCTAGGTTATATGATTAAATGTTAGCCTGAGGTTTTAAGCAACCGAGTCCTCGAGGACGGTGTGCTCATTTGATTTTCCAGGCTGAGGGTTGAGACCCTGTTTAATAAAAGAAAAGGAAATTGTCAGGGTAGTATTAGAGGATTGGTTGAGGCGACGTGCGGCGGCATAAGCTTACCAAGATCAACACAATCTCCAATCCCGAAGCATCCACAGCTTCGGAGTCCAAGAATGGTGGGGTTCCCCTGGACTAATCCCTGATGTGGAATAGAAAAGAATAGGACTTAAATTAATGAAAAGGAATAAATTTTGTGATATCAAGTTTTGAAAAAAATTACACAATTTACTTGCTTTTCTCTTCTTCGTTACTTAGCATTCGCTAATTTTATCCTATGATTTATGGAAAAACCCAACAGGTATCGGTGAGCCATAGCAAGGACTTTAAAAATTCATCCGGCTTACATACTAGACATCCAGCCAGCCACAGTAGCTTTACTCTTTAAGGTAGTTAGTAATCTTTTGTATATTTTCCTTTCAAGCTGATGTACATGTAATGGTTATAGTGGGACAATGTATCCTCTAAACTTTATTTTGTGAATGAAAAAGTGTTGAAATACTTTCTTCCGAGTATTTTTATTTGCAGTATATTTCTGAATGTTAGTTTGATTGCTGAATAAATTATTGCTGAGTAACCAGATCCGGATATGGGAGGATCCGACGGCCCAGGAAACGGGGTCGTTACACCAGATGGCTTGCATCCAAGAAGTCCTGCCTCAGTCAGAATATCAAGGCAATACTTTCTCTGTGAAAGATGGAGCCCCTCTGTAGTGCGTATTACTTCGATGCCAAGAAAATAACGAAGTTTGCCGAGATCTTTCATGATAAAGACCTTCTTGAGGAAGGCCTTGGTCTCCTGAATACCATCTACATCATCTCCTGTGATAACTATATCATCAACATAGACAACAAGGATAATCGTGCCAGTAGACCGTCGTCTAACAAAGACAGAGTAGTCAGATGTTGTCCTCTGAAAACCAAGTGTGTTGATCTCCGTAGTGAGCCTGTCAAACCATGCCCTTTGGGCTCTGCTTCAGGCCATAATTGGCCTTGCGTAGTCGACATACATGCTCCCCCTCGACTACATACCCCGGCGGTTGCATCATGTAGACCTCCTCCTCAAGATCACCATAAAGAAAGGCATTCTTCACATCTAGTTGATAAATGGGCCAAGCCTTGTTGGCAGCAACTGAAAGAATGGTACGTATCGACCCCATTCTGGCAACAGGCGAGAAGGTCTCAAAATAATCAACTAAGGTTTGTGTAAAACCTTTTGCAACAAGTCTGGCTTTCAACCTGTCAATAGAACCATCAGGCGACTGTTTGGTCGTGAAGACCCATCGACATGCCACAGGGCGAACTCCCGGGGGGCACAGCACAAGATCCCACGTACCCTGGGAGGTAAGTGCATCGATCTCCTCATCCATGGCCTGTCGCCAACCTTGATCTTGCATTGCACTGAAATGATCTCTTGGAACGGTAATAGCATTAAGAGCATATGCAAATCTCTTGTCACAACTAGATAAACCATATGTAGAAGTAAAATGTGACATGGGGTAATACGTACATTTTCTTTTTGCTTGCGTAGAGCTATAGGAAGTTCCCCAGGTACATCCGGGACAGCAGTGATGGGAGCACTTGAAGTAGTCATATCATCCTGCATAAAAGGGACAAGCAAAGGTACATGCACTGGTATAGGGATGGCCTTGGCAGAGGGATGTCCAAGGCGTCGATGCCATAGGAGCGGATCTTCGGAGATAGATGCAACACCAACAAAATTGGAGTCTGAGGGTATGTTAAAGGTAATATAGGCCGTTCTTCTCATGACCCCCACCAAAAATCTGCCTCGTCCGAATGTCCTGAAAATAACAACAAGACTCATCAAATATCACACGACAATGAAGCTCAACACAAAGCTTGTGAACTGACAACAAGCTAAGAGGAAAATCAGGAGCAAAGTGAACCCCCGAAAGTCGGAGTTTGGAAGAGAATTCCATAGTTCTGGCACTAGTAATCTGTGATTGAGTCCCATTAGCAACTCGAACTGACTTCACAGAGGTAGATGGTATGGAAGAGGTGAGCAGACTACCTTCTCCAGTGAGATGAGTAGAGGCGTCGGAATCAATAATCCAAGCTGGAGTAGAAGTGATAGCAGAGTTGGCTATGGTACCTGAAGGAGTGGCCAGAGCAGCAGTTGTAGTGTTACTAGTGGTGGTAGGTCCTGGAGTCTGAAGGATCTGCATTAGGCGGGAGTAATCTGCATCATTAAGATGAACAGTCTGCCACTGGAGGTAGGCGATGCTTCTTCTACATCATAGGCATCCTCATAAGCATTATTGGCGTGATAAGAAGGTACGCCAAACTTCTGCCAGCATTGTTCAACCGGGTGGTTCCACCTACCACAGTGAGTGCATGGGGCAATAGAGTCTCGCCCACGACCAAAGTCACGGCCTCGTCCAGATTCCCGTCCACGACCACGACGTGGATCGTGACCGCGTCCTCCTCGCAAGCCGTATTTGCCTCCTCGCCCAGATGAGGCGATGTGTGCAAAGTTCTTTGTTGAAGGTAAGACAGGAGGTCGGGCAGCGGATGTCTCGAGCTCCTCAAGTCGGCCAAAGATGACCTTCATTGTTGGCAGTGTGTTTGATATAAGAAATTGCTCCTTCGTTGCATGGTACCTAGAATGCAGGCCACCAAGGAAGCGGTATACCTGGCAGTCAGAACGCTCTTCTATCTGTTTGGTGCAACATGAGGGCTGAAATATTGCAAGCTCCTTATACAGACTGGATAGATGCTTGTAGTACTCGATGAGGGTGGAATCACCCTGAGATGCCGACCATATTCGCCTGTAAATATCTGCAAGGCGTGATTTTGTCTTCTTTTGGGAGCATGTTTGCTCGAGATCCTCCCACATTTCCTTGGCCGTATTTTTGTTAAGAAGATTTGAGGCAATATGAGCCTCAACACTGTTGGTCATCCAGTTGATAACCAAATAGTTATCAGTTTGTCAGTTGTCGTACTCTTTGTCCTTTTCATCTAAAGGATCTTTAGTCAAAATGTAAAGTTTCCTCTGGCCACCAATCAATACCATAAAAGATCGAGACCAGAGCACGTAATTTTCTGTGCCCTTGAGTTTGATAGTAGTGCCTTGTGCCATAATATTTGTGGCCAAGGGCTTTGTCTCGGTAGAAGAAGACGCCATGGTGGTCTTAAAATAGAAAGACAATCCTGTGATCAACTAAGGATGCATAAAAGAGCTAAAAATGCCCTAAAACTCACGTTTGCCCTTGACGAAGGGATGAAAACCCCCAATGGACAACATATCTGGATTCTTGGAAGCGATCCGTGATGAGTTTTTGATCTCCAAAGAGTCCTACGGTGATGCAGCATGACCCCAAATTATAGGGCCACATTTATCTAATTAATTAGTAGTCAATTTTAATTACGTTTTTAGTGGTCGTAATGGTCTAATTAAATAATTGAGATCGCCTGTGATCTCAACGTTTATTTCGTAGATTTTAATTGCAATTTTGGTCAATTAATTGGTTAGAGTCTAATTAAAGTAATTAGAGGTCAATTTAAATTTGTTAGAGTCCAATTAGGCAAGTCGGTTGTCAATTAAATTTAGTTTACTATTTTTGTAAACCCCTCTCTCCTATATAAAGAGAGGGTAGCCCATTGTTTTTGAACAGTCAAGTATTAAGAAGATTTGAGTTTATCTCATTATCCCTCTTCCTCTCCCCTCTCCCTCCGCGGTCTTCGCGTTCTACTTCTTCAACCCCTCGTTACCGACGAGTTTTTCTCCTTCTCAACCTCTCCTTTTCTCCACCAATATTCCACCGCCAAATTATTTTATTCTCCGTCGTCGACGCCGAAAGCCGATTTGCATCATTTGGTATCAGAGCATGACCTTTAGATCGTCCTCACGATCTAACAATCCGTCCCGGCGCCCGCACCGACATCAACGTTCATCCGAACAAACACGACGAACCATCTCCACCGTCGACGCCTCCTTCAAGGAGACGGAGCACATGGTTCGTGATTTGCAAATCAACTTCAACTCGCTATTTCGAGATCTAATGGCCAATTTTGAGGCCTACCGCGACGCCCAAGCAAAGCCGCCAACCACCGAAGCCGCTACCGCGAGTTTGGACGAGGAAAACGTCGCCGAAGAAGGTGAATCAGCCGCTGCCCAGCACTTTCCAGAACCAAATCCGTCGCCGGAATCAGCCCCGCTGCCCCCTCCAACCATCCCGGCGCCACCCCAACCTTCCCAGGTACCTCCCGCCTCTCTCCCCGGCTTCACTGCCCCCTCCCCTTCGACCCGCTACTCGCCAGCCCCCGCACCGTTCCCCTCCAGCCACAACCATCGCCGCGCCTCTTCCCGACTCGGCGGCGCCCCCAACTCAGCCCGCCAGCACCCATCGCCGCCGCTACCATTCCCCTCCCCCCCCTCTCCCTCACGCCGCTATCTCCCATTCCGCGTCCTCTCTCTCCCCGACTCCTCTCTTTATCCCGTGCCCTATTCCCAGCCGCCGCCTTTCCTCTCTCCTCCCCTCCTCCCTCCCGATTCCGCCCCTTCTCCCCTCCTCTCTTCCGATTCCGCCCCCTTCTCCCCTCCTCTCTCTCGACCGCCCCTTCTCCCCGCCTCCCTCTGGCGCCGTCTACTCTCCAGCTGTGACCCCATGCACGCGCGGCTCCGCCGACATCAACCACACCCTCCCCGGCACTCCTCACGCCCCCGCGCGAATCCTTGCAACCACCCTCCTCAACGGACAGCAGCCGCGCACCGCGCCTTCCCCGCTCCTCTACGACGTCCTGCCCGCCGCCTTTTGTTGAGAAAGGAAGGAGCCCTATCGAGATTTGAGGTAGCCGAATCCCTGGAAAAGTGGGATTGGAAAACAAAGGGGGAAAGTTGCAGAAATAAGTCCACTAAGTTCTCTATTTACAGGAAGGTCCAGAGCATTTTGAAAAGAGAGAAAAATAAAGAGGTGCGAAAATTGCGCCCACACCCCTGGCGGCGGAAATATTTAAAAAAAGGGGCTGCTCCTTACCCAAATAGGACTATCATCTTGGGTTTTCCCTATTTAAGGACCCCATGGCTTCATTCCTTAGCCACATCCTCTCTTCTCCTCTCCTTGTGCCATTGCTTCATTATGGATTCTCCAAGAATCATATTCTCCATGCCGCATCTATTTTTCGAGCATCACGGGGAGAAGGCAACGATCAAGACGCCGCCGCCGTGCGCACCGCATATGTTCTTCAACCACGACAGCCGCGCCTTTCCCTCCCGCACATGGATCCCGCCGTTCGCTCCACATCAGTTCTTCCAGAAGACGACGGAATGCACCGAATCATCCTCCAAGCCAGCAGTTCACGCAATTCGTCAGGAGCCGAATTTTTAAAGCGGCGGAGAGTTGATGCAGCGTGACCCCAAATTATAGGGCCACATTTATCTAATTAATTAGTAGTCAATTTTAATTACGTTTTTAGTGGTCGTAATGGCCTAATTAAATAATTGAGATCGTCTGTGATCTCAACGTTTATTTCGTAGATTTTAATTGCAATTTTGGTCAATTAATTGGTTAGATTCTAATTAAAGTAATTAGAGGTCAATTTAAATTTGTTAGTCCAATTAGGCAAGTCGGTTGTCAATTAAATTTAGTTTACTATTTTTGTAAACCCCTCTCTCCTATATAAAGAGAGGGTAGCCCATTGTTTTTGAACAGTCAAGTATTAAGAAGATTTGAGTTTATCTCATTATCCCTCTTCCTCTCCCCTCTCCCTCCGCGGTCTTCGCTTTCTACTTCTTCAACCCCTCGTTACCGACGAGTTTTTCTTCTTCTCAACCTCTCCTTTTCTCCACCAATATTCCACCGCCAAATTATTTTATTCTCCGTCGTCGACGCCGAACGCCGATTTGCATCATACGGTACCCTTGGAGGGTAGCTGTGGGGCTGACGACCTTCGTAGGAGGTCCTGAATTCGCCAGGTAGCGCTAGCGGGAGGACTGCTGCACTAGAGGCAAATATAATTGTAATATAATAATTCTAATCAATTTGAATTTCAATTTAGTTAGTTAGAATCAATTAAAGATTTGAATTTATTTCAAATCAATTAGTTAGTCAGTTAGAGTCAAATTAGGATAAGTAGTTTTGAATTTGAATTTGAATTTATATTTTTGTAATCTCATCCCTCCTATATAAAGGGATGACATGCTATTGTTTTTAGACAGGTCAAATTATATGAAAACTTGAGATTTATCTCTCTCTCTCTCTCTTGTCTCTCTCCTTCCCCACGTGGTCTTCACGATTCTCTTCTCCAACATCACTCGTTTTTCTGATGAGCTTCTCTTCTCAACCCCTCCATTTTCTTCTACCAAACAATCTCCATCGATTAAATTAACTTTCCGCCGTCGCAAAATTTTATTTTGCATCAATTTCACGCTGCATCAACTCTCCTCCGCTTGAAAAATTTTTCTCCCGATAAATTGCTTGATATTTGGGTGCAGAGCTGGAGAATTCATCCTGAATTCATTTGATAATTTGCTCAAACCTTTCTTCCTTAATTCAATATTATATTTGTAATCCTTCTCAATTGGTGGGCATCCCCGCAAATTTTCCGCTCCCTCATTTAAAAAAAGTCCATAGCATAATGAATCCTCCAATTGATCCTTTTGATAAAAACTTTTGGGAGGATGATCTTCATTGCAATTTCTTCAAATTAATTTCCCATCCCAAATTTCATGGGTTTCAAATCCATAGATAAAGAATCCCACGTTAGGGTTCTTTTCCTTCCCACATTCGGCAGTGATGGCGCTATCCACAAGGGGCTGAGCGGGCATCGATCTTGAGGAAGCCGCGATACGGAGGATGGTGTATGTATGTGTGTGTGGGGGGGGGCGTGTAGCGAGGTCGAGGCAAGCGAGGTTGGTGGCAACAGAGGGGTGACATCAGTCTGGAAGTGGGAAGGCAACAGTACAGGAAGGGAATGGGGGGGGGTCGGGGGAGTTGTTGGAGAGAAAGGAGAGGATGGCTGGTGGTGCGGGGGGTGGGGAGGAGGAGGTGTGTGGCGACAACATTGGGAGTTGCACCGGAGATGCAGAGACAACAGGAGGGGGTAGTGACAATGATGGGGCAGGGGGCTCGCTGGGGTTACGAGGACGGCATGAGGTAGCGATACGGGTTGGAGGGTAGGAGGGGCTTGCAGCAGGGCTGCAAAGGCGGCGTCGCAGGAGGTGCGGGGGCAACGGGAGTGGATGTTGGGGCTAGGGGGTGCCGCAGGAGGTGCGGGGTGGTAGGAGGTGGCGATAGGGTTGTGAAGGGGTGCTGTAGTTGATTCATCCGGCAACTGAAGGTCTGAAACTGTATGGATAACAAGCAGATCGTCGTCGATGGTGAGTTTTTCTTCGTCAAAAGTCTATACAATGGCTTTGGTGGTGTGAGACTTCGATTCGACGGCTTTCTTAGCAGCGATTTCGACGACACTTAGGGTCTCAAAATCAACAATTAAACCTCATAGCTTTGTTTGGAAGTCGAACAATATGGCCATCATCTCGTTGTTGTAGGCTTTGTTGACACATTTACGTTTCGACGAACGATAGTCTTTCATCGAATGCCGATACATTTTTTTTGAAGCCAAGAAAAAGGGGGATACACTCAGTGGTGTTCACCCCAATATATCAGAAGGAAAGAAAGTCATGGATACAAAGAAGAAAATAAAAAAGAGCAACCCAGTGAGGGAGGCGAGAAACCTCAAGATCTGGGTGTTAAAAAAAGAAAAGAAAAGGGGAGGGGAAACAGAAAACTAAGCAGCACTCCAGTCCGCCACCAAAGCCCTCGTGCGAGAAAGCACGTTCTCCAGATAAAAGCGCTGTGCAGAGAAGATGGTCTCGTTACGACTAAGCCAAATCGACCATAAACATGCCACCGGTGCCAAGAGCCGCCTTCTAGCCATAAGTCTATTCAGGAAGAGAGAATCACAGAAGTTCTCCATATCAGAAGCTTGCACCCCAAGCCACGAGGGGGTCCGCCCAAAGCCCCCGGACTATAGGGCAGAGAAAAAGGATATGGTCCAGGGATTCCACATTTGAATCGTACAGCACGCAAATATTGGAAATCGACGGCATCAACCTTGAACAATGATCACGCGTCAAGAGCCTCTTTCTGCGAGCGAGCCATAAGAAGAAACCACAGTCTCTCACCAGGGAATCCGCGCGATCAGGCGTAGTATCAAGCAATGAAGCATAGGCCTTCCGAGTCGAGAAGCCACCATCCCTCCACGTCCAGTGATCCAAGCCCACAGAAGGCGAATCCACATGAGCAAGGACGTCCATCAAAGCAAGAAAATCCAAGAACCTCTGATCCGAGAAGTTCCCCAGAAAGCGAGGAGACCAACACGCATTCACCCAGCAGCAAGCGATGGAGGCATCCTTATTGTCCGCCATAGCAAAGAGGCGAGGGAACCAGACAGAAAGTGGTTCCCCCCCCAACCAGCTGTCATTCCAAAAGGAGAAGGCACAACCGTCCCCCAAAACAGCCTTGAAGGACGCTCTGTTCCTCAAGAAGACCTCCTGAACACCACACCAGAACGGAGAGCGCGCCCGCACCACTCCCAAATCAAATTCGCCAACCCACTCCCTCCCATGATGCGCCCTCAAAATCTCAATAAAGAAACCTTCATCTCTTCCCCACACCCTGCTTGCCCACTTAAGAAAGAACGCGTCATTGACCAAGTTGAGGCGTCTAACCCCCAAACCCCCCGCCTTCTTCTCCCTCATCACCTCCTCCCAAGCGACCAAGTGAATCCCTCTCCCAACGACACCCGATTTCCCCCATAAGAATCTTTTGAAGCAGGACTCAAGTCTCCTGCAAATCCCAGCAGGGAGACTTCGAGTCGACAAAAAGTGCACCGAAATGGCTGCAAGGACCGATCGAAGAAGAACCAGCCTACCGCCTTTAGAGAGGAGAGCCTCGCGCCAACCTGCCAACCTCGCCTCAACCTTCTCAACCACCACACTCCAAACCCTAAGTCTTGGCCTCCCAACCACCGTGGGAATGCCCAGGTAATCAATCGGAAGGCTCCCCAAAGAAGATCCCAGAATGTTCGCAAAAATCAACGCCTCAGTCTCCGAAAGGCCAAAAGGAATAACCTTAGATTTGTTTCCATTTATGCGCATCCCGGATAAATCGCTAAAGAGATCCAGAGTCACCGACATGGCCGCGACCTCCGAATCATCTCCCTCAATAAAGCACAAAGTGTCGTCTGCAAATTGAATTAGAGGCACGGAAATGGCCCCCTTGGAGAATCCATTGGAGAGGCCCGCAACAACAACCCGATCCACCATACGAGCCAAGACGTCTGAAGCAAGAACAAATAGAAGGGGGGCCAGAGGGCATCCCTGGCGCAGGCCCCGTCGCGGTTGGAAGCGCCCCCTTCCAATCCTCCATTGATTAAGAGAGAAAAAGAGACGGTAGTCACGCACCTCCGCATCCATGAAATCCACCTCTCCGGGAAGCCGCACCTCCTGAGGACCGACCACAGGAAAGCCCAATCAATGCTATCATAAGCTTTTGCGAAATCAATTTTCCAAAGCACCCCTTGACGCCCCGAGGCTTTCCAATCCGCCACCAATTCCGACGCAACAACAATACAGTCCGATATTTGTCTCCCCTTGATGAAAGCCGCCTGAACGGGGGAAATAATTGTGTCCAGTACTCTAGAGAGTCTCCTAGCCAGCACTTTAGCAACAATTAAATATATGGCGTTTGATATCGAGATGGGGCGAAAATCCCCAATGTCCTCCGCCGCATCCTTCTTTGGAATCAAGAGCAATAAGGCTTTGTTCAGCCTATCAAAACCCGCATTTCCTTCACAGAGCTCCACAATCACCTCAAAAACGTCCGCTCCCACCAAGTCCCAAAAATCCCTAAAGAAAGCCACAGAAAAACCATCAGGCTCCGGGGAAGCATCAAGATTAAGATCCTAAACAACCTCTTTAGTCTCCATCAATGTAATTGGCCTAATAAGCATGGCACAGTCCTCCTCGAAAACTTTGGGAACCCCCAAACCCAACCACTTCCAACAGCGCGTGGATCGAGTCGACATGACACCCCTGAAGTGTTCCAAAATGGCTGATCCCATTGCACTATCTCCAACGAACCGCTCCCCATCAACAGAAATAGCGCGTAGCGAATTGATTCGTTTCCTCCCATTAGCAATCCTGTGGAAATAAGCCTTGTTTGCATCATCATCTTTAAGCCACTTCAGCCTGGATCGCTGACGCCACTCAATAGCTCTCTTCTTGTCCTCCTCCGCCACCTTTTTAAGCGCAGAGGAGCACTCCTCGAGCTCGTGCACACTGAGAATCCTTTCATTCTCCACAGAGTCAAGCCTCGAAATAATCTCCTCCGCCTCTTTTTTATGAGCCATCCGCGTGAGCCGTGTCTCCCGCTTAAAGCGCGCCAATTTCCTCCGCAAAGAATCAAGCTTCTGACTAAATCTCGCAGCTGCAGACCCCTCGACAGTAGAGGAAGCCCACTGGTCGGCCACCACGTCCCTGAAGGAAGGCTCCAGGAGCCAGCAACGTTCATATCTAAAGATGCCCTTCAGAGATAGAGTCTCACCAGAATCCCATAAAATTGGCGAGTGGACGGAGAAGGCCCTGGGTCTAGAAGAAACCGAGCAGGAAGGGAAACTCTCCATCAAATCACCCGAAGCCAAGAAGCGATCAATCCTGGATCTAGAAGTGCCGCTCCTCCAAGTATATCTTAAATCTGATGCCACCAAGTTCTCCAAAGCCAAAGAGTCGACAGTCTCCAAGAAAGATAAAGACCCCGGGTCGCGCCCACCCCGCGCCCGGGGGCGATCATCAGAGTGAAGAGTCACATTGAAATCTCCCCCAATGATCCAAGGAAGGCCTACAAAAGCACGCCCCGCAGCACGCAAATCCTCCCACAGTTCAGCTCTTTTTATATGACAGCAGGGCCCATAAACACAAGACACGGCAATAGGAGAGGCCGGGTCACTTCTAACCAACACCACAGAGAGCATATGTCTTCCGAAAATGGAGGAATCGAGCGTAAAGGCGGCCGATTTCCACGCGATGAAGAGGCCCCCCGCCGCTCCCACCGCATCCAAAGCCGTAAAACCATCCAAAGCCCCCGCGCCAAAAGAGCGCTAGAGAGCATCATCCAGGCCACACAATTTCGACTCCTGAATCAAGGCTACAATGCAACCCCACTCCGACAAACGGGCACCCAGAGCCTTTCTCTTCACGTCGTCCCCCAGCCCCCTCACGTTCCAGGAAAGAATTTTCATTAAGAAGAATGGCGGCTCCCTCCAGAATGCGCAAGGCCCGCCGCCTCCGCCACAATGTCTCTCAGCGACGCGCAGGAAAGAATTGGCGCGAATCCCGTACGAGACCTGCTCCGCCTTCGATATCTCTTCCCCGATCGCTTATCTGGTCGAGATCCCTCCTCAATAACACGGTCCTCAACCGAGTCACCCATCACAGGGCCAGGCAGTGCAAGAATAGGCGAGCCCACATCATCATTGGAGTAAGGCCCCAGCAGAGATCGCGAAGTTGCATCCATCACTAAAGGCAAAGCAGTATCCGAATGGAGGCCTGAGCCCCAAATCGAAGTGGGGACTGAGGGAGAGCAATGAAAGACCACCGCAACATTACCCGGCCCAATGATGGGCCCAAAAGCAACTCGATTGGAGTCCGGATCCGAATCCGCGGAGAGAAAAGAAGAATCCCCACCAGACCAAGACCCAGAGCACCCCGATCTGCCAACAAATGAAGTAGAGAGACCCGTCTGTGCGCCCGACAAAGAATTGTTCATCGTACGGTCCACCTTCCAGGTAAAAGAGCCAAGAACCGAATCAACCTCGGATGGTCCCCACAAAGGTAGACCGCCACGTAAGGCGAAATCACTCGGGAAGCGGGAACAATCATTGAAGGGGCGCGTGCAATCAAACTAGGGGGGCGACGCTTCGCGAGTAACCCCATGCCACGCCAGGTGGCCACCAGAAGACGAGGCGTTAACAACAATCGGAGAGTCCAACGTCACGATCGAGGGAAGGGCCGGCCCAGCCACCGCCTGCGGCTGAGCAAGACGCTGTAGGAAAGATACCTCCACCGAGAACGAGAAACGACCAACTGAGAAGGTCTCAAAGGCCACCTTGCCCAAGAGGTCATCAATCAAACCTCTGCCACATTCCAGCAGGACCCGAGTTGTCCTCCAATCTGAGCCAGGTCTGAAGCCATCCTCCACAATCGCCAGCAGCTCCCCCCAGCGGCGAAGTAGATTGCCCAAAGCTTGCAACTTGCGAGAGAGGAAAGGAATCCCACGCACCTCAGCAACACAAATTTCAACGTCGACGCAGGCTCCATCGTCGTAGCGCAAAGGTCTCCAGGGTCCTTAAAAATATCAGTCGCCAATAAGCTTTTTCGTTGATCCAACGAAAGGCCCCGAATACAGCATCTTGAGTTGTCTAGAACAACCATGTCGTCATCGAATAAGGGTCCCAGGAACCCATGCAAACGCATGTCCACGAACTTCCAATCAACTCCTCTGCGTAATGCTAGCCCCATAGCAACTCCAGCACAACCACCCTCCTTCGCGAGGTGGCCATGCAGCGAAAAATCAGGCGACGACACCCGCCCTCTCGCTTCCACACCGCAGCTCCCCCCACCTTCTCTAGGTTGACATTGCCAGCAAAGGGGAGTGCCGACTCCCCAGCAGGGTCCGTAAAAGGAGGGTCCTTCGAAGGAGTGGTCGTTTTGGAATCACGAACCACCTCCGCATAAGAGCGAGAAGTCTTCCCCCCCCCCTCCCAGGGATCACGTCGAAAGAACCAACATGCACTTTATCCTCCCACCCGGCCGAATGGGAGTCCCTGTTAGCCACATGAATCATCCGGGAAGCCCCAAACCAACAGTAAGCTTTCTTGTGTCCAACCCTTCCACAACTAAAACATCTTGGAGGCAACCCACAGGTCGAAGCAGTATGACCACGTTCACCACATCTAAAGCAACGCTTACTCGGCTTCTTGTGAGAAACACGAACCCAGGCACCACTCTCTTCGTGCTCCTCAGAGACGTGCACCTCATCGAGAGCCCTCCCCCGGAGAACGCCTTTTCCTTTGAAATCGACTCGAGCCTCGCGGACTTTATTGATGGCACTGGCCGAGCTCTCCATGCCTTTACCAGGAACGAAGAGAGGCACTCCCGCGAGAGATGCCTTCGGTCTCCACGAAGATCTAGCATAAGAAGTCCTTCCTCTTGATGTGACTGAGGGGCGAGCGCCTCTGGACTCCAACACTCGCTCCGGATGCTCACGTGCATCAAGCTTAGGCTTCCACTGCTCTCTCGCTCTCCGCCAGCGTTTCTCTCGCCCATTGGCACCTCCTCCCATTTCCTCCAACCCCAAGAGCATGCCATGCTTTGATACCAATTGATGTAAATGAGGATTTGCAACGACAGAAAAATAAAATTTGAATGCTGGAAAATATTTGACGGAAGAAGTTGGAGGGAGGAAGAAGAGAATAACTCGTCGGATGCGAGGGATTTGAGAAAGAGAATCACGGAGATTGCGTGGGGGAGGAGAGAGACGAGAGAGAGAGAGAGATGAAATAAATCTCAATTTTAACTGTAACTTGAATTATTTCGAAAATAATAGACTATTACCCCTTTATATAGGAGGGATGTGATTACAAAATTAAAAAGAAATTTTAAATTTAAAATTCAAATTTGACTCTAACTTATCCTAATTGACTCTAACCAACTAACTACCTTGTTGGGGTAATCGATACTCTGTTGTGTGTTATTCCATAGAGCCCTCGGGTCTCTTATATAGAGAGAAAACCCTTGGGTAAATTACATAGACATACATAAGATAAATAGGAAATACGAAACAGTACAACACAACATATATAAACCTCTACACCCCCCCTCAAGATGGAGCATAGATATCTATCATGCTCAGCTTGGAAGAACATCTCTGGAAAGGTCCTCTGAGCAATGGCTTGGTGAATATATCAGCAGTCTGGTCCTCTGAACTGACATGAGAAGTGGAAATGAAGCCCTTCTGAATCATGTCTCTAGTATAATGACAATCCACCTCAATGTGCTTTGTTCTCTCATGAAAAGCTGGATTATTGGCAATAAACAATGCTGCCTGATTGTCATATTGGAGATTCATAGGCAAGGAGACATCTACATTCAAATCTTCTAAAACTGCTCGAACCCACATCATCTCGGCGCTTGCTTGTGCCATGGCTCTGTACTCAGATTCAACACTGGATCTCGCCACAACAGTCTGTTTCTTGCTTTTCCAAGAGACTAAAGAACTTCCTATGAAGATAGGAAATCCAGAAGTAGATTTACGATCCCTTGGACATCCTGCATAATCTGCATCTGCACAAGCTGAAATAGATAGATCTGTATCTTTCCTGAATAGCAACCCTGTGCCTGGGGAAGACTTCAGATATCTCAGTATCATATACAAGGCATCCATATGAACTTGCCTAGGCTGCTCCACAAATTGACTCACCCGGTTTACTGCAAAGGCAATATCCGGTCGAGTTATAGTAATGTATAAGAGCTTACCCACCATCTCTCTGTACCTTCTTTTGTCCACCTCTTCGGTATCATCATCATACAGCTTCATGCTTGGGTCCATAGGTATGCTTGAAGGTCTGCATCCAGTCATTCCTGTTTCAACTAGCAAGTCCGTGACATATTTTCTTTGAATCATTACCATCCCTTGTGCATTTCTTGCAAACTCTATCCCCAGAAAATATCGTATCGTGCCCAGATCCTTTGTAATGAACTGGCTTCCCAACAGGGATTTGATTATCTCAATTCCCTGAGCATCATCCCCTGTAACCAAGATGTCATCAACATATATCATGACAACAACTGTACCTCTAGGGGTCTTCTAGATGAACAATGAATGGTCCGCATTTGATCGTCTGAACCCATGTCGTTCAATTAGCTGGGAAAGCTTTTGGAACCATGCTCTGGGGCTCTGTTTGAGGCCATAGATAGCCTTATGAAGTCTGCACACCATCTGAGTCTCCCCCTCAGCAGCAAACCCCGGTGGCTGCTGCATGTAGACTTCCTCCTGTAGGTCACCATACAAGAAAGCATTCTTGACGTCAAGCTGAAAAATGGTCCAGTTACGTACCACCGCAACAGAGAGGAGAATGCGAAGAGTGGAGTGTCTAGCCACTGGTGAAAAAGTATCCAAATAATCTACCCCATACGTTTGGGTAAATCCACGTGCTACCAATCTGGCCTTGTATCTGTCAAGACGTCCATCTGCATGATATTTCACCGTAAACACCCACTTGCAGCTCACCACGGAGGCACCTGGAGGAATGGGGACAAGAGACCAAGTCCCTCTAGACTGCAAGGCACGCATCTCCTCTTCCATGGCTAGACGCCAGCAATCGATCTTCATGGCATCTTGGTAGGTCCGTGGAATCTCAACCGAGGAGACTGCAGCTACAAATTTCTGGAAATCCCCATTGAGACGATGAAATGAGACGTGAGAAGCAAGTGGGTATGAAGCACATTGTCATCTCGGCTTCCTTTGAGCTATAGGCCGATCAAGATCATCTATCACTGTGTTGACTGGCGGATTCTCCTCCTGTAGTAAAGGCTCCTGCACTGGTGCATTGTCTAATCCATCATTAGTGATAACATCAGAACATACCTGAGGCGTGCTGGATGGTTGGCATGTAGCTTGAGCAGGCCCTGTCCGCCTTGTATAGAACTTAGGAAATGGTACAATTGGAGGTGGTGGTGGTGGTGGAGGTGGATTAGAGGATTGACTCAGACTTGGAGGTGGAGGCACATAGACATGAGAATCCGTGGATGTGGAGGAGACCAATCTGTCACCTGCAGGGGAGAAGTACATGACTGGTTCGAAAAAAGTAACATCAGCACTCACATAGTATTTGTCATGAATGGGGTCATAACAACGATATCCTTTCTGTATCCTGGAGTAGCCCACAAAAACACACTTGATAGCCCTAGGAGAAAGCTTATCAAGTCCTGGAGATAACCGGTGGACAAACGCAACAGTGCCAAAGACCCGAGGTGTAAGTGTAAATAAATCTTTGTCAGGAAAGAGAAGAGAGAAAGGAGACTTTTCTCCAAGAACAGTTGTAGGCATGCGGTTAACCAGATAGCATGCTGTAAGGATAGCATCCCCCCAAAAGGATAATGGTGCGGAACTCTGAATAAGTAATGTGCGAGCAACATCAAGAAAGTGTCTATGCTTCCGTTCTGCAACACCATTTTGTTGAGATGTGTATGCACATGTGGTTTGGTGGATAATGCCTTTAGAAGAAAGAAAGCGAGCAAGAGAACGAGTGCAGAATTCCAATGCATTGTCAGTACACACATACTTAACAGTAGACGAAAAAATATTTTGAATTTCATTGATAAGATTTTGAATAACACTTCCTGCTTCTGATTTATTTTTAAGAAGAAAAGTCCAGGACACTCTAGAAAAATCATCAACAACAACTAGATAAAACCTGTGCTCCTGATGATCTGGGACACGACTGGGACCCCAAATATCTATGTGAAATAACTCAAATGGAGAGCGACTGCTCCGACCCTGACGACTGGGGAAGCTAGACCGATGGTGCTTCCCTAACTGACACGCTTCACAACGAAAAGACGAACTCGGAGATATCTGAGGCAGGAGGTCACGCATTTTCTGTAGTTGCAGGTGACCAAACCGAAGATGCCAGGTATATGGTGAGACGGAGCCCTGAGAATGTAGTGAGACGCCAGCATACGAGGTCCGTACAAGACGATAGAGGCCATTGTGCTCAGAACCACAACCAATCACCATGCCCGTTAGTATGTCCTGAAAAATAACAGAAGATGGATCAAATATAGCACGACAGTGCAAATCTCTAGTAATCTGACTAATGGATAATAGATTCATAGAGAATTCTGGTGCATGCAGAACATTCTGTAAGTGCATAGAGGGCAGCAAATCCGTCTCCCTCTGACCGACAATCGGGGAATGAGTGCCATCAGCAATGAGTACAGAGCGACCAGGCAGAACAGCTCTATAGGACTGCAGGATATCTCTATCATGACAAAGATGATGGGTGGCTCCAGAATCAACAATCTAACCTGTGAGATCATGGTTATGATATGAGACTGAAAAACTACCTGAGGCAGTGGCTGAAGCAGATGTACTGGCAGGCGCCGAAGCCGCAACATCAGAAGCGTCAGCACCCTCTGACGATGACTGTGGCATGATATCACGAAACCGTGCCACTAGCTCTTCGAACCTGTGATCTGGAGTAGATGCTGGTGGACCCTGGACATGATCAATGACACGTGCAGAAGGAGGGAAGCCATGCTTGGAATAGCACGTATCCTCTGAATGACTAGTACGATGACAGAATGAGCACGTAGACCGTATGCGACCACCACGGCCATGTCCACCACTTCCTCTGCCACGAAATGAGGACGAACTACCTCGTCCTCTGGAGACTGCCATTGCCGAGGGAGGCGGAGTCGCTGTACTCGATGGAACAGGGACACGACTGAGCCTTCTGTATACTTCTTCCATCGGTGGAATGGTGGCATCGGCAAGAATATGAGAGCGGGCTGCCTCATACTCAGGATCCAGGGCAACAAGTAATACGCCAACCATAGTGGCGTTGCGGAACGTCTTCTGCTGTTCCTGTGTGGCTGTGAGTGGGATGGTGCTATAGAGTTTCTCGAACATTCCACGAAGAGACGTGTACAGGGAATGAAGAGGCCTCCCATTTTGCTTTGTGGTAAAGATATCATGCTGCAACTGTAGCATCTTTGTCTCGTTCCGTACCTGAGAGTACGTCTTGGCCAGAATATCCCACATCGCCTTGGGTTGGGCTGATGGAGGACATCATTCGCTATCTCCGTCGTGAGTGTTCCTGACAGCCAAACTTTGGCATACGCGTCATCAGCCTCCCATGAGGCATATATTCCCGTCTTCTCCGGCGGTTCATCTTCGGTAAGAATATGCTTCTTACCACATGACTTCATAAGACTGAGGAACTGCATAGCCCACAGTTCGTAGTTCGTCCCGTCCATTTTGACGATTGGTGCCGAACCTTTAAAGGCACCTATGGCGGGCATATCGACCTTTTGTTCTGACATACTGCCGGAGAAGAACAACTAGGAATGATAGACCAAGAAAGTGTTGTCTACCAAGACCGTTGAGGATTCAAGTGCATATGTAGACGTTATGCACTTGAATCCATCATCAATCCGAGACTGACCAAAGGAGAGCCCCCCCGGTGACGAGTAGAGGCTGTGGAAGCCTCTACGGAAGAGAGAGGCGGCGGCTGGGGGTTCCGGCGGCGGGGCTGGGGACGGCTGGCGTGGCCGGGGACGGCGGGGAGGGCTGGCGGCGGGGCAGGGGCCTGGATGGGGTGGTGAGGGGCCCCGCTGGAGAGCTGGAGCAGCTAGAGGGGCCGGCTAGGCTGGCGGCGACGGGCTGGAGAGGCGGCGGCGGCGGGTGGAGAAAACCCTAGGGTTAGGGTTTTGGCTCTGATACCATGTTGGGGTAATCGATACTCTGTTGTGTGTTATTCCATAGAGCCCTCGGGTCTCTTATATAGAGAGAAAACCCTTGGGTAAATTACATAGACATACATAAAATAAATAGGAAATATGAAACAGTACAACGCAACATATATAAACTTCTACATACCTTAAATAACCAATTAACTATTTAATTTGAGATCACATACGATCTCTTTATTTAAAATAAAATTGGGACAACTCATTATTTGTAAATGAAATGAGACTCTAATTAACGGATGAAAAATAAATAAGACCTTATTTATTAATTTCACGCAGCATCATAACTTTTGTATTTATTCTAGTAAGATATCATGAAGCATAAGAGTATAAAGCTATATAAGTAACCATGGAAGGGCATATCGATATCGGTATCGACATCGATACTGTGTCGATACGATAGGTCGATGATATATCGACACCATATCGCCGATATCGAATCGATATCATGAAGAAAATGGCATGTCAAGGCCAAATATTGGCATATCGACGATATATCGCCCACCTGTCGATACCGATATATCGCGATATGGCCTTCCATGTATGTAACTAAGTGATAATAAGAACATAACTATAGTAATTCTGCATCAGATTTCGTAAATAGTTTAGTGATGATCCAAGATATATAATACGATCATAAAGCACTGGTGGAAGGATATTCTCAAGAATTTTTAAAAAGAATAATTTGCAATGAGTCCAAATGTAATTTCAACTCAAAATAGGTAATTAAATTATCGAGTAGGAAGTGGGAAGCAGTTTTGGCAACACAATTATGATGCTAAATTTAGGAAATAATCGATTTTATTTGGAACCACAAGATCATCATTGCATAAATGATCATGCGTGCTCAACAAAACTCAAATGGGCATAGGACCCTTTAGGTAAGTCCTCGTGCTTATAATATATGTATGTATATATATATATATGCATAGGTGATTCATCTATGTGTTTTAGTAGACTATTTTATTTCCTTGTGTTTTTTATGATTTTATTTTATTATCATTATGCACATATATTGTAAATAATATTTACAAAATTATGAAAATATAAAAAATGTAAAAATGTAAATAATAAATAAAATGAATATTTTATTCATGTTTACTGTACAATAGGAGTCCAAAACCTAACTTTTGCATCTTAACTCAAAATTAAATGAAACCACCTTCATTAAATAGCTTATTAAAAGCTATATATAATTAAAGGTGATTTTGATGAATTTTGAGTACATATGGAGAAGATACATGTCTAAGAAATTTGGATTTTGGTTTTTTATTTTGAGTGTAGAAAGCACATTATGTATTATTTTTCCGTGAAATATGTTTTGTATTTTTCCATATATTTTTATCTACAACTTTCATATACAGAGTTTATTGATTTGATTTATAAATAATAAGTAATAAAATAGGCCCTAAAACTCAATTATTTAAAAAAGAAATTGGGCTTTTTATTGTTGTTTTTGGCCCTTATCTCCCCCTACTTTATTCTTGATCGACCAAGTCAATTCTTGACTTAGTATCGAAGTTTAGAGCTCAATTGGACCTCTGGAAGTTTCACTTTGGTCGGAACCTTGGTTGGGAACTAGACTTGAAACACAACAACCTCTGAGAATCACAAAATCCTGCCCAAGTCTCCTCAAAATCTAGGCTAAAATAAATCGATGCCATACGCAGTCTCCTATGACTATGAGTCTATCTTGTATAATGTAAGTGATATGTAGCTCCTCTCGGTTGAAGTGATAAATGTCAAGGTTGTAAAAGTTGCCCGACTGGCCCAACTAGTAGGTCTGACTAGTATAGTCAGTGGGATGGTCACCCGCGTACTGACTAATTCCAACTAGGTACACTAGTCGACCAATTTTTTGCTTGGAGATACTATATTCTTATATGTTTTACCTTTTTTATAAGCGAAGTTATTATAATATGCTTAGTGTTTTATTTAAATTTAATTACTTTATTTATTTTATTATGACAATATAAAAATGTACACAATCTATGTAAATATATTCATAAAAATGTGTTATATATTTAAATTATCATAAAATTCAGAGCCGATTAAAGTATGACTAAATTTGATTATGTACGACCGCTAATTAATCCTTAGTCAGTGACACGGCCGATCGAGTACCGACTACCGATTTTTGCAACCTTGATAAAGGTAGTCTTCTCCAACATTGTGACCCTAATTCCCTAATCCCGCAACTCTTTGCTCAAGAAGTGGGTTTCTGTTTTGAACTTTATATGTAGTTTTGAAATGTTTTTGTAAATTTTTATATAATTTTTGAAAATATTTTGCAAATTTTTATATAATTTTGGTTTTACAAATTTTTAGTGTTTTTTCGAAGACAAAGTTTTGGCAAATACTTATGTGCAGATATTTACACAGGAGTGCATCTTTTTATTTGCCAAACTTAAGGTTTAAGGATTTACAAAAGGTAATTACAAGTTTTATACACATGGTTTGTAAAGAATTTATGTAGTTCTCAAAATAATTTACAAAGATTTTGACAATTATTTTGAAACTTTATTTTGAAAGAATAATTTGACAAATAATTTTCACAAACATTTACAAAATTTGAAAATCATTTTGCAAAGATTTTTTCGAAATAATATGTATAGATATTCCAAACTATTTTTTAATCATTTTTCAAAAGCATCTGTAGATTTTCAAAATTTTTTATTTAAACAAAAGAAATGAATTTTTACAAACCAAAACATTTTTATAAAAGTTTGAAAATATTTTACAAAATATTTTCATTCAATTTTCCAAAAGTTTTTTCAAAGAAATTTCCAACTATTTTCAAACATTTTGCAAAATATTGTAACGATTTATTACCCATAATTACAAAGAATTTAATTATGTATTTTAATTTTTATTAATTAGCCATATTATTTGAAAATACAGAAGTACGAGTTATGGCTAATGTATATACGACGTATATATGTCCCCCTATACTTGGTTTGAGCTATGTTCTCATAGATAAGAGAGAAAGAGAAGACATAACCTCGTACTGAGTATAAAAGAGCCTATATTACAACGACTGAAGAATAATGAAAGAATGAAGAATGAGAAGTCAACCATCTTCAATATACTTAGGATCAATTAATTCTAAATATAACAGATTGTATTCTACATGCAGAGAGGGTTGAGGGTGGGAATGAACGGAAAACAACTCATTCTGTCTCTCCCTATACTTGGGGTAAGATATCCACAAGAGAGGAGACAATTGAGGGGACTAATAAAAAGAAACCGATAAAAAGGATAAAATATATTGGGAGAATGTACGCATCACTCCCCCTATACTTATGGTAAAAGAGCCCTAAGTATACGCAATAACAAAAGTAATGAAACATAACGAAGAAAGAACACTCGACTCGTCCACCTGTCCTATACTTAGGATAAAGTATGTCTTAAGCATTGCAAACACATATAACGAGGTGGATGGGCGAAATGGTAGATGGAAGGAAGAAAACGAAGGAGGATATACAAAGTGGAGGCTATATAAAGATCAAGAAGGTAGAAGGCGTACCTTCTTGTATAACTGTTGAGGAATGGATCTAATAAGTCGCAAGTTGATATCAGGGTCATCATCTGACTCAACCCGATTCGGATCGACATGGTATAGATCCTCAGTAGTCTTACAACGAAAAGGCACGAACTGGTCAATGGAAGTAGTTTCGTCAGGTTCGGCTTGGGAAGTCTTGGAAAACTCAAAACGAAAAGGCACGAAGTCGTCGATGGAAGTAGTGAGGTCAAGTTTGGCCTGTGCAGTTTGTCCTATGTCTGCCTTCCACATTAAGGTGTCTATGGTGTAAATACCACATAAATACAACGCCACACACAGGAAAAAGGAACTCCAAGGTCTACGCTTTCTGAGTTTTCCTCCTGAAGAGGAATTCTCGGATTTCAGTCATCCATAATAAGGCAAACCTCTCTGATATCAGCATATGACACATGTGCACTTGTTAGGTGTGGGTCTCTGATCCATGGTGGGTGTAGTGATCAAGACGCTCTCGTTGTCAGAACGAAGGAGAACCTTTTCAGATTCATAATCAATAACGACTCTCATAGAGACGAGGAAGGGCCATCTCGGGATGATTGGAGAGCGCTCCATGGGGGTAGAGGTCTCCATGTGCAATACAGTGAAATCAATAGTGAAGCTCATACCCTGGATCTAAATGATGACGTTCTCAAGAATACCCCTTAACCTCTTTATGGATCCATCATCGAATTGACAAATCATCCTGGTTTTCTTGAGAGGCCCCAGATGAAGAGACTGTACTAACGTGAAGGGTATTATATTAATCGATGTGCCGCCGTTAAGGAGAGTATGATCACAAGAATAGTGAGAAATGGCACATCTCATGAGATGTGTACTAGTTTTCCTATAGAATAGACTGTGGGTGACGACGTAGGCAACGACCATGGTGAGAAGATGTCGCTTGGTTATGCTTCATCACTTTCTTTTCTTGGTGAGGGTGCATATAATTGGTTCATGACCTTTTGAAGTGGGGCCTCAAAATGTCATGAATAACTGTCGCCACTTCAGATGGGTCAACAACTTTTAAATTATTTTATCTCTTCCATTCAAGGGAATAGATCGAAATCATCAACACAAGGATGACTTAGAGCAGTATGTAAATTGTCATCCTTGGGGGTGGAGAAGGTGGGATCTGTGGTGAATGTGTATGCGGCATTGGATTTGTCATGGGTGCCCTCTCCTTACAAACCCACTTTACTAAGTCTCTCCCAAAATCTTTTTGTGTTTTTATGTTTTTCTCATTTTTTTGTATTTTGGGCGATTGCAATCTTTCATGGGTGTCCTCTCGTGAATCCTTGATGTAGGAAGGTGAAGCATCTATATGGCTCTTGTTTATACTAGTGAGGTCATCTATCCTCTGCTTCATTTGCTCCTTATCCGAATCACGTACTCAAGAGTGATATCCATAAAAGGTGACTTCAACAACCCAGTTCAGGTGGGTACGATGGTGGGCAATGCGACAATGGTGGTGGATAAAAATCAAAATCTGATGCTTGAAACTGTTGATTAGGTGGATATGCACAAAAAGAGAACTCAGGAGCAAAGTCTTCCTGATAAAATGGAGGTGGACTGACTGGAGAGTAAGAAGGATCCTTGAAGTCCGGATAAAAATAACTCCAGTCAGTCATCTTTGAAATAAAAGACGGGGATCGAGAGATCACGAAGGTTAAGTCAAGATATGTAAGAAAAAAGGCATGAATGCGCATAGAAGATGAAGTATGCATACAAACAAAGATAAATATAAACAAGCAAACAAATCCCTCATTTTACTAACTCACCACAATGATAACCTTGAAAGTTCGTTCTTTTATCTTATCCAATTTTGGAGCTAGGTGAGAAAACAAAATATTTACAAGCTCACATGCACAATCACCTAGATTGGTTGTGTTCTAGTCGGCAATGCACAACTACTAGAACACTAAGACTACTTCGTCTAACGCCTAGCTTCCAGCAATAACATAGCCTAAGAGCCGACCCAAGTGCTTAAGGCACAAGTCCATGGATGGGGGCTCTATTCCTCAGATGTATGTGCCTCACACAGTCTGAATGCAACTTGTATACAAGGATGGGATTACTCTCCCCAAAACAATGATTCGTCCTTACGTTTATTTTAGGTTCGAGTAGAGTTAGCAGTCTTAATTTTATTGATTGTCACTTTTTTTTGGATATTTTTGAATGCACGAAACGAGGTTCCAAGTCTTTTAGTATCCTAAGTGGTTAAAATCAGAGGGAGAGAAACGGAAAAGCGACACAAGCATAAATCAATGATGCATGTTAAGATAGAGATGCTCACCTTGCGTTCAGTTTTCTTCGTAAAAGATGTTAGACATGAATTAAAACCTACACTATATGCAGATGCAAGCCGATAGTGTTCTAAAAACATGAGTTGCTTTTATCGCGAAGAACCAGATGCTGGATATCTAGAAAAGAAACTTAGAATATGGTCCTGGAGACTCCTCGGTGCCCGCCACAACAGATCCTGCAAACGTTATGTGGAGTCTCTCGTGGCATGCTGTTTCAAATCTAAATGATCAACAATTAGATTTGAATAGATCGAAGTACACAACCATATACACATGCAATTCAATTAGGGCTTTGGACATAATCTATCGATCAAGCAAATCCTGCACTAGGACTCAATCACACAAATCAAATAAAAAGAAAGGTGAAAAACTTAAAACACGTGAATCAGAGAAAAAGAAAAGCGATGAAAATTATGAAAAATCTGACGAGGCCCCCACATGAACAGACACCCGGGCAATGGACCTCGTGAAGTGTGAATGTCCAAGTCCTATACTATTACAATTTATTTGACAAAAATAAAAGGAAAACATTCTCTCACTAAATAAAAATACTAAAAGAGACTGCTCGACATGGCCTCAAATTTCAGCGAAATTCGGTCGAATTTCTGTCAAATATCGATATCCAGTTAAAATCAAAATTTGACCGAAATGACCGAAATTTCGGTCGAAATTCCATCGAAATTCTGTTTCGGTCGGTACCGAAATGGTGACCGAAACCGACATTTAAGGCCTTGCTGCTTGGTTCCTTCTCTCTTTGCCTCCTACTCTCTGCTGGTCGGCTCGGGTGCATTAACCTCCTAAGAAGTCGTCATTTCCGTTCAGTACCTCGCAAGAAAGATCAATAAAGAAGTATGTGGTCAGAATAGTCAAATAAATATAAAAAATAAATAGATGAAAATAAAAAAAGAATAATGTAAAAAATGCTATACTCTGTTGCTCCCCAACAACAACGCAATTTGAAGATTTGACTTTTGCATGGGTTAGATATTCTCACAAGGTGAGAACACCGTCGCTTAGGCAACATCTCACGACAGTCAAAGTAATTCAACAATCAAGCCACAAATAGATATAAAGCATTAGAAACAAGAGATGTAGATCAAAATTTATTATAACCCCAAAATAAATGTGTATAGTGGACAAGTAGTCTGGGTGTCAAACTATAAAACCTTGAACTTGGCATCTCTCGGATCCTATATAATAAGATCCGGCTCATCAAGAGGAAACCAACGGAATTTGTTTCGTATGAATCAGACTTCGTTTGGAATTGTTATGATTTTCGGAAGAAAGAAAAGCAAAAGGTTTAAGATGTCATTAACCTATAATGATCGTCATTAAGGCTAATTAAACATGTTTAAAGAAACTAATGATCATTAGAGAACACTAATCAATAGTTAGCAAAAGATAAGCTTAACCTGCGAAAGTTAAATCACGATTAGTAAAAGCTAATCGCTATTAGCGTTAATTAAACGTCATTAGCGAATCTAGAATCCTATGGAACGTTCTTACTTAATCTCTAAGTTTCGGATAAGTTTTAGCTAAAACCATGGGCCAAAATCATGGGCCACTAATCACGATTAAAGGCTAAACCATGGTTTTCTAACCATGGTTAGCGGTTTTCTGGAGCCTATAAATACCCCCCTACCCATTCATTCTCTACGATTTCCACTACCACCACCACCCCAAGGGCTAGGGTTGAGAAGTCGGGAGGAGGAGCGGGAGGCGAGAAAAGAGCGCTAGCGAAGTGCTGCCGGGAGAACGAGGAGGAGGAATGTATGATCCTCTCTTAGTTTGGTTAGTAAGCTAGGCTTTCAATTCATCCCCTTTTCTTCCAAGCTTTGTTCTTGATTCATCTTTTTTTCCGATTCATTTTCTCTTGTGGTTCGAGGAGAAATTTGTGTAACACCCTACTTAAGTGCGGGCGGCTATAACCATGTGATTCGTCACACATTCACTCACCTAATACGCGTGGTGTCTACCGATTCTTCATCTCTTGCTATTTGAGTGTATTCTTTCATTTTCGTTATTGTTTTCCTCTCGATGATTTTATAGAGGAAACTCGTTCCGTTTTTCTTTTAAAATATGTCCCGATATAAGGGTAAACTTTGCCGAATTTTTATAGAAATATGTCCCGATATAATGGGAAACTCCGCCGAAATTTTTGTAGAATTATGTCCCGATACAAGGAGAAACTCTGAAATTTTCCTAGAAATATCACCTTATATAAGGGGAAGTTCTGTCGATGTTTAAAAGAAAATATGTTCTTTGCGTTCTTTGTGTTCTTCGCGTGTTCTTCGCGTTCTTTGTTCGTTCTTCGTGTTCTTGGCACGTTCTTAGTGTTTTTGATACGAAAATGAAAATCGATCATTTCAGGAGCTATAAATCTTTCTTTTGAAAAAAAATCACGATAAAGCACTGTATACATGCGAGAGAACTCGATTAAGTAATAAAATCCTTCCTTTTGCTGTTGGATTTTCATATGAGATCATTTAAATTTCTGATTTTATGTTCTTGGCTATGAAGAACCCTAATTTTGACTATTTTTGAGAAAGTTTGAAAAGTTGCTTTGTGATTCCCACTAAAATAAGGTTTAAGCATCGAATTGATGCAGTGGCTTGGAAAGTTAGGGTTTGGGAGTTAAAATAAGCATAAATACGAGTATATATGCATATGAATAATATATATATGTGAGTCTATACTAAGTGTTGATTATTATGCAAATCGAAGACTTAACGAAAGAATTACATAATGGGAATTGATGTGTTTTGAGTTGGATCCTGAAAAGGATCGTGTGTCACGTTAAGGATGACTGGGAGTGGAACTACAGATCGGGCGTGCAACCTGTAGGTTTATCGGAAGGAACCCGTATTGGTGATTCCCTACCTAAATGGTACACGGTTGCCCTGTTATGATAAGTACGCACGAAATGAATGATTTGCAATGCATGGTACCAAGAGCCAATATCTTCGGATTGAACGACAGAAGTTGTATCGTGCCATGTGGAGGCACGTGTGGTTCAATAACGGTGTGTCACGATAATATGTATTTAAAGCCGATAGGTTATATGATTAATTGTTAGACTAATGTTTTAAGCAACCGAGTCCTCGAGGACGGTGTGCTCCTTTGTTTTCCAGGCTTAGGGTTTGAGACCTTGTTTAATAAAAGAAAAGAAAATTTGTTAGGGTAGTATTGGAGGATTGGTTGATTCGACGTGCGACAACATAAGCTCATCAGATCAACGCAATCTCCAATTCCGAAGTGTCCACAGCTTCGGAGTCTAAGAATGGTGGGATTCTCCTGGACTAATCCCTGATGTGGAATAGAAAGGAATATGACTTAAATTAATGAGAAGTAATGAAACTTTTTGTGATAACAACTTTTTGAAAAATTATACAATTTGTTTGCTTTTCTCTTCTTCGTTACTTAGCATTCGTTAATTGTTATCGTATGATTTATGAAAAATCCAACATGTGTTGGTGAGCCATCGCAAGGACTTTAGTAGACATCCAACCAGCTACTGTAGCTTTACTTTGTAAGGTAGTTAGTAATCTTTTTGTGTATTTTCCTTCCAGCTGATGTACATGTAAATGGTTGTAGTGGGACAATGAATCATGCAAACTATATTTTATGAATGGAAAAGTGTTGAAATACTTCCTCTTGAGTATTTTTATTTGCAGTCTATTTCCAAATGATAGTTGCGATTGCTAAATAAATTATTGCTGAGTAACCGGATCCGGATATGGGAGGATCTGACGACCCGGGAATTAGGGTCGTGACACAAACATAGGGAGACAAGTCGATGTAGCAGGTATATTAATTATCAATAAATAATGAATAATTAATATAGATATTTGTATAATATTCACTTAATCAATCAATATTTTTGTTGGTTTTTTATTTTTAATATATTTTTAATTTATATTCATATTATTTTATTTCATATTTTTCTTTTTATAAGTTTCTAATTTCTTTTTCTTTTAATGCATAATATAGATATATACAACTATATATAAGTAATATAATGCGAAATGTATTATATAAGCTATATAATGAAGAATATATAATGAGTATAAAAAATCAGAAAAATACCTGTCCTTTTTATTTTTTAAAGGATGTAAAAATATTTATAAAGTATTTATAAGAAGTAGTAGTAATAATACTTATATGTCACTATATATATGAATACAATACATAGTAATGTATTTATAAATAGAGATATGAATAATCAACATTTACCAAATAAATTTTTATGTATTTTTAATAATTTTCTAATGTTTGTGTGATTTTCAGGGATTTTTGCTAATTTTTAGGTATTTTAAGTCCAAAATATACAAAATCAACTATTTTTTAAATAGGTTGGATTGTTTAGAGATTTAAAAATAGTAAATGGATTCAAATATTCTCAAAATTAATTTTAATACGTAACAATAGTATATATACTAATACATAACAAAACTAATTTTTTTTGGAGTTTTTTAATGTTTATAAGAATGTTGGAGCTTTAATTTTGAGTGGTTTTTTCTATTTTTAGAGATTTTTTGTATGGAGGTACACAATACAATAATAAGACAACTACTATTTTTTGAAAATTTTAAAGATGATTTAATAATTTTTGAATTTTCTAAGTCAAACAGGGAATAAAATAACTCTAAAAGATTTTTGAAAAATAATAAATGCATGCAAAATGACAATTAAAAATTCTAACGTGAATAATCAGCCAATCATGCACGTACAACTATTTTTTTTTGAGAATTTTTGGAGCATAAGAGCTATTTAAAATAAAAGGAAATGCAAAAATAAAATTACAAGCAATTAGCAGGGGTATTTTTGTAATTAAAATAAAAGGCAAGGACTACATGCAAAAAACCCAAAAACTTTATACTGAAATTCAAAGTTTTAATATTAAACTCTAATTACAAAAACCCACAGGGGCATATATGCAAAATGCCCAGCTCATGTAGGGAGACACGTGAGCTGACCTGGCAAGGACCTAAATGTAATATGTAGATAGTTCAAGAGACCCTTGCATTTTTTACATAAAATATTTAATATGTAGAAATATTTACAAGAGTAATGCAATAAATCAAAAGAGCGGGGGTATTGATGCAATTACCCCCAAAAAGGGCGTGATCAGACGACACCTGATCTTTGAATTAGACACATGGCATCTTCTTGTCGCACGATGCTGCTTTGTCTTCTATGTCTAAGATTAGATCTCAGATGAGATCCATCAGTGAAGCTTTGTCTTGACTGGACGTCAGGTACTCAATCTGGACAACAATTCTTCATCGAACGATTGCTGAAGATGATGGAAGAACATGCAAGGAACTCTGCCTTGGCGACTTTCAATCTGAGCTCTTGTACAGCTACAACCTCCTCCTTCATGGCTAATGAGCTAGAATCGTGTTGGGACGGGGCTGGAGCTGTAGCTGGTTGTAATCATGGCTAGGACCCATGGAATGGATCTTGGAGGTTGGAGAAGAGAATGGACCTGGTGTACCTTATCTGACTTGTTCGGTCCTCAGATGGACCCTTTAGGATTTGTAAATAAAGCTAAAAGGAATGGCTACGCGCCTATGCATGATCCTAGCTGTTATTGGTGAAGGTCGGATGGGTGAATAGAGGAGATGGTTAAGTCTGGCGGAGGGTGGCGGAGTTGGACTTAGTTGGTCCAAATTCGAACGGATTCGGGTGAGCTAGATGATGTGAAAGATGAAGAAATGACAAGGTACAGTGGTGAGGTGAAGAGGGCTAATCGAAACAGGGATAAACGATTGAAAACGATGGTCGGAGCTCTAGAGCTCTGACGAACTTAAGATTGGCCTAAACTAAACTAACGAGGGAATCAAAGCATGAAATAAAGTGCAGAATCCGAATACAATAATTAAAACTACCTAGAAACGACGAGAAAATACCTCAACTTGACCGGAAGCCAAGGAGATGGACCACATGGAGTGTAGCTCCGACGATGGTTGGGAACTCCTGTCGTGATCCTCCTCGCTGCGAAGCAAGGCTAACCGATCCTGCCACCAACGATGTCACCTAGAGGGTGCTTTGAGGGGGGCAAAGATCAAGCAAAAGGGGAACCATCCGCAAATTGGCGGAGAAGGGGTGGTTATATGCGTTGGTGATGAGAGGTGCTCGAGGTGGTGAGACGTGTGAAGAGAGAAGAGATGGTGGAAAGGATATGGTCAGCAGAGATTTGGGACGATCATGTTGTACATGGGTCGTGGTCTCGAGGGTAAAGGTGACATGGCGGAAGCAGGAAAAATGGGAGAAGCCAAGTGGTACACGTTTGACGTGGGAAATGGGGGGACGAAGGACAATTAACCTAGGGTCAACTGTCAGAGGCCAACCAGGCAAAAGGAAATCATAAGTTATTTATAAATTCAATAAAAATTAATAAATGAAATAATTAAAATTTGGTTATAACATGAAAAATGTTTCTTAGTATTTAATTCCTATTTTTATTTATTTTTATGAGGTCATTTATTATTTGCTACTATTTACATGTATAATCATATGTGTATCTACCTATATATTGTACATTTTAATTTTTAAGTTTGTATTATAAATTCTATTAGTTTGTACACATAATTTATATATTTATACTTTATCTAAATACACATAAATATATTTATCTTGTATTATATCAAAATTTATTTATACACTTAAATAAATATATGTATTTATTTTATAGGTGTATGTATAGGTAATTCATCTATGTTTTTAGTAGACTATTTTATTTCATTGTATTTTTATGGTTTTATTTTATTTTAATTATGTACATATACTATAACTAATATTTATAAAATTATGAAAATATGTATTTGTAAAAATGTAAATAATAAAGAAAATAAATATTTTATTCAGGTATATTGTACAATAGGGGTACAAAACCTAACTTTTACATCTTTACTCCACATTTAATGAAACTACCTTCATTACATATCTTATTAAAAGCTATTATATAGTTAAAGGTGATTTTGATAATTTTTGAGTTCATATGGAGAAGGTATATGTCTGGGAAGTTTAGATTTGGCTTTTTATTTTGTGTGTAGAAGCACATTATGTATTATTTTTATGTGAAATACATTCTATATTTTTCAATTTATTTTTATCTACAACTTTCATGAACAAAGTTTATTGATTTGATGTATAAATAATAAAGAAGAAAATACATCCCAAAACTCAATTATTTGACAAAATAAATTGGATTTTTAATTGTTGTTTTGGCCCTTATCTCCCCTTACTCTATTCTTGGTCAACCAAGTCAATTATTGACTTTGTCTCGGAGCTTAGGGTCATCCAATACCTTTGATATTTCATTTCTTTTTCTTTTCTTCCTTTATTCTTTTATTTCGGCATTAATAACTGCATTTTCTATAGTATTTATAGAATAAATAGTGGATTTATTTTTTTACAAATTAATGCAATATATTTGATTTAGCTAGAGATTAAAGTCCAAAATGAAAGAATAAAGGTGATGAAATGGAGATTCATCAGTAGACTATTTTTTATGATTGTAAAGTGTTTTTGATGTTAACATTTTTCTTTGAATGTGGCTAAAAATATTATAACAAAGAAAATTTGGGCCATACAAATAATTCCAGCTAGGAATGCATGGCTAGAGATGGAGGGTAATCAATTAACCCAGAGTAACCCGGCAACTAAACGAATCAGGGAAAGAACCTGATATGAAGGAGGAGTACGAGTACATATCCAAAGTATCATACAATTATGTTCTTGACAGTTTGATGTATGAATTGTTTGCACAAGACCAGACTTCTCCCTTGCATATGAATATATGAACTGATTCATGACAAATCCTAGCAACGAGCATTCAGAAATTGTGAAGTGGATTCTACTACATTTGAGAGATACCTCTAACATGGCATTGTGTTATAGAAACATTGATATTTCTGTTCGAGGTCTCGTTAACTTAGATTTTGTAGGAAACATTAACAATTGGAAAAAACACAAGGTTTACCTTACCTTGGGGAGTAGATCACATTTGACGTGAAGTGCCACTTCATTTGGACATATTTAGAGATTAAAAGATGAATCATTTGAGTTAAAGAAGATCTTCACATTGGAAAAATCTTGCTACCTCGAACCATCTGATGTATACTTGAAGTTTTTTTTTGGATTTTGCTATATGGTCCATTTACAACATAAACTAAATACACAACATGATGCATGGACTAAATACACAACATAAACATGAGATACAACAACAAAATAAACTAGATACACAAGCCTTTTCCCACTTTAGGTAGGGTCAATTACATGGAAATTACATGGAATTTTTGCCTTCGTTCAGATCTATCTTGGGTCATTCTCGAGCTTATATACAAAAAAATAAGACCCTTCGTATAATCTTATTCCAACACTTCTTTGGCCTTCCACGTCCTCTTTTAGCTGGCTCAACATTCTAAAACTCACATCTCCTCACCAATGCATCAACTGACCTCCTTTGTACATGACCAAACCACCTTAAGCGATTTTCTCGCATCTTATCTTCGATCGGAGCTACACCCACTTTCGTTTTGATGGCATCATTTCGAATCCGATCTTTAAGTATGCGTCCACACATCCACATTAGCATATTAATTTCTGCTACCGCCATTCTCTGTACATGTCTATGGTTCACATGCGAACATTCAGATCCATAGAGCATAACGGGTCTCACAGCTACTTTGTAAAACTTTCCTTTGATTTTCAAAGGATTTTTCTTATCACAGAGAACAGTAGAGGCTCTTCTCCACTTTAGCCAACCCACGTTTATGCTATTTGTAACATCTCCATCAAATTCTCCATCATGTTGCAAAATAGATCCCAAGTATCAAACATGAGATACAAAAGAATAACATAAAAAAGAGGCACCATGATATACCAAGTTACTAATTGCTAACCAACAAGGAATACTAAGTTACAAGCAATGAAACAAATAAGAATAACGAAAAAATATCATTTAAAAATTTGTTGACTAGTCGGGTTGACTAACTAATTGTCGACTAGGCTTAGTCGAGTTGACCACCCCTCCTCAGACTCAAATAATCAGGCCGACTAGTCGGTCGATTTTTACTAGCTTGGTTGTATTTATGTAATGTTGGATCCGATACGCTCCCAACACTTAAATGCGACACTAATCTACTTGCCTATCTTACTTATATTCTTGAATGTAGATATGCATATCTATTTTAATCCAATGGATGAATGTTTTCTTTAAGTTCATATTTTGACCTTATCGAGTTAAACATTTTCTTTGCTTCTATTTTTATGCAGAGAACATTCATCAAGAATATCCATCAAGGGACGATTAGGGATAGGCATTGGGATGGGCTCGCCCGACCCAACCTGAAGCCCAACCCAAAAAGCCCGACCCAACCCAAGCCCAAATGAACAATGGGTCGGGCTTTTAAGCCCAAAAATTTTTCGTGCCGGGCTCGGGCTTAGCACAACCCAACCCGACCCGCTCGAGGGCCCGACCCCATTGGAGGCTCGAATTTAGGCCCGAAAGGAGGCATGACCCATCTCAGGACTTAGACATGGAGTAGGCTCTCCTCCCCTTTTGTTTCCTAAAGACGTACCCCTTCCCTTTAGTGCCTCCCTTTTGGGCGATAACCCTAGCCATCAATCCTCTTCTGCTCAAGCGGCCCTAGCCGCCGCTCCCTGACTGAGTCGACTCCTCCATAGCCTGCCCACTGCTGCTTCGCCTAGCCTCCATCGTTGACCGGCCTCCATCGACCACCACTTTTCCCTACCGCGCCAGCCGAGCCGTCGCCCAAAGGCCCAGGTTAGCCCTGCTCCTTTGGTTGAAGGCTTGGAGTTGTAGCCCTACCGCCTTGCCGACCTCCACTGCCTCCTCCGATCCTCCTTCGAACCATGCCGACCAAGCCATCGCCTGAGGTTAGCCCTACTGAAACACCTATTTTTCTAGCAAGAAACATATAGCTTCTCAACAAGAAATCGACATTGTCAATAAGATGGTAGCATATAACAATTTTTGTGATCCTGATGGTATAATGTAGGTGGCAAACAAAAGATTATTGGTCCATATCTCCCAGTCTAGATGTTCAAAACAAGCCACTCATCCAGAGAGATGGCCATAAGATAATTTGTTTGTTCATCCCTTTCCATTAGTCTACAACATAAATGTCATTCTTTATTTCATATTACAAAGACAAAAGATTGTTTTAATCATAGACGACAAACATTCATATTCACTCAACAAGAATGTTCAAACAAATGGCATAACATTTAGGACAGTCACAAAAGAAAAAACCAAATTAAGATGTAACTAAGGCAATGATAGTGTATGCCTAACACACTAGTTTCTGAAGCATATTTATGAACAATTTCCATACATCATGGACTCAATTATCCATTGTTGCAAGGTCATTCAACCTTTATTTTACAAGTGAAATTTTAAGTGGAGATATGCTGAAGGACAAGTAAAATTTCCATGCATCTTGTTTTCAATTTCCAATTTAGTTTTGCTATTTGTTAATTTACAAGTGGAGATGGGTCGGTCCGGTCATAACCCGACCCCAAGAAATTGGGCCGGGCCTGGGCTTGGGCTGAAGAATAAAAAAAATTGTGGGCCAAGGCCCGACCCAAGGCCCGAATTTTTAAGATGGGCTTGAGATTGGGTTCAGGGCTTAGCCCAACCCGACCCATGCCCTTCCCTAGGGATGATCTATGGAGACCATATGTATGAATCCTTTAACCCCTTAGACTGGAATGCATATTACATCATATCACTTGCCATTATTCGTCTTCTTAATTGTAGAAAGATATCAAATTAGTCATTCAACTATAAAATGGTTTGACTAGGAGTTATAATGACAACCTAATGGCCTACCAAAGGCTTATGATCAACATTTGAGTTTTTGCTTGAAATCATCCACATTTTAGTTGTCATTTCCCAACTAGCTGCTTATGATTAGAAAGTGGCTGTATAAGGGATTAATGAAAGAAAGTTGTTGTGGTATGCTAGAAGATAAAATGAATAAAACACTTTTCACTTGGTACGGATGGACTTAGAGAAATCAGTTGGAGTATGATGAAAGGTTAAGTTTCTTGATAATAGAGCCTTGCAAGAGTAGTGAAAACTATGAAATACTTTCAAGCTTGAATGGATTCAAGCTGGCTATGACATTGAAACATGTATTACATATGGCTTGAACGGATTCAAGTTTAATGTTTTATTATAGCCACTGTGTTTTTATGTCTAAAGCATTGTGCAACATGATTTTGACTTGGATAACTCTAGATGATGCTAGGATTTATTCAGTTCAAGGTTTAATTTTATTTGTTCTGATTTTTTTATTAAGCTCTTGAAGTTCTCGTTGTATTGAGAGTTCATCACTCCTCCCTACCTTGTTGAATCATCTTCAAAGCTTATGTTTGCCAATAAGTATGTGAGCTACCTAGGTGGTGCTAGGTGTGAGTGACTTTTTTTTAAAAGTAGTGGAATAAGTATTTCCATAAGCTTTTCATTAGGGAAGGAAATAAAGAGATCACTCTGGGAAATCTAGCCAGCAGTGAAAGTTACTTGAAGCGTGCAAGTTATAGACGAATAGAAAGGAAGTAGAGGAGACTGAAGGTTATGAGACATGGGAAATGTGTAGGACCTGATGTCATTCCTTTAAAAGTTTGGAGAGTTTTAGGTGAGTATGGTTTGACTTGGCTTACAAAATTATTCAATGATATTTGACGAAGCAAGAAAATGTCTGAAGATTAGAGGAGAAGCATCCTCTTTAAAAGAACAAAGAAGACATTCAAAATTGTTCAGATTACAGAGGTATCAAGCTGATGAGTCACACTATGGAAATTTGGGAATGTGCGATCGAAAGAAGGTTGAGGCAAGTTTCCAAAGTAAAATAAAAACAATTTGAATTCATGCCAGGCCGTTCAACCATTGAAGCCATCACTTGCTGAGAACAATGGAGATTTATAGAGTTTAAAGGAAGAATCTTTATATGATTTTTATTGATTTGGAGAAGGCTTATGATTTTGTCCTACATGAGATATTGTAGAGAGTTCTGGAGAAGCGACAAGTACTTGTCCTATACGTTAAACCTCATAAAAGGTATGTATGCTAGAGCTTCATCTTGTGTAAGGATAATGTTTGGGAAGACTAACTGTTTTGACGTCAACATTGGTCCGCATCAAGGTTCAACTTTGAGTCCATTCCTTTTTACTTTGATTATGGACGACTTGATAAGTTACATTAAGATGAGTTACCTTGTTATATGTTATTCGTTGATGATATTTTGTTAATTGATGAGACTAGAGATGGAGTAGATGAGAAGGTTGAGGTCTGGAAATATGCATAGGAGACTAAAGGATTTCGTATAAGTAGGGCTAAGACTGAATATATGGAGTGTACTTTTAATGGAAGTAATGACGAAGGAATCGAGGCAGAGATTGGTGTTGAAAAACATTTCGAAAAGAGATTTTTTAGGTACTTGGGATCTATTTTACAACACAATGGGGAAATCGATGGAGATGTTGCAAATAAAATAATGGGATTTTTACACCCAACCCTGAGTAATTCCGTAATTACAATCATAACCCCGCATAATCACGAATTACACAAGGAACCCCAAATAATGCTTAACTCTTACATGGAATGACTCTGAGTTAACACCCATCTGGTTTTTCATTACTGTTGACGGAATCTGTCAAATGTGGACCATTTCCACCCTCTAAGTTTAGGATAATTACAAATGATGCCACTCCCCCCTTCCTGGTTCACGTGTTGGGCATGTGTCTTCGTTACGCTGAGATTGAGCGGCTCGTATCTCATCAGGGGTTCTTAGTTGTACACGTTTGCTCTATTGTGCCTTTGATATGATAATCATATGGATGTCATTCCAGTTCTATGCAACGGTTGAGTTTCAATCACTTGCCACTGTTTGGATGGTCACGGATGGAAACATAAAGCATTGATCGAAACTGTCATTCATGAATCCTCATCACTTAATTAACAACACTGGTCAATTCTAAAGAATCGGTGTTCTTGCCCAAATTGCAAACTCCAGGCGGTGGCGATGCTCATATTATCAAAAGATCTGATGCTTTTCGAAGAATGCGATGCTTGCCAGGAACTATCTTGGTGTGGAGGAGCGCACCCTGTTCTCGAGAGTAGAGGAACTGCTAGGGGAGGTGGAGATAACTCCGACCGATGGGGCAGAGTGCCTGATGCCGAAGGGGGTGAAGGAGTCCAAGGCGGAGGAGGTAACTAATTGCGTGGAGGTATTGCTCAAGTCCTTGGAGGAGATCAAGGAGAAGGGTTTAGAGGAGAAGAGGGAGGGATCTGAGGAGGTGAAGTCTAACATGAGTTGCTGTGAAGGGAAGGAGATCAAGGAAGAATGGGAGGGAGATAATGGAGGATCTGGAGGAGGAGGAGGTTGAGGAGGAGGCGGAGGGATTGGAGGAGGAGGTGGAGAGGATAGAGGATCTGAAGGAGGTGGAGGAGGTTGGGGAGGAGGGCGGCGAGAGGGGCAGACCTATAAGAGGAGGAGGTAAGCAAATTTGGAGGAGGGCGGAAAGGGGCGGATTTGGAGGAGGAGGGCGAGGATGGGCAGATCTGGAGGAGGAGGGCGAGGAGGGGCGGATCATGAGGACGAGTGGATCTGGAGGAGGAGGCGGGCAATGAGGGTTGGATCTGGAGGAGGAGGTCGAGAAGGAGGAGGCTGGCGGATCTGGAGGAGGCAGGCGAATCTGGAGGAGGAGGAGGGCGGCAGCCGAGGAGGGCAGAGGGCGGTAGCCAGGGGGGCATACGTTGAAGAATGAAAGGGTGGGGGTTGGGATTTTTTATTTTTTTGAATTTTTTTAATAACCATTGGATAGACCATGGGTTAGATTAACCTAATGATATGGCTGGATTAATGGGTAAACTAACAGAGGGTTACGTGTGAGACAGAGTGATTATTCGGGGTTCTGGGTGCAATTTGCTATTATGCGGGGTTATGATTGTAATACTCAGGGTTATGGGTGTAAAAATTTCTAAAATAAATGCAAATTGGCTAAGGTTGAGAGAAGCCTCTGTTGTTCTTTGTGATAAGAAAATTCCTTTGAAAATTAAGGGAAAGTTGTACAAAGCAGCTATGAGACTTACTATGCTCTATGGATCTGAATGTTGGCCTGTGAACATAGAGATATGCATAAAATGTCAGTAGTAGAAATGAAAATGCTAAGGTGGATGTGTGGATACACACACACATGTAAAGATCGGATTTATAATGCTTCCATCGGAAGGAAAGTTGATGTAGCTTTGATCGAGGATAAGATACGTGAAAATCGCTTAAGGTGGGATGGCCATTTGTAAAGAAGGTCAACCGTTGCACTGGTGAGGAGATGCGAGTTTTTGGATGTTGAGCCGGCTAAGAGAGGGTAAGGAAGGCCCGCAAGGTGTTGGAACGGGAGTATACGATGGGATTTAGTTTTTTGGATCTAAACCCAAGAATGACTCAAGATAGATCTGAATGGAGGCGAAGAATTCATGTAGCCGGCCCTACTTAATGTGGGAAAATGCATTGTTGTTGTTGAAAAAGTAATGGAACAATTTCTACTCAAGATTCAGTATCACTCTAATAGAGAGGTGATGCGAATTGCTAGGTAGAGTTTCGCGAGATGGCACTCGTGAAAACTGGCGGAATATTGTGGAGGCGCTGGCGTGGCAACACATTTTGTTAGACCAGTACTCAGGCATTCTGATGCTTGAGTATGATGGATGCGAAGGTCTTGGAGATCACCTTGTGGTCGTGGGCTCGCATGATGCTGGCGCTAGAGGCTTGGACCGTGGCATGGGGTCAGAAAAGAGAGCGAGTGCCACCAGAAAAAAAGAGGAGGGTGTTGATGGCTGGAGATCATATCCCATCTTTAGCGGCATTCCCAACGTAAGGTGCTCTGCTTCAGAGATGTGACAGTGCTGCCCACTGGGTTGTGAATTGCATTGATGTTCCCCATTGCTTTGCCTGTGGATTTGGGGAACACAACAACACATCTTGCCCTAAGTGGTTGCACCAGCGTGAGGTGGCAACCATCTAGAAGTCTTTGTTAGATCATTCACCTCCTTTGGGGCAACAATAATCGATGATGCCGCATATGGGTACGTGTAGAGAGGTGAATTTAAAGCGACGAAGCGCTACTTTGTAAATGTGGTCCGTAAACCTTCCTTAAATCTAACCCCAGCTTGTGTTGGTATCCTGTGGGGGTGTTCATAACTGGCCCATTCAACTACGATGGTACTAGGAGTTCGACGATGGAGGTTTTGCGGTCCTAGGGGTGAAGGAACTTTGTGTGCGAGACCTCTCCTCTACCTTGGACTCTCTACTTACATGGTGTGGCCATGCTACTGAGAATCTCGAGGGCTGGACGCGACCTTGCTTTTCTGATGGTGAGTTCGTTGGTTCTTTATCCATGTCTTCGATGCCCCATTGCTCTCAGGGGACCTTGTTTCACTGAACAGAGCGCTCAAAGCGATAGGGAAGGTTAGTGAGATCGTTTTGGATGGATGTACACTGGGAGTTGATGTTAACATTACGGTCCTTGAGTTTGCATGCCATCTACCATCAGAGGTGAGATTTTCATGGCATATGATGTGGGACATTCTACATTTAGCTTGGTGGTAGAGGTGCTTTCGCCACTGCTTATGCCTGTCCTACTGTTGGGAAAAGAGACTTCGTTGTTTATTCAGAAAACCCTAGGCTCTCTTATATAGGGAGAGACCTTAAGGGTAAATTACAGAGAGGTCTATAGAAAATAAAGAAATAACAACAAACTCCATAAAGAGATAATAACACTACTAACTATTTCTACACTCCCCCTCAAGGTGGAGCATAGATATCTATCATGCTCAACTTGGACGAACATCTCTGAAATGGTCCTCTGAGCAGTGGCTTGGTAAATACATCTGCAGTCTGATCTCTTGAGCTCACATGTGTAGTAGATATCAATCCTCTCTGGATCAAGTCCCTAGTATAATGGCAGTCAACTTCAATATGCTTGGTCCTTTCACGAAAAGCTGGATTGTTGGCAATGAACAATGCTGCCTGATTGTCACACTGAAGCTTCATAGGTAGAGGTACCGCTACATGTAGATCTTCTAGTACTGAGCGAACCCACATCATTTCCGTACTGGCTTGAGCCATGGCCCTATACTCGGATTCGGTACTGGACCTTGCCACAACAGTTTGTTTCTTGCTTTTCCAAGAATCCAAAGAGCCTCCAACAAACACTGCAAACCCTGAGGTTGATTTTCGATCCTTAGGACATCCTGCATAATCTGCATCTGCACATGCTGAGACAGATAAGTCCGTGCCCTTTCTGAATAGCAGCCCTGAACCTGGAGAAGACTTTAGATACCTCAGTATCATGTGTATAGCATCCATGTGAACCTGTCTTGGCTGCTCCATAAATTGACTCACCCTGCTAACTGCAAATTGAATGTCTGGGCGAGTTATATTGATGTAGAGGAATTTGCCCACCATCTCTCTATATCTCCTCTTATCTACTTCATCAGTATCACCATCATACAGCCTCACGCTGGGATCCATAGGAATACTTGATGGTTGGCAACCATCCATGCCAGTCTCAGTCAGGAAGTCTGTAATATACTTCCGTTGGGTCATTACCAAACCCTGTGCATTCCTTGCAAATTCTAACCCCAGAAAGTATCTCAGGGTCCCAAGATCTTTTGTAACAAACTGACGGCCAAGGAATGCCTTCGCCTTTTCTATGCCCTGTGCATCATCTCCTGTAACAAGAATATCATCCACATAGACCATAATAACAACCGTACCTGCCGATGACTTCTGGACAAACAATGAGTGATCGGCATTTGACCTCTTGAATCCTTGTTGCTCAATCAGGTTGGACAACTTCTGGAACCATGCTCTGGGGCTCTGTTTGAGGCCGTATATCGCTTTGTGAAGTCTACAGACCATATGCTTCTCCCCCTCAGCAGTAAACCCAGGTGGCTGCTGCATGTAGACTTCCTCCTGCAAGTCTCCATACAGAAATGCATTCTTGACATCTAGTTGAGATATACTCCAATCACGGACCACAACAACAGATAAGAGAATACGAAGGGTAGAATGTCTCGCCATTGGAGAGAATGTATCCATGTAATCCACACCGTAGGTTTGCGTAAACCCACGAGCGACCAAGCGTGCTTTGTACCTATCCAAGGTTCCATCTGCATGGTATTTGACTGTAAAGACCCATTTGCAGCTCACAACGGATGCATCAGAAGGTGCAGGGACCAAAGACCATGTGCCACGAGACTGCAGGGCCCTCATTTCTTCTTCCATTGCTAATCGCCAGCATTCATTCTGCAAAGCTTCCTGGTATGTCCGTGGTATATCCACGGAAGACAAAGCTGTGGCAAATCTCTGAAAATCACCTGTGAGATGATGAAAAGAAACCTGTGAAGCAAACGGATAAGCGGCGCATTGCCGCTTCTGTTTCCGAATAGCAATCGGAACATCAAGATCATCATCTGCTGTACGAGATGGGCTAGTGTCTGCCTGTACTGAAGGATCCTGCACATGTACCAAACCTGACCCGTCAGTAGTAATGCCATCTGAACATACCTGAGGCAGGATGATCGGCTGCTGTGTGGTCTGAGCAGGACCTGACCGACGCGTATAGAATTTCGGTAACGGTGATATGATAGGCCGTGGATTGGGTGGAGGTGGAGGAGGTGGTGGGGGTGGTGGAGGTGGTGCTGGCGTGGAGACAGACACAGGGGAAGACTCAGGTGTACTCAATGTAGGTGGTGGAGGAACATAGATATCATCAGTGGTAGTGGATGGTACCATTCTGTCACCTGCAGGAGAGAAATACATGACAGACTCAAAGAAAGTGACATCGGCACTCACAAAGTATCTCTTAGTTGTGGGATCATAACACCGGTAGCCCTTCTGAGTTCTGGAATAACCAACAAAGACGCACTTGACTGCTCTAGGAGAGAGTTTGTCAAGTCCGGGAGATAGACGATGCACAAAAGCAACAATACCAAAGACACGTGGAGTTAGTGAGAATAACTCCTTATCTGGAAAAATAATGGACATAGGTATCTTTTCACCATGGACTGAGGATGGCATTCGGTTGACCAGATAACAAGCAGTAAGAACAACATCGCCCCAGAAAGAAATAGGGGAACAACTCTGAATCAACAATGTACGAGTAATATCTAAGAGATGGCGATGCTTCCTTTCCGCGACACCATTTTGTTGTGAGGTATATGCACAAGTGGTTTGGTGAATAATGCCCTTTGATGACAGGAATTGTGAAAGTAAGCGTGTACAAAATTCAAGTGCATTATCGGTCCGAACATATTTGACATTTGCAGAAAAGACATTGAACACTTCATTAATCAAGTTTTTGATCACATTTCCTGCTTCAGATTTATTTTTCAAAAGAAAGACCCATGACACACGAGAGAAATCATCCATGCGGCTAAGCCGTCTGTAAACATCCTCGACTGGAGGAATAACTGCATCAGCGAGAATCTGAGATCGAGCTGCATCGTACTCTGGGTCAAGGGCCGCAAGTAGAACACCAACCATGGTGGCATTTCGAAACGCCTTCTGCTGCTCAGGAGTTGCAGTCAGAGGGATGATACTGTATAACTTCTCGAACATCCCTCTCAAGGATGTATAAGGAGAATGGAGAGGTCTGCCGCTCTGCTTCATTGTGAATATGTCGTGCTGAAGCTGCAACATCTTCGTCTCATTTCGCACTTGGGAATATGTGGCGGCAAGAATTTCCCACATTGCCTTAGCAGTGGGCTGATGGAGGGCGTCGTTGGCAATCTCCGTCGTTAAGGTGCCGGACAACCAGACCTTTGCGTAGAAATCATCAGCCTCCCAAGAGGCATAGATCCCAGTCTTCTCTGCGGGCTCATCCTCGGTAAGAATATGTTTCTTACCATTCGACTTCATAAGGCTCATGAACTGCATAGCCCAGAGCTCATAGTTAGACCCGTCCTTCTTGACTATTGGCGCAGGACCTTTGAATGCGCCGGTGGAGGGCATATCAATTTTTGATTCTGACATACTGCCGCTTGGAGAAGAACTAGGATATGTAGACGTGATGCTGGATGTCTACAAAAACTGCATCGGATTTGAATGCGTATATAGACGTTACGCACTCAAATCCATAGAATGGATGTGGAAGAAACTAGGGCACGCCTAACAAGAGGCTGACAGCCCTTTCAGCGGCTAGGAGCCGCTAGAAGACCTTGTGCACGCACTCGGAGGCCGTGCGCGGGCAGCAGATGGAGATGCCGCCTATTGGCGGAGGCCGCAGGGGGCTGGGATCCCCTTCGGCGGCTGGCAGGGGCTATTGGCGGAGGCCGCTAGAGGCTGGGATCCAACCAGATGGATGGCTGGATCCAACCGCGACGAGAGAGAGAAGGAGAAGGCGGCGGCGATTGAGGGCTGCCGCTGGAGATGGAGAAGGAGAAGGCGGCGGCGATTGAGGGCTACCGCTGGAGAGAGAGAGAAGCGGCGGGAGGGCGTCGGTTCCGAGAAGAGGGAGGCGGGTGGGGAAGGGGCGGCGGGATAGCAGATGGTCACATGACTATTCTCATTAAAGGTTGTCTCTTGGAATGTTCATGGTTTGTGTAGAGACTTATATATATGTTACGTTTTATTGTTTCATAATTTCTATTTATATTTTGTAAGACTCTGTAATTTACCCAAGGGTTTTCTCCCTATATAAGAGACCCGAGGGCTCTATGGAATAAACCCATCAGAGTATTGTTTTACTCTAACATGGTATCAGAGCCCTAACCCTAACCTAGGGTTTTCTCCACCCACCCCCCCTCCCCGCCGCCGCCGCCCACAAGCCCGCCGGGCCCCCAGCCCTCTCCGCCAGCCCCAGCCGGCCCCCGCCAGCCCTCCTGCGGGGCTCCTAGCCATCCCGCCGGCTCCCTCTCTCCGCCCCCGGCCTCCAGCCGCCGCCGGGGACCCATCCGCGCCGCCCAGCTCCACCGCCGGGACCCTCCCAGCCGCCATCTCTCTTCGGTAGAGGCTTCCATAGCCTCTACTCGTCACCGGGGCGCCTCTCCTTCGGTCGGTCTCGGCTAGATGTTGGGTTCAAGTGCATAACGTCTACATATGCACTTGAATCCTAAAAGGTCTTGGTAGACAACATTTTCTTGGTCTATCACTAGTTGTTCTTCTCCGGCAGTATGTCAGAACAAAAGATCGATATGCCCGCCATAGGTGCCTTCAAGGGTTCGGCACCAATCGTCAAAATGGACGGGACAAATTACGAACTGTGGGCTATGCAGTTCCTCAGTCTCATGAAGTCGTGTGGTAAGAAGCATATTCTTACCGAGGATGAACTGCCGGAGAAGACAGGAATATATGCCTCATGGGAGGCCGATGATGCGTATGCCAAGGTTTGGCTCTCAGGAACGCTCACGACGGAGATAGCGAATGATGTCCTCCACCAGCCCACCGCCAAGGCGATGTGGGATATTTTGGCCACGACGTACTCTCAGGTACGCAACGAGACGAAGATGCTCCAGTTGCAGCATGATATCTTTACCACAAAGCAGAACGGGAGGCCTCTACATTCCCTGTACACGTCGCTTCGTGGAATGTTCGAGAAACTCTATAGCACCATTCCGCTCACAGCCACGCCGGAACAACAGAAGACGTTCCGCAACGCCACTATGGTTGGCGTATTACTCGCTGCCCTTGACCCTGAGTATGAGGCAGCACGCTCTCAGATCCTTGCAGACGCCACCATCCCACCGATGGAAGAAGTATACATGAGGCTCAATCGTGTACCTGTTCCATCGAATACAGCGACTGCACCTCCATCAACAATGGCAGTTTCCAGGGGACGTGGTGGTTCGTCCTCATTCCGTGGCAGAGGAAGTGGTGGACGTGGCCGAGGAGGTCGCATACGCTCTACGTGCTCATTCTGTCGCCGTACTGGTCACTCGGAGGATACATGTTATTCCAAGCATGGCTTCCCTCCTTTTGCACATGTCGCTGATCATGTTCAGGGTCCACCAGCATCTACTCCAGATCACAGGTTCGAGGAGCTAGTGGCACGGCTTCGTGATATCATGCCACAGTCATCGTCAGAGGGTGCTGACACCTCTGATATTGTCGCTTCGGCATCTGCCAGTACATCTGCCTCTGCCACTGCCTCAGGTAGTCCTCCGGTCTCATATCATAACCATGATCTCACAGGTTGGATTGTTGATTCTGGAGCCACCAATCATCTATGTCATGATAGAGATATCCTGCAGTCCTATAGAGCTGTTCAGCCTGGTCGCTCTGTACTCATTGCTGATGGTACTCATTCCCCGATCGTCGGTCAGGGGGAGACGGATTTGCTGCCCTCTATGCACTTACAGAATGTTTTACATGCACCAGAATTCTCTATGAATCTATTATCCATTAGTCAGATTACTAGAGATTTGCATTGTCGTGCTATATTTGATCCATCTTCTGTTATTTTTCAGGACATACTAACGGGCAGGGTGATTGGCTGTGGTTCTGAGCACAATGGCCTCTATCGTCTTGTACGGACCTCGTATGCTGGAGCCTCACTACATTCTCAGGGCTCCGTCTCACCATATACCTGGTATCTTCGGTTTGGTCACCTGCCACTACAGAAAATGCGCCACCTCCTACCTCAGATATCTCCGGGTTCGTCTTTTCGTTGTGAAGCATGTCAGTTAGGGAAGCACCATCGGTCCAGCTTCCCCAGTCGTTAGGGTCGGAGCAGTCGCTCCCCATTTGAGTTATTTCACATAGATATTTGGGGTCCCAGTCATGTCCCAGATCATCAGGGGCACAGGTTTTATCTAGTTGTTGTTGATGATTTTTCTAGAGTGTCCTGGACTTTTCTTCTCAAAAATAAATCAGAAGCAGGAAGTGTTATTCAAAATCTTATCAATGAGGTTCAAAATGTTTTTTCGTCTACTGTTAAGTATGTGCGTACTGACAATGCCTTGGAATTTTGCACTCGTTCTCTTGCTCGCTTTCTTTCTTCTAAAGGTATTATTCACCAAACCACATGTGCATACACATCTCAACAAAATGGTGTTGCAGAACGAAAGCATAGACACTTTTTTGACATTGCTCGCACATTACTTATTCAAAGTTCCGCTCCCTTATCTTTTTGGGGGGATGCTATCCTTACAGCATGCTATCTGGTTAACCGCATGCCTACAACTGTACTTGGCGAAAAGTCTCCTTTCTCTCTTCTATTTCCTGACAAAGATTTGTTTACACTTACACCTCGGGTCTTTGGTACTGTTGCGTTTGTCCACCGGTTATCTCCAGGACTTGATAAGCTCTCTCCTAGGGCTATCAAGTGTGTTTTTGTGGGCTACTCCAGGACACAGAAAGGATATCGTTGTTATGATCCCATTCATAACAAATACTATGTGAGTGCTGACGTTACCTTTTTCGAACCAGTCATGTACTTCTCCCCTGCAGGTGACAGACTGATCTCCTCCACATCCACAGACTCTCATGTCTATGTGCCTCCACCTCCAAGTCTGAGTCAATCCTCTAATCCACCTCCACCACCACCAGCACCTCCAATTATACCATTTCCTAAGTTCTATACAAGGCGAACAGGGCCAGCTCAAGCTACATGCCAACCATCCAGCACGCCTCAGGTATGTTCTGATGTTACCACTAATGATGGATTAGCCAATGCACCGGTGCAGGAGTCTTTACAACAGGAGGAGGATCCGCCAGTCATAGACGATCTTGATCGGCCTATAGCTCAAAGGAAGCCAAGGCGACAGTGTGCTTCGTACCCGCTTGCTTCTCAAGTCTCATTTCATCGTCTCAATGGGGACTTCCAGAAGTTTGTAGCTGCTGTCTCGTCTGTTGAGATTCCACGGACCTATCAAGATGCCATGAAGATTGATTGCTGGCGTCTAGCCATGGAAGAGGAGATGCGTGCTCTGCAGTCTCGAGGGACTTGGTCTCTTGTTCCCATTCCTTCAGGTGCTCCCTGGTGAGTTGCAAGTGGATCTTTACGGTGAAATATCATGCGGATGGACGTCTTGATAGGTACAAGGCAAGACTTGTAGCACGGGGATTTACCCAGACATATGGGGTAGATTACTTGGACACTTTTTCACCGTGGCTAGACACTCCACTCTTCGCATCCTCCTATCTGTTGCTGTGGTACGTAACTGGACCATTTTTCAGCTTGACGTCAAGAACGCTTTTTTGTATGGAGACCTACAGGAGGAAGTCTACATGCAGCAGCCACCACGATTTGCTGCTGAGGGGGAGACTCAGATGGTGTGCAGATTTCATAAGGCTATCTATGGCCTTAAACAAAGTCCCCGAGCATGGTTCCAGAAGCTGTCTCAGCTAATTGAAAAACAGGGGTTCAGGAGATCAAATGCGGACCATTCATTGTTCATCCAGAAGACCCCTAGAGGTACAGTTGTTGTTATGATATATGTTGATGACATCTTGGCCACAGGAGATGATGCTCAGGGGATTGAGATAACCAAGTCCCTGTTGGGAAACCAGTTCATTACGAAGGATCTGGGCACGATACGATATTTTCTGGGGATAGAGTTTGCATGAAATGCACAAGGAATGGTGATGACTCAAAGAAAATATGTCACGGACTTGCTAGCTGAAGCAGGAATGACTGGATGCAGACCTTCAAGTACACCTATGGACCCAAGCATGAAGCTGTACGATGATGATACCGAGGAGGTGGACAAAAGAAGGTACAGAGAGATGGTGGGTAAGCTCTTATATATTACTATAACTCGACCGGATATTGCCTTTGCAGTAAACCGGGTGAGTCAATTCGTGGAGCAGCCAAGGCAAGTTCATATGGATGCCTTGTATATGATATTGAGATATCTGAAGTCTTCCCCAGGCACAGGGTTGCTATTTAGGAAAGATACGGATCTATCTATTTCAGCTTGTGCAGATGCAGATTATGCAGGATGTCCAAGGGATCGTAAATCCACTTCTGGATTTGCTATCTTTATAGGAAGCTCTTTAGTTTCTTGGAAAAGCAAGAAACAGACTGTTGTGGCGAGGTCCAGTGCGGAATCCGAGTACAGAGCCATGGCACAAGCAACTGCAGAAATGATGTGGGTTAGAGCAGTCTTAGAAGATCTGACTGTAGATGTCCCCTTGCCTATGAATCTCCAATGTGACAATCAGGCAGCATTATTTATTGTCAATAATCCAGCTTTTCACGAGAGAACAAAGCACATTGAGGTGGATTGTCATTTTACTAGAGACATGATTCAGAAGGGCTTCATTTCCACCTCTCATGTCAGTTCAGAGGATCAGACGGCTGACATATTCACCAAACCACTGCTCAGAGGACCTTTCCAGAGATGTTCTTCCAAGCTGAGTATGATAGATATCTATGCTCCATCTTGAGGGGGAGTGTAGAGACTTATATATATGTTACGTTTTATTGTTTCATAATTTCTATTTATATTTTGTAAGACTCTGTAATTTACCCAAGGGTTTTCTCCCTATATAAGAGACCCGAGGGCTCTATGGAATAAACACATCAGAGTATTGTTTTACTCTAACAGTTTGGGTTACCCAATGAAATGGGATGCGGTCGGGTGACTCCTTTGTGATTGGCATGATAGCATGATTTTTCTCAAGGAAATAAAAATTCAATCTAGATAGATAAAATTTGGTCCGAAAATTAGGGAAGGATACCTTTCAGATTATTAGGAGGTGTCAGCTTCTGGGAATTCATGTGGCCTGCATTTGACATGGAACAATGACCTTTTTGAGCTTGTCTAAGATGCTGGGTTGCCATATAGTTTCTGTGCTGTTGAGGAACTAGAGATCCGGTGCGTCTATGGCCTCACTGACCATGCCATCCATCCACGTCTCTGAACAAAGCTAAAGGCAGTCAGGGATCTGTACCTTTATTAGGGTTCATTGATCATGGGTGATTTTAATGACATCCTGATCTCTTTTGATCACCCTCACTTGTGTGCAGGCTGGACCATGGTTCATCTGATTTTGGAGATATTATTAATGACTTAAAGCTTGAGGTTCTGGGTGTTGTCGACTGTCTCTTCATGTGGTGGAGCTTGCTTTTCTTTTCTCGTTTGGACAATTTTCAGGGCTCGATGGAGATCCTTCCCAATTTTTTGCTGGCCCATGTTTTTGCGCTCCCCTCATTCTAGATCAGATCACACCGCCATCATGTGGTTTTCAGGGGAGAACTCTTTGTCATGTTCTTTCTTCAGATTTGAAAAATCTTGGTTACATGAGGTTTCGGAGTTATGATTGCTGATTTTTGGTCCTCTTTCAATGGGGAAGGCGTGATCCCGATCCACCTTTTACATAAATGGGAGGCCCAATGGAAGGAGTACTGCGTCTATAAGAAGGAGATTCAAGCGATCCGTTATACCCATCCTAGGTGGCTCAAGGCATGGTTAATGTTCTTGAGTGGGTGAATGATGCCATCGAACTCTCCCCTTTCAAGATCGATGAGAGATGTGAAACAACCGATCCTATGGGAGGAGGATAAGAAGCAAGAGGCAGACTGTCATCAGAGATCTGAACAACAATGGATGAAGGAGGGAGATGCCAAACACAAGTTTCTCCCATGTTGTGGCAAACATGAGATGTTGCTACTTTCTTCTAGCCATCTCGATCGCGGATGTAAGGGTGGATGAAAGGGGTGAAGTGGGCAAGGCTGCATTTGAGTACTTTTGTTGCATGGTCTGTAGGTCTCCAAATCAGTGTTAGTGCTGGCTTAGGCAAGGGACCTCATCTCTCTCGGATACTCAACATATCAATCTCACAAGGGAACACTACACATGAACTACGTACTGTGCTTTGGGAGCTGAACATTGATGGGGTGCCGGGACCAGGCAACTTTCCAGTGCTAATTTTTAAGGAGTTCTGGGATACTACTCGTGTGGATCTTATGGAGGTGCTAAGGGATTTTGCTATGGCCACCTGTGGGTTTGATCATATCAACAAAGTGGTGCTCATCCTCCTTCCCAAGAAGGATGGTGTGGTGCCGTCACCTTTTTCTCAAGGATCTGATCACCCTTGTGTAAGCAATCATTCCTGAGCAGTTAATGATAGATAGCATTGTGATGGTTTCAGAGATGGTAGGGGACTGGAAGAACAGAGGGATATAGGACTTGCTCGGGAAGGTTGATTTTTTCAAGGCTTACGATTGTATTGACTGGTGCTTCCTCTAGTCAGCTCTTACGAATTGTGGCTTCTAAAGATGTGGATTACATGGATGAAGAGATATGCAACCACTTCCTCCTCGTTCTTGATAAATGGCTGCCTTAAGGGTGACTTCTTCAACCACATAAAGGGGCTCACCAGGGGTGCCCATTGGTCCTTTGCTTTTCATCCTTGCAACTGAAGTACTTGCCATTTTGGCCGGCTATGTGATCTAGAGGGTGAGAACTTCATGCTTTATGAGGGTTTCATCTTTATCCCGCTCTTATTGTACATGGATGACAGCATTTTCTTCGTTGAGGATGGAAGGGCTGAGGTTAAAGCCTTAAGTACTAAGTTGGATTAAATAAATGAACCGAACCTTAAAAAATGTATGTTCGCTTAGGTTTGGTCCGTTTATACCCCTAACTCTAACCAGAGGGCTTTACTAGAGATGTTCCAAGCTGAGCATGGTTGATATCTATGCTCTAGCTTGGGGTAGAGTGTTGAGATACTAGTTATCTTATGTTTCTTTTATGTATTTCCTATTCTTTCTGTTCTCTTTATGTAAGTTTCCCAACGTGTCTCTCCTTTATATAAGAGAACCCTAGAGCCTCGCGAATATGCAACTCATTAATTTCTCCCAACAATTACAATTCTTTTTTGGCAGTTACTGTGAATGTTTTGCTGCTGGAGTCTACTGTGTTGAGCCGTGTACCTGTCAGGGGTGTTTCAATAAACCAATACATGAAGACACCGTTCTGGCTACTCGCAAACAAATAGAATCCCGCAATCCTCTTGCATTTGCTCCAAAACTTATAAGGGCCTCTGAACCTTTGTCGGAAACTGGGGTGTGGATCGCGGTTAGTTTTTCTGCTACGGTCTTTTTTTGTAATTTTCCTTTGAAAAAGCCATTCTCATGTCCTCCAGGAGGAAGCCAACAAAACACCAGCATCTGCTCGGCACAAGCGGGGTTGCAACTGCAAGAAATCAAATTGCTTGAAGAAATACTGTGAATGCTTCCAGGTAAGTCTATTTATTTTTATTTCACCATCTGCTTTTTGGATCTATTTTATTATTATGATTTGCTAAATTTACTGCTTGATACGAATTTGAAGGGGGGAGCTGGATGCTCGATTAGCTGCAGATGTGAAGGCTGTAAAAACACATTCGGGAGGAAGGATGGTAAATGCTAAGTTCTTTAAACTGTTATAGTCTTTAAACCGTATTATATGCTTATTATTTATTCTGGTGTCCTGTTTAATCTTTCCCTTGGTCTTCTTTATATTAGAGACCATTGGGCTGTTGGTGCCTCTCTCTAGGGGAACCTACATCATGATACAAGTAACTTGCCTACACCAACTCCTTTTCTTCTCTATTTTTTTTTGATTTTTTTGAAAGTATTGGAATGTTACCTACACATGGGTGTAGGATCCCCAATCCTATATATATGTATGTATGTATGTATGTATGTATGTATGTATGTATGTATGCATGCATGCATGTATCTGTGTGTGTATGTATATATGTATGTTATAGGGGACCTCTCAAATAAGGTGGGTCTTTCTTGAACTTTTAAAAGCCACTATCAATTTTGTAAAATTTTGTAATAATTTTGTAAAGTATAAAATGCTCTTTGTAAGATAAGTGATGTTCAATATGTTTTGTAAATATAACATCCATATCTAACTAACGTCAAATATAATAATATTATCGTAATTCTATCTTGATATGCATGTTATGTTAATATTTATTATTAAATCTATAGCATAAGAAATTGTAAAAAAAAGGCGAAAATGCCAAATTTGTCATTGGCTACTCTTTAAATACATGTTATTGTTTATTCAGTGTTCAAGATTCTCTACCTCTCTCTCACAGGTACCATCCTAATGGAGATCGATGAACCTGAAGAAGAGAGAGCAGCAACTATATTTGAGGACAAAGATTTTATGCCTGATAGCAAGCAAAGTTCTAGTGTCCTGAATGAGGGACTCTGTTCTGAAAACTCACTACTTATAATTCCTTCACAAATGCTTAGGTTTGTCCTTTATTTATCAACATGTCAGTTTATTATTTGTCACTTATGGATTCGTTTCTGATGGATTCTGATTTTGCAGGCCATCCATTCATGTGCCATTTCCTTGTGTTGGAAAGCCACCTCGATCTGTCTTCTGCCTTGGGTCTTCTGTTAGGTTGAATTCTTCGTCCTTTCAGAAGAAAGAAACTCTTCTACCTGATCCCTGTTTCGATAAGAATTACGTAATCTCCAACGAAGACATTCCTGAGATCCTAAGAGGAAATGATGCTACTGCAACTCTGAGTGGCGGGGTGAAAGTTACCTCCCCAAACCGCAAGAGGATCTCCTCACCACGCAGTGAATTTGGATCATCTCCAAGTGCACGTAAGGGATGTCGGAAACTGATATTGAAATCCATACCTTCATTCCCTTCTCTTACATCTGAAACAGCAGCCAGTGAACTCCCAGCCAATACTCCGGGGACGTCTTTCAACTCACTATGCTGAGCAAGTGGTCTACACATCTCGCAACTCAGATTGCAAAGCAAATTTTGTCTCGGCTCTAGATGAGTTTGTGATGCGTATTTTACCTCTAGCTCGTAGTTAAAGAGCTGCATGAATGGCCTCGTAGTTATGTCTTCTCAGAATCAGATTACCTACCATTGGCTTGCAGATCTTCATGGTTCAGATTTTCTTTTATGACTGGCATTGGAGCTCCCTTAATGATACCTTTTGTAACATATCCTTGCATTCATGTTGCTCCTAGCTCGAACCAGGGCAGTGAAGTAGGTATATTCTGTTTTAGTTTAGCTGCAAATATTTCTTTGTAAATCTGATACCTTTGCTTCCTATCTTGTCGCCTATAAATAATAATGTAAAATGTTTCATTCTTTGGAACTAGAGAATCTATTTTTTCTTCGAAATGTCCGTTATGGTTTTGCATTTTTTGCAGTCCCATGGGTGCGTGGGGATCCTTCGCCGCATCTGGCCCTGAATGCATCCATAACACTCCACACATTGGGAAAGAAATGTTGCCTAGCGTTGTTGCGCTACGATTGTGCTGGGAAAAAGCTCTTGGTTGCCTAACCGAGCTCCGACCTTGTCTCAAGACCTCTTCTTTGTTTGACTGACACTCACGTTGAAACATCCATCTCATAGCTATCACAGCCATGTTCCCAGCCACTCGAATGAGGATCATGAACATTTTCTATCAAGATAAGAACATTGAATGCACACACAGTACCAGTATAATGCTATCAAGGGCCTTTAAAAAAAGCTAACTGAAGGAAAAAGCCACAGATGAAATAAAAGTAAGCTAAATTAGTACAAGTACATCTGAGCTGAGAGAATGATTATTTGAGAAAGGGTGCTGACAAGGGAATACACACTCACTCACTGGTGGATGAACAAATAAATAGATAGCAAGACGTGCATATACAGAGTGGGTGTGAAATGGGACAATCCCCTCTAGGTAGCCAACTTTCCTATCCATCCGGGCTTGGTATATTAAGTAATTTGAATGACTACACCTATGTACATGTGCATACATGTGCGCGCACGTGCGTGTGGGGTGATGCGCGCAATCAATCATCTATGTACATGTGCATACATTTTGTTTCACCTTCTTAAGAATATTCTAGAAAACTAGAGAATAAAGAACATGGTGTCATATTTTAACATGCATGCCAATGCTTGTGTTTCAGTGTGTACACATGTGTGTTAAGAGGTTGTGTGCGTGCATGTGTATGTGTGTGTGAATGCATCTACATGTGTGTGTGCATGCTATGTGCATGTGGATGTGTTTATGTGCATGCATGTGTGTGCTTGTGCATGTGTATGCAAGCACATGCATATGCACACCTGTTTACATGTATTGTTTATATCTATGTACACATGTATGCATATGTCTTCATGCGTCGAGAATAGGTCTAATAATATGTATATGGATGTATGGTGCGTGTATGTGCACGTGTTTGTCCGCAAGTGGCTGGTATATGTATACGTGTATGTGCCTTCATATGCATATGCATGCGTATTTGTATGTGCATATAGGGATCTGCCTGCCCATGCCCATGGACTCACACCAACATGTGCTAGCGTGCACGTGCACACGCACATGCGTGCTTTCTCGCACATGCACACGTCTGTACACACGCACACTAGTGCACACACATCCAAGTGTATCCCCACACATGCCCATGTAGTTTTATTTTACAAAAGTCCTATCTATATAGTTGTGAAAAGTAGAATTACAATACATAAAGTTATATAAAGGAATCATTATAAAATAAACTCAAAAATGTAGAAAATTTAACACGAGACTTGATACCATGCGCATCATCATGTTCTACTTATAAAGTGTTGTGCTTTAAATAGTAATATGTACGACCGACTTTGTAAGTTGACCATCAGATATGGCTTGAATATTCATGTTGTGGATTGTCAAAACCGTAACCATGAATATGAAAGAAATATTAAAAAGGATGCAAAAAATTCACTTTCTTTTTTAGATTTGAGAGAAGAAAATGGAAATTTAAGTGACAAATAAGCGATGATTAAAAAAGAAAAAAATGGACAGATTGATGGATTTTAAAATATTTGATATCTATTAAAAATGATTTTAATTGAAATAGTTGGATAGAAATTCGATGCACTAATTTGAATGTTTATATGTTTACTAATAAACCTCATGTTCATTGGAAAATCATTTTCTTTCTTTATATATGTATGTATGTATAGGGGTATATGTTCACGTGTGTGTGCACGCGTGCATATATACACATGTTCGTATGTATATGAAGGAATTCAACGACCACAACACTAATTAGGAAAATGGTAAACAATCAAGCTTTTAAGTTTTCTTCTACCATTGTAACCAAAACCAAGGTTTTAAAAATAGGATCATATGTTAAACCAGCCAGTCTTTAGTTTGGTCTAATCAGTTTGGATCGTCGGTCTAAACCAATTGTAATGATGTTGATGTTAGCATGATGTCATCATTTTTATCGACTCGGAAAAAATCAGTCTAGACTTAATTTATTGATCCGAACGGTCAAAGCAGGTTTTTGAACCGATTAAATCGGATACATATACCTAAGTATGTATGCATATTTCAATGGAATAATTATTTAAAATGTCAAATCTTTCAATAGAATAACATGGTTATCTCTTTTGAGTAAAAGTCTACAAAAGATAGCCACACTTTTTAAAAGTATATATGAAGACAATACTGTAATTATTTATGTACAGTTGCTTCTAGAAAACTACTCTCAGAAGATCGTGGCATAACTGATATTCCAAAAAAAAGGGACATACCTGATATTGCAGAAATTGAGAAGGGTACTAGTGATAAAATCTTATTACTTAGTTACTTAACACATTATTTTTTTTGAAAACTTACCGAACCATGACAATGCAGGTCAACCCGATCCGACCACCGGTTGAATATGATTTTTTATTTTCATCTTTTTTTAAAAATTATTTACATGTAATCGACCGAAGTCGGAGCTAGTTCCCCATCCAATCGGTCCGACCAACCAGTCCAGTTTCGTAGACCCTGATCGAAACCATTTCTAACATCATCGCTTCTTTTGAAATCCATTAATCCCCACGTTTTCCCTCTTTTTTTTCTCATACATTAACTTTAAATCAATTCCAGATATAATTTGTTATTTTTAATTGAATCTTTCTTCTTCTTCTAAAAATTTTTAAAAAAATTAAAGTGAGTCATTCTCAATCTTACAATGATTGATTTTTTTTCCGTTTAAACACTATTTGAAACATAATATTTTCAAGCAAGAACACAATAGCCATGACATCCAATCTCAGTACTAACTTTTTTTATTACTATTTGAAACATAATACTTCAATGCAAGAACACAATACCCATGACATCCGATCTCAGTATTAACTTTTTTAATGTTTGGAATTTATTTATTATGGTTCATTTATATCATTTTATAAGTTTTATACATGATTTTTACACACATATATCGAGAGAGAAACTTTTTATGTTACAAGTTATTTTTATATTTTACAAATTCACACATTGATTTTACAAATGTAAGCTTTTCATATATCACCAGATGCAAGTCTCATTGGTTGAATTTTTTTACAAGTTATTATAATATTTTATAGACAAAGTTATTTTACAAATATAAACTCACAGTTTGCAACCTTGTTGTGATGTGTGAAAGTTTTAAATCCTAATTGATATTTTCTATGCTGACGTAACTCTTTAAAATGTTAGGCTTAAATATTGACTAAAGTAAACATCGAGTTATATATGAATAATATAAGCTCATAACTATAACTAATATTACTATACATAATCAAGATCTTAAAAGCATGATTTAATTCTACTTTTTTGCAAACATGTAAATATGAAAACATATATAAATACCATAGTGGTCAAATAAATTTGCTATTTTGTGAAAACATGGGCTAATTGTGAATGTAATAAATAATGATAACAAAAGAATGGTCACACACATGCACACTATGCATGTAAACATCATGCACTCATGCACATAGATATGCACACACCTACACCAACTTACCCACCTATATCCACACCCACGACCTTACACCCCCACACCTACCCACATCCCCAAACACCTACACCCGCACGCATGCACAAATAAACACATGTACGCACACACTATTATCATTATTTATTACACGAAAATCACTCACTACAAGAAAATTGACCTAAGGCAATGAATAATTTAATATTCGTTGCCATATCTTCTGCAGTTAAATATATAACAATGAATATTATTCGTTGCTTGCTTCTTTAAATTCGCAACAAATAATGGTATTCGTTGTTATATTTCTCGCAACAAATCATATTACGATGATTATTCGTTACCGTTTTCTTCTAATCGTTGCTAAATATGACAACGATTAGCATGAATTTTAACGAATAATAACGAAAAAAGTCATCGTTATATGGACCTTTAACAACGAATATGATATTCGTTGTTAATTACAAGTACAAAAGATCATTTGGCAACGAATAATATTCGTTGTTATATCTTTAACATCGGAAGATATAGCAACGAATATTCAAATTATTCGTTACCTTAGGTCCAATTTCTTGTAGTGACTCCATGATTATACAAATACGACATTTTCATTTGTTCCCTTGTTTATCAATTTGCAAATAAGTTAGTCTAAAGCATGTAATCTTAAGATCTTAAATGTGTACAAAAATATTATGTATTATGATTCTTATATTATATTTTACAACATTCATGTTTATTTTATGTTCATTTCTTATTATTATCCATTTTTGTTTTTATAACTTCATAATTTGCTATGATTCCTTTTTTACCTTTGCAATTTTGTGTTTATTTTTTGTCATCTTACGTAAAACTTGAGAATGGTACTCTTGCTGATGAACGAAAAAAAATGGAATGCTATGTATGCACTATATTGTGCACTTAGTCCTGAAGAGTTCAATAGTATTTTACAATGTAAAACTGCATATGACATTTGGACTACTGTTAAGACTACTCATGAAAGAACTTCGAAACAAAAAATAGCAAAATTATTTTAGTTACTCAAGAATTTAAAATTTTTGAGAAGAAAAGATGAAAAATATAAAAAGACATGTATACTAGATTTACGCATATAGTTAATAATCTAAAAGTCGTAGGAAAGAATATTGTACTTGGAGAATTATAAGGTAAAATACTTAGATCTCCAATGAGAATTATAAGGTAAAATAGTAAGATCTTCAACTCAAAATTATGAGTCTAAAGTAACGACAAGAAGAAAATAATATTGAAGATTTAAAAATGGATGATCTTATTGAAAATATAACAGCATATGAAACTAAAATAAATCATAAAAAGAACAACATAATAGATGATAAAAAGAGATAATTAACGTCTAAGGTTGAATCTAAAAATGAAGAAACACATGAAAGTGAGAGGCTCTTAAAGAATAAAAAGATGACACAAAAAAGAAAAACATTTTTAATCTCAACTAACTTATTTGCTATAAATGTAAGAAGAAATTCATATTATAAAATATTGTGGTCCGATAAAAAAGGATGAAGAAAAGAAGAATCCAAAGAAACCTTTCGATAAGGATAAATGAAAGAAGGCGTTGCTAGAAACCAGATGATACAAACTCAAGTGAAAGTGAAACTGAGCTCGAGATGAGGAGACGGTATGTTTAGATAAAATTAAAGATTTAGAACAAAGCATTTCTTCACTAAATTGATTCCGAAAGATTACTAAAAGATATCTCAAAGTTTACAAAGGAAAAGAAAATCTTAATAAACTTTTAGCCTCTCAAAAACCTAAACAAATAAGCATGGAATACATTATTCACAAATTTACTCCACTAAAAGTTGTACTCATAAGTTAACTGAAAAAAATGGATACCCGAAACCACATTGAAAAAGTATTTTAATAATAAATAAGAGGACTATATGAAGTAGAACTTTCACATTTCACAAAATGAAATAACAATCATAGTACCGAACTTCAGAAAGGAATTTACTCAAAATGAAATTATTATGTAGGTCACCCAAAAAGAAGGAAGATGGATGATGGACAATGGGTGCTCAAAACATATGACAAGAGGCTAATACCTTTTCATGGAGATCACAAATAATAAAGAAGGGTGTATGACTTTGGGAAACAACCACATAGGTACCATAATAACTATGGTACAATTGGCGGTACATATTTTTTAAAAAAGTTTTTCTAGTTAAATGTTTAAAGCATAATATTTTGAATGTTAATCAAATTTGTGATAAGAGATATAATATGTTGTTCACAAATAATTCTTTTAGGATATTAAGCAAAGATAATAATGGAGTTATTTATGAAGGAAGAGGATTTAGAAATATCTCATTATTGATATATCAAAAAAGTGATACTTATAATTGTTTAATTGCTAAACATAACGAAGTTACCTTATGGTATAAAATATTACACCACCTTAACATAAAATATATAAATAAACTTGTAAAAGGAAAGTTAGTTGAAGTACTTGTAAACAAAAATTTTAGCTAACAAAATTTAAGACAAACATATTCCTTAGGTATGTTAACTAATTATAGCTTTAAATCCAAGAATATTGTGCTTACCCATAAACCTATAGAATTACTTCACCTAGATCATTTTGGAACAACTAAAACCTCAAGATTAAATTGATGAATCTCATATTCATCATCATAATTCACACATTTTATCCCTCCATCTTGAGTTTTCTAATTACAATTAATCAATAGTTAACTTTAGTTAATAATTAACACTCTATAATTAATTAACCTTAGTTATTTTGTTTTTAGTAGATATGCTTTATACATACATACGTACGTACGTACGTACATACATATATGTATCTATTGTTGTTCATTTATTTTATGTGTTTTCTCTTATTAAAAATTTATAAAAATAATATAATATTGTATATAGTATATTGTAGGTTATTATTCATATAAGAATTACAAAAAATAGCAAAAGAAACAAATTCCCACTTACTGGTCTAGGGGTAGTACAGTGTGTCTACCACACAAAATACCAAGGTTCAAATCCCACTCTTGCAGGGATTGCGTTAGGTAGTCCACGACCAACGTAAAAATTGTCGAATCTTTCAACATGGATTTGAGCAAGAATCCATGTGGCCGACCCTACTCATAGTGGGAGATGGCTTAGTACATTTTTAGCAAAAGAAATAAAATAATTTTTTTATACCTTAAAAATACTTGCCAAATATTTATATATGATGTAATTTCACATTGACTTGTACATGAAGATTGTAGATATCAAAAAGATCTACAATTTCATCTTGAACATTTTTTTATTTGAATTCATTTGTTATTTTATTTCGATTTTACAAGTTTAATGAATTTCTCTTTATTCTCATTAGGCCATATTACTCAACCAGAACCTGCCACGTGACCCAACACTTCACACCATCCCGCTTCCAATTTGGGCCATCTGATAATTTGATCAGATGGCTCTGATTCATCCATCCCCACTCATATCAGAGCCGCTTGATCAAACAATTGAGCGGTCCATGCGTTTGTGCTTGTGCCCTTATCAAGGATGCTTGATTACTCTCCATGCCATCACCTTTATTCTTTCATTTTGCCTTAAATCCCGAGCTAAATACATGTATACATCATTTCTTTGCATAAAATAACATTCACATATTAACACGTAAATATTTTTTAAATACATACATTAAACCCAAAATAAAAGAATAAAGGAAAAAGAAAAAAAAGAAATAAAGATTTGAAAATACTGAATGACCGTAAACCCCGAGACCAAGTCAATCTTGACTTGGTCGATCGTGAATAAAGTAAGGAGAGATAGGGCCCATAATTGCACAAAAAATACACAAAAATATACTCAAACTTCAAACATTTGTAAGTATTTTTGTACAACTCTGATTCAAATAATTTCTTTTGCATTCATTTAATAAAAACATATAGAAAAATATAATAATATTACAAAATATCACCGTGAATAATTGATAAATGGAACAACTTCAGTTTTTTTCCATATGCGTGCAATCCAGATTTTATATCTAGAGCATAAGAACTCCAATTGATCCAAACTAACTTTTAAAGTCTATCGATTTAAAAGATTTAAATTCTAAAAATACTTTGAAAGCGATCGTGGCTCATTTGTGAAAAGTTAGTTCTGGGACCCATTTGTACAATAGTTTACAATCTTTTCTTTCTTTTGTATAGATTTCAATTTAATTCCTTTTCTTTTGATTTCAATTTCATTTTGCTAGTTTTTATTCTACTTTCTATTAAAAGTATAAATCAACTAAAACATACAAAATAAAAGACACAAAATCGGTATTCTCTATACAAGTCAATTTGACTTGTATTTTATCTTTAGTATTTTTTATAAAATTAAAAATAATAAAAAATATTTCCAAGTATTTTATATTATTATAAAATATAATATAATAGTATTATTAACAAGAAAATAAAACTAAAAATCATAAAACTCTAAAATGAGTATTTTATACCTAAAATGGTTTTTTAATTGGCATCTTTTATTTGAAACATATATTGGAAAAATTTTCTTCCACAATATTTTAGATAAAATTATTTTAAGAATGTTTTATGTTTTGAGTTTTTTTTATTTTTGAGGTCTCCTACTATTTATTTCGAGCATAATTCCATTGGGAAGACCTCTCTTTTTTGCGATTACTCCACATGGATACGAGGACACCAACTAGAGCTCAACAAATTTTGAAATAGCTCATTATAGGTGATGATCTCCTTCAATCACCATCCTCTCTTCCATATTCTCCACTATAATAAAAAGAGCTTCAAGTCCCATTTTTGAATCCATCCACAATCAATATCCTTATATTATCTCCTCTACCTCTGTTGTGACAGAGTAAAAGTTGGAGACAAAGACATGTCGAAGAGAGGACTCCTTGGCGTGATCCCTTGGCCTCCCGGCACCAATGTTTCACAAGCTCTTAGCATGTTCAGCCTCTTCCCCTTCGGAATCAAGGCCACGATCGACCATTCTCATCGGAGAATCGACCACCACTGGCAACATCCTTCACTTGATGCGATTTTCATTATAGTTAATAGTAGATTAGACTTTAATATAGCCTGTTTCTTCTTTTTTATAGTGTAAAATCATCATAGTTTAAGCCCATTCCATCGCCTCACCACAACTTGCACCTTCATTATCGCTACTCTTCACTTCTCTACACATCCTCTCGCAACTTCCACAATCTACGATCAAATACGTGGCTGGAGGATAACCTCCTATCTCCTACGCGCAGGAGGAACCCATTCACGATCACTATTTTTAGTACATACATGCAGGTCTAGTTCCCCAAACTCAAGCCCCTTCGAACTTGCAGATCTTGTTGGACCTGTACGCCCACATCGCCATTGCTGTCTTCACCGTACATTCACCACCATCACTGGATTTTAGCCTCCACGCCACGCTACAACATAACATGAGGAAGAAAGGAGGAGAAAGAGGAGGAATAGCAACAACCATTGGATGATATTCCTCTCCTTCAATCTCAACCATCCACTGGTGATTGGATTTTTGCAAAAGAAGAACCCAAAGTTACCATTTTTGCACAACTATCTTCACATTTTGAGATGCCACATGGATAAGTTGTGTATTTGTAAGAAAACCCCCATATTCTTGGTATATGTTAGGAGATTTTCGAGCTCCGTTCTGAACTACATTTCCGTTCTTTATTTTTCATCTGTACCTTTATACTTGAACGCTCATTAGTCATTTATCTAAACTCCATTTTCCAAATCATAAAAACTTTTACATAATTAAAATTGAAGAAAAATCAAATCTTAAAACCCCCAAAAGTATAAAAATATAGACAAAAGAAGGAAATAGGGGATTGAAATTGATTACTGATAATTGATTTCTTATTTTGATTCTTATTCCTCCATATATCGCATGTGTGAAGAACCACAAAATCAATTCTTTAAGATGACATTTTTATCTTCTTAGTATAGGAGACGATTTTGGTTGTCATGCAAAATACCACACTTTGGATTATGTGGGATATTTATAACTTGACAAGTCTACCAAGGTTGAACACAGAGACACGAGTCTCCTTGTGATTTATTGGAAATTAACTATTGATATTGAGCGATTAAAATATTAAATCTAGGTCTTCTTAATGCATTCCTAATGCACATCACAAAATGCATAGATAATATGCATAAAATGAATGAATCAACATGATTATGCAAGACCATGAAATACACCAAATGCAAATGCATTTGTTTTGTTAATTTTTATGCAAAATAAATGAAGTACATAAAGTAGGAAAATATGATGCATGAAATGATGACCAACATGCAATTTTTATTTAGCTTTTAGCAATATAAAATGATACTAGATGACATGCAATTCTTGTTTGATTATGCAAGCAATGATATTCCCTACAAATGGTTGAATCAATGAACATAAATAAAGAGAACCAATTTCAATGTTACTTGAGCATAAAGATAAATCATAGCTCTAATAATGACATTTCAATAAGATGTAGTTGACACAATGAGAACCTAGAAATTAACATATAAAATAAGGTTTTCAAATTAGGGAAATAAGCATGCCATTATGAATGGCATCAAATTATCAAAATAATGAAACTAAAATAATCTAATTTGGAGTTCAAATGCTCGAGTATTGAGTAAAGAGTGGAAGGGAATAAATACAAAGAAAATATATAAAATAAATAGATAAAACAACTCAAACATGTCCCTGAAGGGCCTTTTTGTAATTTTTATAAGCTTAAAGTGTCCTTGAGAAATTATCCTAGCGCCACACGTGAGGCATACACATTGGACCTGTTTGTAATTTGAACTTTTTTCATGAGCATCGACTGTAATTTCACCAATCCGCATGTGATGCACGTGCTTCGAGGCTTGGGCTTGTGGAGGCTTGGTGCAGGAAGGCTCGGGCCACATGGGCAGCCTGAGTTGCTTCGGAGCATGCTCAGTTCCACTGAGCTGTGTGGTTTGTAACAGAAGATGGAGAATCATTTGGACCGTCCAATCCGAAGATCGGACAATACCTATGGCTTCTAGCACTGCCTCTTTCGCCCGAGAGGGTTGTACTTCAGTGAACCACCGTCTTCTCCTCCCAGCTCCATCTTGCCGTCTAAAGGTCGAAGAGGCTAAGCTGGAAGTCAACGAAACTCCTAGGATGCTGACAGAGATGAGATGATGCTTAGATCAATGTGACAATGGGCTCTCACCAGAGTGCTTGCTCTAGAATGGAGCACGCTACAAGGCTCCTATCATTGAAGAAAATGCACCTCCAAGAAATGTTAAGTATAGCCGAAGCAGTGTTTGGGTGCGTGCTGAGGTGAAATGGAGTCTTGGTGGGGCCAGAGAAGGCGGAGTCCTAGCGTATTCCTCCTCCGTATGAATGGAGGAAAGGGGTGGTATAGAGGATGAGATGGAAGAATAAGGAAGATGAGCGAAAGAAACAACGAGGATGGCTAGCATGAGCTGATCATGGAGGAGCAAATAATTAGTGGTGATGTGTTCGGTGTGCTTGTAGCTAAAGAGAGAAAATAAGAAGAAAAAAACATAGAGGAAACTTACCTGATTGAAGAATAATTGACAACTTAGGAGGTGGCCTAGGCGGAGCACCAGAGGTGCTCAAGGTCTTCACTCAATCTACTCGACCAGCAAGGATCTCAATGGTGAGCGGAGCTGCCATGGCTTAGCCATGGCATCCAAGGGTAAACACATCGATGTAGGGGGACGTCGACCCTCGATTCCCTTTCATTTGTTACAGGAGAGAGGAAAGGGCATATCCCTAGGCCAGAGAAGTGGTGGACGGGTTATGACGATGATAGAGGTGGAGTTATTAAGGGTAAAGGTAGCTGTGCCAGGTGAAGTGATGGCCATGGATGTAATAACGGAAGGAATGAAGTCAAGGATTGCAGGTTTCGAGGATCATGCGAAGAGCGGGGAGATTAGGGTAACGTAGGCGAGTATTTAGGTAGTAGAGAGGGTGGTTGAGGTGGCTGCTAAAATAGGAGGTGGGATCTAGGGTCGGCCAGGGGAGGTGCATTATAGGAGGTAGACGAAGGTCGTGGGTTGTTGGATCTATTGATCCAACGATCCAAATGGAGGTGGGAACAAGCACTTCAGATTAGATCCGAGGGCGAGACTCAAGGGTAAGGATCAAGGCACCGGGGAATCATGGAGATGAAGAAGAGGTAGGATCCTACGATATGTGAGAGGAGGGAAGATGTGGATGGCTCTAGGCCGTTGGATGGGCACCACCATTTAACAATGGTGGTGAAAGCAGGAGGCGGTTGAGATCAGATCAGGGGCAAGATCCAAGGGTTGAAGGAGAAGCGGAGATTAACGGTGGAGTTGGAAGCATGGAAGGGGTGATTAGACGGCTAGAAGTTAGGCCGGGTGGTACGAGAAGGAGCCTTGGTCCTCCAATCCTTCGCTCGAATTGGGCCTCATCTCACTCTGTCCTCCACAAGTAAGCACACTTCGGCTATACTATGATAACTTACGGTCATTTTCACCATGTACAACAATAAAACATGATTTTTAAAAAATGCGGTTATGCACGGATCATTTTCACCACATGTACTATGATAAAACACATTTATTGATGTGGTGAAATAAGGTTTTTCGCTAAATTAAAAATCCCCATAAAAATTGCAAAATTCAAAAATCACAAAAAATTCACTAACTTTGGAGTTGGTGTATTCCTGACACTTTCACTATCATTTAAGGCACAATGATTTGAGGGCACTTGATTTTTGGAGATCTTGAGAATCTGAGTTAACCAACCTTAGTCACTAGGGTTTGAAACTTAATAATCCACACTTCCTTAGTTTGAAAGATATGAGCGCTATATTGCACTCTCAATCTCTACCTTCGAAGAATATGATCAACACCTCACTTTCACCACTGCATGAATGATGATATGAGTTGATTATCACTTGAGGATCTGGGATTGATGATTTAAGTCTAGATCCGATTTTCACCACTTGCACGTGTATAAAACACGATTATTAAAAAATGTGGTTTTTTCATGGATCATTTTCACCACATGTACTATGATAAAACATGTTTATTAATGTGGTTAAGCATCTCACCATGTGGAGCATCTCACTCACTCCTCCACACACAAACACACTTCCTCCGTCATCTGATGAACCTCATTTTCACCACAATAATAGTCATGTTTTATCGTAGTACAGGTGGTGAAAATGATCCATGTTGAACCATATTTTTGAATATGTGGAGAATTTAACTTGGCAACTCTACCAAAGTTGAACATAGGGATACGAGCCTCCTCGTCGATTTATCGGAAATTATTGATTAAAGTTGAGTAATTATAATCATAGATTCAGGTTCTCATATGCAGTCACAATGCACTTCACAAAATGCACAGATACACATTGTAATAATGTAAACAAAATGGCATAGAAGGAGTCTCAAAAGTCGATGCATATATATTTTTATTTGATTTTTATGAAATTAAAAATGAGATGAAATGTGTCATGATATCCAACATAATGCTATGTAATGCATACATATATCCATGTGTGAACCCATATACAAATATGCCCAAAATTAATCAAATATCTGAGTAATCAAATAAATATCAATTTCAAATATAACTATTGCATTAAAATAAATAAATATCGAGAAAATGACACATTAAATAAAGGATCATGATACACTATGTGCTTTAGAATTTAACCATATAACTTAAATTTCAAATCAAGAAATAAATATCCCTCTAGATAGATGACAAAATAAGAAGAATAATGAAACTGAAATCAACTTAATTGGAGTTAGGATGCTCAAGATATAGTCAATGGTGTCCGGGGCTATAATTAAAAATAAAACATGCAAAATAAAAAAGATATTATGCATAATAGTCCCTGAGAGGGGCATATATGCAATTTCCACAAGCTAGAGGGGCCTAGATGAAATTTTTCAAGGCACAACACATCAGGCACGCATGCTAGGGAGGGACTCTTTGCAAATGTGAAAACTCTACAGGGTATGGATGAAAATTTCCCAACTGTACACATGCTGCATGCACGCAGGCTAGGTTCGGGGCGAGGCTCAATCAGATGTAGGTTTGGAGCATGCGTGGTGTGCCTCCATGCTCTAGAAAGTGGCTCAGTCCCACTGAGCCAGTTTGTATGGGCGAAGGCTGCTGATGGATTTGGGTCGTCCGATCAAGTAGATCGGATGACATTTGTATCTTGATGTTGTTCTTCCTCCTCCCTTTACGCGGCGGTGATGGTAGGGCTCCAATAAGCTCTCCATCTCTCCTCGTGATCATCCTCTCCATCTGAAGTGTTGGAAAGCCTCTTTGAGGGTTGACGAAGACCAAACTATGAAGAGGTCCATAACAAGGAGACAAGGAGAGTTCGCCTGCATACCTGCTCTAGAACGGAGCCACCTTATGAGCTCCATCCAATGAAGAAGCAATGATCTGTAATGGGTTAAGATAGAAGAAGCGTGTCTGTGTACGGAGGAGTGAGTGAGATGAGGTCCAATTCAGGAAGAGGAGCGGAGGACCAACGCTTCATCTCCATCGAGCCAAAGGAGGATGAGAGTGGAGGTGATGTAGGTTTTGGTGAAGGGAAAGGGTGGTCATAAGGTGTAGTGAAGGTTCAGGTGGTTTGGTGAAGGTGATGGTATCGTTGATTGAAGGTGAGTGAATGCCTTGGATTAATTAAGATAAAATAAAAAGAAAAGTTAAAATGCAAAACATCAATATATTAGGACTTTGAGGATTAAGAAGGCACAATGGGGAGCTTGTGTTGAGCTTCTAATGAAGCTCTAGTCGTCACTCACACCTGGGAAGCTATGCCAGGGAGCTCAACAATGCCTAGGGAGGTTGTGGCATGGCCATGGTGTCCATGGATCATCACCCGGAGAAAGCAACCATTATCACGCTTCAATCCCACCTCCCCCTATCACGGGAAGGGGGAGAAAGCTAGGTGCTACTCCGAGAAATGGTGGACGACGGAGAATGAAGATGGAGGAGGTGATTTATAGGAGGGTCTTTGCCATTACACGATGGTGGAGAGGGTGATTTGCAATCACCGTCGTTTTATCCTGAGAATAGGATCGAGGGGAGTAATGACCAGACAAGATTCAGAGAGGTTATGGTTAGGCGAGGGTGGTGCTATCAAGTGGAGAGAAGGGCAGAGTTGTATACCAAAATAGGAAGAGGGCATGGGATGTGATAGGTGTAACACTCGACGTAGAGAAGGAGGGAGGTAGATGATGGGGTGGCGGCCGTTAGATCTCATGATCCAATGATTGCAATGAAGGCATGGATAAGCGATCAAGATCAAATCAGAGATCTTATTGGAGGGTGTGAAGTGAAGTGCAGTTGAAGGCTTTAGATGCAGGCATGGGCCTCATCTTACGGATGTGGAAGAAGAGGATATGTGGTAGGCTCCAAGCCGTTGGATGGGTCTGCCATCCAACAATGGAGGTGAAGGTGGGAGTGGGCGGCGGATCTCATCTGGAGGAGGCAATCAAACGGTTGTAGGGGGGGGGGGGAAGTATGGACGACGATGATTGAGGCGGGAGAAGGTGGATCCTAGGGCCAAGGACAAAAGTGGTGCAAGGAGGAGAGGGCACATTGGCATCCCAGAGGGTGCCATGTGGCCCAATGGTAATTATTCAAGAAGGAAAAAAATAAGAAGAAATTACAGAAGAAATAAAAGGTGGCTGATTTAGAAAAAGATCAAAACATGAAATTTGTAGATCTCGAGGAGATCTAAAAGTTTCATGTTGAACAAAAACTCAAGGGCAATTGTTTACCTGAAAATCGGTGGTCTTAAGTTCCACACAAGGCGGGAACTCAGTCGCTGAATCGGCCACGCGAAATTCGGATTAAAACAACAATTAACCCACAACAGATAAATCAAGCAATGAAAGTAAATGTGTGGAGTTAAAATTTATTATTACTCTACAACAAAGATGTGTATAGGTGCAAGTATGTGTAGAGGTCGAACACAGGGAGCAGACAGGTAGAACGGGGCAGTGATGCACAATATATGTGAATGTGAGAATTTGTCTATTTATGCTATTTTTGTGGGTTTTTAATTTTATATTTTTTTGTTTAATTTTTAATTTTGTATTCACTCTCTGCTTCCTAGCTCGTACGGCTGAGAAAGACTGGGATGCGATGTCGAAGCTTTTCACTGGAATTGGGCAGTTTCCTCTGTGCCTTCGACTGGCGTCTACGCAGCGATGCCTACCGCTCTGGTCCGCAAATCCCCCAAGGTTGGTCCAAAGCTAAGAAGGAGAAATTCTTTGCCCGGAGGAACCCGATTTGTTTCATATTTGCGTGGACCAAATAAGAAGAAGGTGTGTTCTTGAGAGCGAATTTCAAAGCATACGCACTTTTTCTCAGCGGAAAGAAAACGGAGGCGCTGTAGGTGTGTGTTGCCCCGATCACCCGATAATTTCCACAAGCACAAATTCCACTTTTTATAGGTCCAAAGATTCTTTCACAAAACAAGCCATCTTTTTCCGGTTTATTGGACCAAACGAACTAAACTGTCGGATTAGATAGGCTGTTGACTAAGGGACGAAGTGACTAGTCAAGTACGCACCCTCCTTCAGAGACAGAGACCACGACGAGTATAATGTCATTCAGATAATAGTAGTCCCGTCCGTCTTCTCCTCCGCCTTTAGAGGTAATTTTTGTATTTTGATTTTTAATTTTCTAATTTTATATTTTCTTTTTATATTATATATTTTTTTATATTTTCTTTTCCAATAAATAGAATATGTACAAAGTATAAGAAAACAGAGGATAAGATCTTTATAAAAATAGGTAAAAATACACAAAAATTAGGAAATAAAAACTTTTTAGTCTTTTTATATTTTTCTAATGTTTTTGTGATTTTTCTAGATTTTTCCTAATTTTTTTGGTATTTTTAAAGTCAAGAATACTAAAAACAATGACTAAAATTGCTCGCCGAAATTAAAATGGGAATGAAAAATAGTAAACAGTGACAAAATTTTCCCAAATTAATTTTAAATTAAAGGCAATATAATAAGGAAACTACATAAACTGAGTTTATATTTTTAGGTTTTTTCTAGAATTTTTAAGATTTTTATAAAGATTTTAGGGGTTTTGTAATTGTTAGGAGTTTTCTTTTGTATTTTTTAGTGATTTTTGGACCGAAGTTAAAACACACTAGAATATGTAAAATATATTTTTTGGGAATTTTCAGATTTGTTTTTATATTTTTTATGGATTTTATAATGCAAACAGTATAGAAAATGCTTGTTTTTGAATTTTTATAAATAATAAAATGAGATGAAAATGTAAAATTAAAATATAGCGTGATAATATGATGCAACAGGAACTTAATGTGATTTCTACGGATTTTTTTAGGGATTTAGAGATGCATGTAATAAATAGAATCAACAGCAAGAAAATACACTCAGGCAAGGGGAAGAAATGCAATTAGCAAGAAAAGTCAGGGCATGTATGTAAATATCTCACAAAATATATAGCTAAATAAAAACTTTACATGACCAATAACAAATGCACAAAGCCGCAGGTCCTAATGCGCAAAATTCCCAAGGACACGTGCTAGGTCACGCGAGCATGGGAGGGATCAACATGCAATTTTTTAAAACTTAAGGTCTAAGATGAAATTTTTACCAAAAAGTTATACTGCAATAAAAGTATTTGCAGATCAAATATAAATACCCAAAACGATGAGGGCCTCCCTGCAAAATCGCCAAGCCACGTGCACAAAGGACGTGACCTGGCGGGGCTAACCAGCAATAATACAAACGTTTGGGGGCAAGTTCACAAATTTGTCAAAAAAATACAACAGCAGATGAAGGTTTTAAAATTAAACAATAAATACAAAAATCGGCGGGGTGTAAATGGCAAAATCCCCAACCTTGGGCGCGATCCGACGGCTCCGCGTGCTCCACTTAGACACGTGGCATCGCCACCCAGCGCGATGACGCTTCGGCTTCAGCGGCCCCGATTAGATTGAGCGGTGGAGATCAACGGCCAGGGTGCAGCGTGATCGGGTGGCTGTTGTAGCTGGCCAAGTACGAGGCGAGATCAAACGGCTCCGGGACGCAAGGGAAGAACAGCCGAAGAACTCGGCCTAGACGAACTGTAAGCTCCAAAATCCTCACGCCCGGTGCTCCCGACTCCTCTCCGATGACATCAAGTTCCTCCCAGGTCCTCTCCCTATCGATCTGGGGCTTCAAAATGCTCCAAGGAGCTCCGGCAATGGCAGGCGGCGGAGGTGGACCTGGGGGTCTTCTCTTGGCAAAACTCCCCTCAGATGGGGCCTTCCAGATCCTGCAAATACACGCACAAGCGCGATGAGACGAAGGCGAAGAATCTGGGCTATTATTAGGTGGGATTGAGGATGGGAAGTGATAGGGTGAGGGGTGGTCAGCGGTGAAGGGAGCGGGGCTCTGGCGAGGGTGGCAAGGGCGAGGAAACGATTGATGATCGAGATGGAAAGAAGGAAGTGGATGCCGATGCTATGGAGAATAAAAACATGCACGAAAAACAGAATAAAACAACACCTCAAGGGTTGAAAACCAAGGTGGGTACCTTGACGGCCGTTTGGCCGGAGATGGGGTTGGAGACCGTCCTCGACCTTGCCTAACGCCGCCCCACTTGGCTGAAGGCTAGACTGTCACACTCGCCGGTCCAGGGCACGAGTCGGATGGGAAAAGCCCAGTCAAAAGAGGTTCAAATTCGAAAAATGGAGGAAGGGGTTTTTTTGTACAAACGATTGGGAGGCTCCAGAAATCGATGCATATCTCACGCATCACTGATCCAATCCACGAGGTGAAGGCTAGGCGTGTAAGTCCGTTCATAGAGGAGAAAAAGTCGTCAAGGAACCATCACGAGATAATGCAAGTAGGAGCCTCGAAAAATCCGCAAAAAATGCGACAAAAACCACTTCTGACACAGTCCAAGCAATGGGCAGAGAGTTGACCAAGGTCAACTCTCCAGCCCTCCTGGTTGGTCCACGTGGACCAACCAGGAAAAAGCCTGGGAAAACATTTCTAAATTCATTTAAATATAGTAAACGATTTTTTTAATTTTTGGTCAAAAAATAAAAAAATGTTTATTATATTATAAATAATTTAATTCTGATTTTATTTATTTTTATGAGGTATAAAATTACAAGTTGCCTTTTATACCCCTTATAAGTATCTTTATCTATATATTTAAGTATTTTATTTTTATTTTATATATTTAATTTATCTATTTATGTTTATTATTTTATATGTTTATAAAGTGTTTTTATACACTTAAATATATTTTTATTTTATTTTTATGAGGTGTTTTATACACTAAATAAAATAAAAGTATAAATTGTATATGTTTGTATATAAGTCTTATACCTATGTATAATATACAAACATTTTATTTTGTGATTCTTTTATATTTTTTTCTGATTTTAATATACATAATTATTATAAGTAATATTTACAAAATTTTAAAATATAAAATTATAAAAATAATGAATAAATAATAAAATGAATATTTTAATCTGTACAAGTATACAATAAGGGTCCAAAACTCAACTTTCAAACCGTAGCTCCTCCAAACGCGAAACCACCTTCATTAAATAGATTATTTTGAATTATATACAATTAAAGGTGAGTTTGATGTGTTTTGAGTTTTATTTGCAAGATACAGGTCTGGGAAGTTGGGATTCTGGAATTTTATTAAGATCATAACTTTTTATCTGTACATTATTTTTGTGTGAAATCAATTTTGTACTTTTATTTATTTAATTATCTACAACTTTCATGTTCCAAAGTTTCTTTATTTGATGTATAAAAAGTGGAACCAAAAATAGGTCCCAAAATGAATAAAGAATGAAGGAAAATAAAAGGTATTTTTATTGTATTTTCACCCTTATCTCCCCCTACTTTATTCCTTGTCGACCTAGTCATCGAGATGCCTAGGTCTCGGGGTTTCGGGTCACAAAATATTTACAATATTTTAATCTTTTTCTTTTCTTTTCTTTATTCTATAATTTTGGCTTTAAAAAATGCATTTTATATACTATTTACACAAATATGCATTTATGATAAAGTGCATGAATTAAGCCTATTTACATGCATTTACTAGGGTTTTTAAGGCCAAAATGATAGAATAAAGATGATGAAACGTAGATCCATCATCCTCCTATACTTGCCTTTGCTAGTCCCTAGCAAACACTTATGCAATAAGTGCAGAAAAAGAAAAATAAAGAAAAGAAAAAGAAGAAAATTAGATTAAGTTTAATTATCAAACTTGTCTTCACAAAATCAAAGTTTGGAGCTTAAGTCAGACCTTTGGAATTTTAGTGCGGGCGGAACCTTAATGAGAACCGGATTTAAAATCCAACAGCCTTTGAGAATCCCAAAAATCTGCTCAAGTCTCCTCAATAGCTAGGTCAGAAATATTTCAACTCATACGCAAACTCTTACGACTATGAATCTGACTCATACAATGTAAGTGATAGTGGCTCTCCCCAACTGAAATGACAAAGAGACTGACTTCTCCAATATGACAACCCAATGATTCTCCGATCCAACAACTCATTCCTCAAGGAGGAGGGTATTCCCTTCTAAGTTCAAGTGGCAACCAGCTCAAGAGGAGGGGGTGAAGAGAAGAATGGACGGTAGCCAGTGTAGCTACCTATCCTAGGATGCAAGACCAATGTAGTCAAGTCATCCAGCTGCAGGCTCACATGATTGAGTTGAGCCAAGTGAAAGGTGCAGGTGTCCAAGTTAGGTCTTATCAACAAGAGCCGTGCGTGTGCTCCAAAATATTCTACTTAGGCAGTCAAGAATCCATTGAACCAAGTCTCGTGATCCTCAAAGAACTAAGTCAACTAGACCTGAAGTACCTCAATCCCAGTCCCTATAAGGTTCATGTTAATTAGGTAGATTTTAAGGTCCAATCAAGCTCCAATCTTCGAATTTTACGTAGACTCGTTCAACTGTCAAACTCAATCTGAAAAATGCGAATGCCATGCAAATGCTATGTAGAAAATATTTTTGTGATGCAATTTTCAAAGATTTTGAACTTTTTATGGATTTTTGAAAGGATGATGCATATGTATTTTTAGTTTTTTCAAAAAGATTTTTAAAATGTTTTTGGGTTTTAATTTTACAAATGTTTTTTGGGATTTTTGAAAACAAAAGGTTTTGGCTAAAATTAGGTACAAATACTTACCCGGGGATGCATATATAGTTACAAGAAGTGGATTTTAAGATTACAAGGGTAAGCGGTCAATTTTATAAATATGTATAGTGAATTTTGGTGAGATATATGTATTCCTCAAACTTATTTGACAAACGATTTTTCAAACAATTTTAAAAACTATAGTCCAAAATAATTTTTACAAACAGTTTTTACAAACATGTACACACATTTCAAGATCATTTTGCAAAGGTTTTCCAAACATCATATATAGCCTTTTCAATTATTTTTGCAACCATTTTTCAAAACCATTTGCAAATCATTTTTCAAACCTTTTATTTCACACAAAGAAAATAATTTTACAATCAAAATAATTTTATAAAGGTTGAAAACATGTAACAAAACGTTTTCAAAATAGTTTTCAAAAGATTTTTCACAAAGATTGTCAAACTATTTTTCAAACATTTTACAAAAAATATTTTCACCTGATTTACTAATCAGTAGATATAGAAAGAATTTGAGGAATAATCACATCTTTTTATTACGATTTTTAATGATTTTTATAAGAATACTTAGCCATATTTATTAGGAAAAATATGAAAGTACGAGTTAAGGCTAAAGTATATACGTAGTATATACGACCCCCTATACTTAGCTTGAGCTATGTCCTCATAGATCAGAGAGAAAAGAGAAGACATAACTCGTACTGAGTATAGGAAAATCTAAAGAATAAATGCAATAAGAAACGAATGAACGAATGAGAAGTTGACCGTCCCCCCTATACTTAGGATCAAATAATCCTAGGTATAGCAGGCTGTACAGAAAGTAGGGAGGATCGAGGGTGGGAATGAACATATCGTACTCAGGTTGTCTCCCCTTATACTTAGGGTAAGATAGCCCTAAGTATAGACAAAAAGAGGAGACAAGGCAGAGGATCAAAGAATCGAGAAACTCGGGGTGCACACCCCCCTATACTTAGGACAAAGTACGTCCTAAGTATAGAAGACTGACAGCAAGGGGCGACACCTTTTCGGTAGATAAAGAAGATAGATGAGGAAAAGAAGAAAAGAAGAAAGGATATCAACATGTGGAAGAAGATAGAGAAGAATGTACGCGTCACTCCCCCTATACTTAGGGTAAAAGAAGCCCTAAGTATAGGCAATTTGAAGCTCAAGCTTGCTTATTTGACTATACACATATGTACACTCCGGCAGGCATTTTTATTTTTGTACAGGCCTGTCCGATTTTTTGGAGTTTTTGCTTTTTGCTCTTTTTTTTGAATACTATATACAGCAGCATTTACATAGGGATTTTTTCCTCTTGAGCCAGTATACTATCCCTCTTTTGAAACGTTATTGCAACCCACGATCTCCTATCCTCGAAACTCATCATCACAGAACGGGTTGGGGTGCACTTCCCTCCGAGGACAAGTGTTTCCACCTGTGTGCATCTCATCAAGTGCTTCCCCCCTTGATGAATATGTGATTCATCACTCTAATTAGACGAAAATAGAGCTTCTTTCTAAGAATTTAGGTTCATTTACATGTTAACTGCATAAAATTAACTTTCAGGTATATGTAAATAATTTGCATAAATTAACACTTCATATTGCATTCATAATCATCCATGCACTTTTACCTAACTTCATGCATTTTTATCTGATTCATGCTAATTCCAGCTGACCTGAAACCAACTTCTTTGTGTACATATTATTAACACTAATAAATGAAAAATACTAAACAAGTACTAACTTGTAAAGTTGACCAATAAAACCCAAACTCTAGTTCGAGATTAAAAGCATTAAAATGTATATCTCTCTCTCATACAGGCTCTTGAACCCCTACTTACTTTTGAATTAATGTATGTTCAATTACCTTCAAAATAAGTCCAAATTCAAAAGAATCAGAGTTCGTATGTGAAACTTGGGTTTTGGGTCCCTATTGTATATTGTACATATGTCCCTTTATTTTATTTATTTATCTTTTTATTTTTTTACTAAAAATCCAAAAATTAGATTCATGTGTAAATATGTCTTTTATATTTTCTGTATTTTTATTTTTTATCTTATTTAAAAATGACAAATATTCACAAAACACAAAATATAGTATTTTATACTATAGGTTTTCGGTCCTTCACGAAAGTTGTAGATCTCATCGAGACGAGCAACTTTTGTGTTGACCACTTTTTGATTTGAACCTTTTTGTTATTTATTTTTTATTTTTCTTTTGAATTAATTTTTGATTTTTCTGGGAGCAATACATGGCTTCTCTTGGAGCCGCCACGTGTCACATCTTTTTCTTTTCTTTTATTTATTTTTATTATTTATTTATTTATCTTATTTTTATTTTTATTTTAAACCAACCTTCACACCCCTGTGCACCACATGGCACCCCTTCCTCCTCTCCTCACATGCCCTGTACGTGAGGTCTTCTCCTTCCTTTACTGCCGCCTTGCTCAGTCAATCACCAACCGTTGCACCGAGTCACTCCGTCGCACCTGCTTCTACCTCTTCTCGCTCTCCTTTATCCCCTTCCAACCATCTCCTTATCCTTAATCTCCGACCACCAAACCTTTTCCACTCTCCCACACATCTCCAGCTACGTCCTTTGCCCTAACCAAGCTTCCTCCGTCATTGGATCCCCAACGGTAGAACCCCTCTCCTCTCCCTATATACTATCTTCTGCAAAATTCACCTAATCCCTTATTCCCACTATCATTATCCCTTCTCCTGACCATTCTAATAATCTCATCAACCACCAGCCATCTTCAACGTCCTTATCCCCTATGGCGACCTCTCTCCCTATTTAATCCATAACCCATCCTCAACAAATTCATCTGCCATCAACAACTTCTGCAAGAGGATCACCTCCAGGGTGAAAGCCTAGACCATCACCCTCCTCCTTAGCGTTATCCAAGGTTTCTAGGCCTTGATAACAACATGCTCATCTGTAGAGCACCTGCTCCTACTTCGACCATTACCTTTTGGTCGTCGAGCCTTAGCTTCCCAGGTCGCTCCATCGCTCGACCATGTGTCTATCAAACCCTCGATGCGTAGCATCCCTGCCTTGGGCAATCACACACTCCAGGACTCTTCCTACGCTTTGGCTGCCACCACCATTGAAGACTTCAGTTGTACCACACCTTGGGTGGTGTGCCCCTTTGAGCTGCCCTTATGCCCTACACATGCCTAGCATGTAAGGATATGGAAATTTGTGCGCACCCCCATACCTTCTGGAAAATCACAACCCCTATCATTCTGAAGCTCACGTGCAACACACGTAAGTGGGGTGAAAAATTGCAGGTAGAACTCCCGGTTCATCACAAACCTCAAGAAGGTCCAGCCACTTAGAAGGCACATGCATGGCACATGCCCTCATAGAAAAATTGCACGAAGACCCCTAGTTTTAGGTAACTACCATTAAGTTCATGTGCATAACATTTTTATTCATTTTATTTTGTATTTCTGTACAGAGACCCCTGAGTTCTTCATTTATTTTGAACCACATTTTTACATTATTTTATTCATTAAAAAAGGCACTTTATCTTCAAATAATTCTTTACATTATGGCATGTGCTTTATATTTTTATTATATGTAGTTAATTAATTATTAATATTTTGATGAAAAATTATACATTTTACCTATTTTATGCTTTGAAATTCATATAAAATTAGGCATAGCTCTAAAAATTGAAAAAAAATCAGATTTCCTAGATTTTGATTTCTTTATTGTGCTAAAAAATCATTACATTTGCATGCATACTTTGCTCTGTAAATGCCATTTTGTGTGTTGTAGTGATTAATTTTTAATAGGTATAAATCTCCACATTTTTAGGGTTTATGATTTTTTTGAGAAAGGTCACATGGTGATATATTATCTAGATTCACATTTTTTGTATTCATAAATTCATTATTTATTTATTTTGCATAAAAATATAGAATATTACAGTGTGCTCATTTCATCATTCTCTGATCTCGACCAAGTTTCATATTTTTTGACTATGTTTGATCATTGTTTGTATTTTAGTCCTTAAAATTGGCCAGTTTTGCATTTGCTTTCTTATATTGCATACAAATACTAAAAATCACCTTGAAATTTGTTCTCAAAATATGATAGACATTTATCTAGATTGTTGCTTATCCTCCTCGAATTCAACCATGGGGCTTGCCCATGATAAATAAACAACAAACCACCATTGCATTAAGTGATTCACTAATTGTAGTTGTATCTTGATTGATTCTTATTACCCGACTGCAACACAACACATATACAACACTTAATTTGCAAGAACTAACCGGGGTAATTTTGAGATCGTCATTAGATGGAGTCATTGTCGGTGAGGCAAATATCTTAGATTTTTTTGTCTAGAAAATTTAGGGTTAGGTTTTCCACACATTCGGGTAGTCTGATTCCCGAACCTTACCATTGTACATTTTTCATTTATTTTTCAGCAATTATTTCTTTTTTAATATTTATTTTTTGTTATTCATTTCTGATTATTTGTGTCACTCTCTTTCATTATCTCTCTTATTTTCCTATGAGGTACCTGACATACATGGAGTGATTTTCATAGAAACCGAAGCATCTCAACGACCCCACCGAAGAGTCATATTAAATTTAAGATCGAGTCAAGTTGTGAGAGAGTGTAAAGTCTAGGTTTTCAATTTTTTTTGCATTTTTTATTTTTTTAAATAACTTTAAGAATGGCTCATTTCTAGTAATTTCTGATCGGGTTCTCGCGTGTGTAAAGAGATTGGACATTTTCTTGTGGTGTGTCAATCATGTTTCACTCTCCGGCGAGGGTAGGGCTCAACTTGAGTGGTTCGTAGGATAGACCTGCACATACAGTTATTAGAGCTACTAGAGTTTTATTACTTGTGCTCATAGAATTTACGACCACACTTTGCACTTAATTGAGACATACTTTTAGATCGTTCAACTTAGTCAAAATTTTACTCAATTCTTTCTGGCTAATAGAACTTTCTCCTAGGTGCAGTTTTATGAGATCGCATTTCATATAGAATAGATTAAAAATTCTTGTATTGCATCCCACATGGAGATTGCGACCGATTCACTATAAGTCTTCTAACCGAGCATTCATCATTGCTTTTTTGTGTGCATCAGCTTTTTTTTGACTTCCTCCCCATGTTTTATCACTTAAGATCTAAAGAAAATCAGAACTGGATGGTAGACGTGCATTTATGCTCACCTAAAACTTCAGTGATCTCCAATTAAAATCATGTCTTCTAAACACGACCGACTTAATTAAATCCATAAATCCATAAATCCATAAATTTTGTGGGAGAGCAACCCCGTCCTTGGATTTAGGTACATTCCAGGGTGTGGTCATTACCCCTTATTGAGTGAGGAAAGACCTATAAGGATTAGATCCCAAAACCCAGCATGAATAGCCTTGTTTATCACATGGATTCACAAAGTACATGTACTTCTATTGTATGTGGATGAGTAGGACCAGGTCAATGATGGTGTTCTCGCCTTGTGTAGAGAACTAACCCGTTCTGAAGTACTGAGCTTAGGCCACGCCCTCACGGGGTGTCTGTCTCATCGTCTCATGTTCGAGTAGGTCCTAGCACGATCACGGGTAATTCCGTCTCGAGCTTGGTCTGAAGTTCCTGATTTGCCACTATGGGATACCTCTCTTCACTTCTTTGGCCGAGTAGTGGATCCATATTTTATAAGAAGGACCTCAAAAAGTACAGGATTCATGTTACAAAGGAGGTGGACAAGTACGAAATGTTTTTCCAGCAGTACTCACACTCCTATAGCTCTAGCTGCTAAGGACTCATTACAAGATTGAATTATCACCAATTTAAAATTGAAAAGCAGTAATCATAGTGTGAATATAAGCTAAAGCAACTAAGGCATGATATCACATATGCAACACCAACAATGTTAAAAAAGAAAAGAGCATAAGTTAAATCTAATGTAGTGTGATGTAATGCAAAGAGGAATTATAAGCATCGAATGAAAAGGAGCTAAGTTATGGAGTACGACAACAATAGATACAACAAAATTCATGCTATGAACAGAAGCTAAGGCAGCTAAAGCATGATAACGCATAAGCAACACCATTAGTGACCAAGAAAAGAGTAGTAGTAGCAAAAGTTATATAGTAAGACATATCTAGGAGCATTGAAAACCATGACAGGAACATAGTGAATTACAACAACAACAATAGCTAAAGCTATGTAGCATGACATGTATGAGCCATTAGCTAATGACATCACATAGTGCATTAAAGCTAGATATCACATTTGCATAACATGCTAAATCTAAAGCATAGTGATGTAAGAGGCAAGATCTCTAACCATGGATATCAATATACATAGCACGTCGTATATATTGAATTAAGCAGATATCTCAACATCACCAAATAGGGAATCAAGACATCAAATCATTATCAAGAGCATCAATAATAGTAGGAAATCCACTAGCTAAAGGAGATAAGTTATGTCATAGAATAAAAATGAGCTAAGTTATGGTACAAAGCAACATCAACTAAAATAAAAACCATGGTATCAACCAAATCTAAAGGAGATAAAATCATAACGTGCTAAGAATGCCTCACGAATCAAGAATGCAAGAATCACACAAGCAAGAGTCACATGGAATAATCACATAAACAAAGCCAAATGAGATAAAATTATAACATCAATCACAATAAATGTGGCATGAAAATCATACCATGTAAGAATCACACAAGCAAGAGTCACATGATTAAAATTCGAGCAAGAATGCCTCATGCATACAAAGCAAACGCTAATAAATTATAAATCCAAATCAGAGAGTACCTCACACACCATGAAAAATCGCAAACAAGAGAGGTTCAAGTGATTACCTCACACCCCACGAAGTCCACAAAAAAAGAAGAGATGTGCACACAAACAACCAGAAGGAATAAATCACCTAGCACAACACGAGTGCGGTTAGAGGGACTCTACAATGGCCTCTTATGGACCTTGTTCGGGGCAGAGAAAACCCTAGATTCCTCACCGGAAATCATGCAGAGATGACAACACAAGGAGTATTAAGGATGACAAGCCTCTAAGACAAATCTCAATGAAGGGTGTGAGCTCGCACTGAAGATCGCCTTTAGTGGGCTGCTGTCACACCCCCAAATTCCATGATCGAGAATGATCGTGCAGACACAGTAGTTGGATGCTCGAGAATGATCGATAGAGCTGGACTTCAGGAGGAGTCCGAGAATGTGTGGATATGCGGAGGTTATCCACGGGATTATGGAGGCTCAACTGTACGTTACAAGAGAGAAGCGTCACACATGACACTGGCTCAGTAGCAGAGTGTCGTGAAGCTTGTAGCAGTGTGCCATGCAGTCCAAGACATAACAATGGATGCACATAGCGGATACGTACGTGATCGTATAGAGCAGTATGCAGTGAAGTAGTATGCAATGAGGAGCAATGTGGTACGGTCACAGAGGCGTACGTACGAAGGCGCACGGTATCGGTACTGATGCGTGGTGATCCACAAAGGCATGGAGCGTTGTAGGTGCCGAGTACGAGCATTTTCGAGCTGCTCGGTAGTACACGTACGAGAGTCGTCTGGAGACCACAATAGCGAAATTCTGGAGGACTTCCCCTTATCATGCAGAACGCTAAGAAAGGGTTTACCACACGAGGGTCTTGAGGCCGCGGGTTCCCTTTGGCACAAGACCAAGTGTTCGGTGACACTCGGTGAATTAAGGCAAAGCAACATCACCAAGTGTTGCAGTACGAGTGTGCTGATGACTGGGCAGTTGACTAGGCGTCAAGTATGTGGGAAGAAGAAAGGACAACAAGGGAGTCGAAGAGACATGCGGACGAAGAGTTTCTGAGGAACGTGAAGGGTTGCCAAAGAACTCGAAGGGTCTCTTGTGTCTTTATGTATCATTATTGTAGATGTAGTCAGTATCCCTTGGGTTTCCTTGAGTCCTGTATAAAAGGAGAGGTGGTGGCTCATTTGTAAACACACTGTGTGCACACAAGTGTAGAGTGTCAACACCCACTCCAGAGAGAGTTCCCCTTCTAGTAAAGAGAAGAGCTTTGTGCCCATGCTCGTGTGATTGCGTTGTAGAGTTATTGAGCGTTCTTGAGCATGTTCTCGAGAGTGTTCTTGAGAGATCCAGATTTCGTGCTCGTGTTTGTGTTGGAAGTGTCGGTACGCTAGCAAGCAAGAGTACGAGAAGAGTTAGAGCGCGTCCATGACCGTTCTACTCAAGAAGGCTGGTTAGCTATGGGTTAGCTAATGCCGCACATGTTCGATCGAAGTCGATAGCAGGATTTTGACCCGGTGACATTTGGTATCAGAGCAGGGAGAAGATCACAGAGGTTGGTTGGTTCCAAGAAAGCAGGCAAAGCTTGGAGCGACTATCGATGTAGTCGATCATGGGAACAAAGGAACTTGTTGGTGCAAGTTCATATTCAATCAACAGAGCGAAGATAGTGGGTGCTACCGATCGCGTGGAAGCACTAGAGCAAGTGATGGAAGAAGTGGAGTCCACTATTGAGACTCATGCTCATCGCATCATCGTCTTGGAGGATCATTCTTCAGAAGGATCGAATGTTGGGGACGAGACCCAACGCTCAGCGGAGTAGATCAAGTCTTTGGATGACAAAATGGAGGCATTCAGCACGATGATGGAGGATCTACGTAGTGAGATCTCCCTTATCAAGAAGGTGTTGGCGAATAGCGGAGGCTCCACGAAGGTGCAGCGACACAAGGTACCCGAACCCAAACCCTTTACAGGTACACTGAGTGACAAGACTTTAGAGAACTTCCTATGGGATATGGAAGTGTATTTCGAGGTGACCAAGACGAAGGAAGCTGAGAAAGTGGGCTTGGCATCGATGTACATGTCGAGTGAAGCCAAGTTATGGTGGAGGAGTCGTGCAACAGACGAGGCAAGACCAAGGATCTCCAGGTGGGATGATCTAACACGGAACTGAAGGAGTAGTTCTTGCCAAAGAATAGTGCGTGGGTTGCATGGGAGGCTCTTTGATGCCTGAAGCAAACATGCACAGTTCGTGAGTATGTGAAGCAGTTCACGTCTTTTCTGCAGTACATCAAGGGGATGTCCGAGGAGAACAAGTCGTTCAACTTCACGATCGGATTGCAGAGCTGGGTGCAAGCCGAACTACGGAGGCAGGGTGCAAAAGACCTGAATTCAACGATCGTGGTGGCAGATGCGCTGGTTGATTACGGTGCCCAACCAGGCCACAAGGCTGAAGAGAAGGAGTTCACCAGCAAGTCGAAGGCACGATCGAAGGACAAGGGCAAAGGCATTGCCCATGATCCACCAATGGAGGAACAAGAGTACTCCAAGAGAAGGGAGCAACCCAAGAGCAAGGGGTGCTTCATATTCGACGGACCACATCGGGCGCAGGAGTGCCCAAAGAAGGAGAAGCTGAACTCTCTTCGTGCGGATGAGAGAGCTTCGAATTTGGTGAAGGGAGGGAACTCCACAATAAAGAGCTTTAGAGGTGCTAAAGCTCGATCGAGGATGCACACAAGTGTGCAGGTACGTGCTGAGCACCAATGTGTGTGCTGGAGGCACACAACCAAAGCCATGGATAGAAGAACTTCCGTACACGAGAAGGCGAGGCAGAGCTCTGGAGGGCGATGCAGCATGGACAACGAGTTACACATCCATGGGGATGGAGTGGTGACGAACAACACCACCAACGATCTTGCAGGAGGAAAGATACCGAAGATGCTCGGAGCGCATGAGGTGCTCATTTTCCAGGACACATGTACGTCTATAGGGAACGATCCGGATCGTTAACGAGAAAGCATGGAGGTGAGTACTCCACACATGGAGCTGGAGCTGCCACAAACCAACGGTGGAGATGCTTAATCCATGAAGGATACACCGAAAATGGGAGCTGAAAAGAAAGCTCCACTTTTCACGTTGAAGATCAAGTCATGGAGGGACCTGGCTCGTGAGAAGACCATGTGTACGAAGGGAGGTGGTGCAAGATGACACATCCCTTCTAATTGAGCAGCATCAGGAGGTACGTAGCGGATGGAGGATCGTGATGGGACGCCATCTGAAGAGGGAATGCTCGGTTGAGGACAACCGATTCTTCAGGTGGGGGAAGCTTGTCACACTCCCAAATTCCGTGACTGAGAATGATCGTGCAGACACGGTAGCTGGATTCTCGAGAATGGTCGATTGAACTGGAGTTCAGCAGATGTCCGAGAATGCCTGGGTATACGAAGGTTATCCATGGGAGTTTAGAGGCTCAACCATACGTTACAAGAGAGAAGCGTCACACAGGACACTAGCTCGGTAGCAGAGTGTCGTAAAGCTTGTAGCAGTGCGAGCACAATGAGCATAGGAAGCCGTGCAAGACATGATAATAGATGTGCAACGGATACGTACACGAGCACAGAGGGGCAGTATGCAGTGAAGTAGTATGCATTGAGGAGCAACGTGGTACGGTCACATAGGTGTACGTACGAAGGTGGGGTATCGGTACTGATGCGTGGCGATCTATAAAGGCATGGAGTGTTGTAGGTGCTGAGTACGCGTATTTTCGAGCATGCTCGGTAGTACATGTACGAGAGTGGTCTGGAGGCCACGATAGCAAAGTTCTGGAGGACTTCCCCTTAGCATGCAGAACGCTAAAAAAGGATTTACCGCACGAGGGTCTAGAGGCTGCGGGTTCCCTTTGGCCCAAGATCGAGTGTTCGGTGGCACTCGGTAAATTACGGCAAAGTTGCATCAGCAAGCATTGGAGCACGAGTGTGCTGATGACTGGGTAGTTGACAGGGTGTCAACTATACGGGAAAATGAAAGGACAACAAGGGAGTCGAAGAGACAAGCAGATGAAGAGTTGCTGAGGAACGCGAAGGGTTGTCGAAGAACTCGAAGGGTCTCTTGTATCTTTATTAATCATTATTGTAGATGTAAGAATGAGTGTCCGTTGGGTTGCCTTGAGTCTTGTATAAAAGGAGAGGTGGTGGCTCATTTGTAAACATACAGTGTACACACATGTGTAGAGTGTCAACACCCACTCCGGAGAGAGTTCTCCTTCTAATAAAGAAAAGAGCTTTGTGCCTATGCTCATGCGATTGCATTGTAGAGTTCTTGAGCGTGTTCTTGAGGGATTCAGAGTTCGTGCTCGTGTTTGTGTTGGAAGCGTCGGTACGCTATAAAGTATGAGTACGAGAAGAGTTAGAGCGCGTCTATGACCGTTCTACTCAGGATGGGTGGTTAGCTACGGGTTATCTAACGCTGCACAGGTTCAGTCGAAATCGATAGCGGGATTTTGACCCTGTGACAGCTGCCAAGATAGAGGCTTTTTTATAGAATTCTCCCTCTCTCGCTCTCTCGCTCCCTTCTTCCCCGCTCTCTCACTATTGCCATTCGCCATCCTATCACACCCTCTCTTTATCTCATTGGATGACCACTTATGAGCTCCTCCAATTCTACCACATCTTCGAACCTCCGAGCAATCTCCCGAATGTTTTCTGCAAGCACAAATATGTTTAAAACAACAAAAAAATCCAATCTTGCCTACTAACTGCAGCCTCAGAGAGGTACTTCTGTGAAGCCTTGCCCAACGAGCCATCTCCATCTTTGTTGCTTCTCTCTTGTTCGCTTCCATCCTCTTTTTCATTCCTGCGTGCTCATGAAGGGTTATGTAGTAGGTGATTAAAGTGGATGCGGTTATGGTGGGTACATTCCCATTTGGCACGAAGCAAATTTGCCTGAGGGGTACCTGTGGAATCTTATTCCATGGGACCCCAAGCGAATATATATTTTGTTAACTACCCCAAGGAAGCCGTGACTTGAGGTCACGACTTCCATAGTAGGGAGCCATCACTTGAAGTCACGGCTCCTACTGAAGGAAGTCGTGACCTCAAGTCACAGCTATGGGTTGAATATAGATAGAGTGCGACCCGCCCGTCCCCCCACGTGTACATAACCCTCATCCCAGCAACTACAGCACGCCCCAATCACAACCAGCCACTGCGACATGCCTCGGCCACTCCACGCCGCCCCATTCACCCCCAACGCATGCACGCCCCCTCCCGTGCCGCCGCCTCCTCCCATTCCTCTTGTAGAGGTGCTCCATCTCATCCACTGTGAGTGAACCCTAGAATTGTGTGTTTATTATTTTTTGGTTTTGTATAAGCCACACATTATATACTTAGGAGTTTAATTTTCTCACGTGTAATTTTAATTACTCTTGTTTTTCAAGATAGTCAAAGAAATGGAAGTGTTGTGCTTGTGCCATGTTGGTGGAAAGATTCGTAAGGATGGCAAAGAAGTCATATACGAGGGAGGTCGGGTGAAACCCATAAAAATTGTGATGGGTTTAACATTCAGTGGATTGGTCGAGATGATTGCAAAATCATTCTGACTTGACTTAACAATGGCTCAGAGTTACGTGTGTTTCGCAGGATGATAGAGAATAATGAGACTTTTTTGGTTGATGTGGAGTATGATGGTGACATTGACGATGTTTTGAACTATGCTGAGATGATGGGAAGCTCCTACATACCAGTTTTATTTACTGACATTGTATGCACAAGAGCTCCTATGTGTATACGCCAAGCTGCGGCGATGGCTCCGAGAACACATTTATTCCCCAACCTTTGGGATCCTCTCTGAATGACCCCATCTACACTATAGGGGAGGACCACGATCCCAAGATTGATCGTATGATGGAGGATACCCAACAGAACAATGATGATGAAATGGAAAATGATGATGGAGAAATGTTGAACGATGAGAACGAGACGGTGCATGTTGAGTCTGGCATTCCCTTTTATAACACACGAGGCGGTGATGGTTACATCCGTAACGGTGATGACGTTAATTGGGAATTCATGACCGAATGACAAGTTCAGATGAGTTAAGAAATGGGATGACCTTCAAGTCAAAAGAAGACTTGATTTATTCGGTCAAGTTGTTTCACATCAAGCATGATTACGATTTTGAGGTGCATGAATCTGATCGTCATGTATGGGTTATTTATTGTAGCGAGAATAGTAGGGATTGCCTTTGCGGTTGCGTGGACATCGTCGCCTACTTGATGGCCTCTTTGTGATTTCAAAATTAGATGCACCATATACCTTCTTGCATCGCGTAGCAAACCAAGATCACCCTCAACTTGATTGCAACTTTATGGCACAGAAATTTCTGAATCAAATCAAGGTTTCACCAGCAGTGAAGGTTTCATACCTGCAGTAATCTATTTATGATGAGTTCGGGTACACGGTGAGTCGTCGGAGGATATGGGATGTTAGGAGAAAGGGAATAGAGACAATATACAGTGATTGGGCGGATTCATACAATGAATTGCCATACCTGTTCCGTGCATTGGAGACATCAATCCCAGAAATCGTGACTGATCTCTATGGGGAACCTGTTGGTGGATATGAGAAGCTATTCAAGTGGGATTTCTGGGCATTTGGTCCATGTATCAGTGCATTGAGATACTACATACCTGTTGTTAGCATTGATGGTACTCATACGTATGGTAGGTACAAGTAGAAGGTGCTTATTGCATGTGGCGTTGATGCAGCAAATCACATCCTACCTCTTGCATTTGCCTTCATGAAGGAGGAGAAAGAAGACAGTTGGTGTTGGTTCCTAGAGACAGTTCGGGTTCATATTTTTGGGGATCGTATTTGTCCAATTTGTGTTATATCAGATCGCGCACCAGGAATTCATTCTGCCATGCGACGCCAAGAAGTGCAGTTTCAACCGCCCTATGTGTATTGGCGTTTCTGCCTACGTCATGTTGCTAATAACTTCAATGATGTCATGAAGAATCAGACAATGAAGAGCCTGGTAATGAGGGTTGGGAAGGCTTATACTCAAAGAAAGTGGACCAATTACATGGACAAGTTGAAGGAAATGGACGAGAATGCATGGTACTGGTTTGACATGCACAATTACCCTAGAGATCAATGGATTTTGGCCTTTGATGGTGGACATCGTTTTGGGTACATGACATCTAACTTCTCTGAAAGTTATAACGCTGTATTGAAACATGCAAGATCACTTCCATTGGCAGCTTTGGTGCAGAAAACATACTACAATTGCATTCAATATTTCTACGACCGTCATAGTCAGGCAATGCCTCATCTTGCTCGTGGTGACTGATTCACCAAATACGCTGCCGACATGCTAAAGAGGTGGATGGATAGGAGCAACAACCATCGAATCACTCAAATAAGGGGTGCTCCTTTACACTTATATGAAGTCATCATAGGGCAACAGATGACACAGTTTGGTCTAAAGGGCAGAAGGAAACATTCAGTCCTACAGAGGGACTTGTCTTGCACCTATCAGAATTGGCAGGTCCACAGAATACCTTGCTCTCATGCATGCGTTGTTCTAGCACATCTAAATATTGATGTTGACGAGTATATGGGCCTGTGGTATACATGGCAGTGTCAGCAAAACATCTATGAATGTGTATTCTACCCCATTAGAGATAGGGAGGTATGGCCAACATTCACAACAGAGAAAATAATTCCAGATCCAACAAGAGTACGATCCAAGGGCCAGCCTAAATTAAAGCGGATTCATAATCAAATGGCATGAGGATCCTCTCCAACAACAATGCGGGGCATATCGTCAACTTGGTCATAATCGTCGGCATAGTAGCCATGGGCCACCAAGTGTAAACAAATGTGGGTTATGTCAGGAGAGTGGCCACAATAGGAGGAAATGTCCAAACCATACTACCGAAGGTTGTTTACTTTTTTGATAATTGTGACTAAATTTTTTACAATTCACTTATCTTGTTTAAATTTTGGTAATCATTGATTGATTTGTTTTAACCACTCAATTTTTTAATTGTTGCAGATGGAGCTGGGTCCCATTGATCGATCTATTTTACATCTACAGGGCTCACATAGATCCAGAGCTGTTTAGCAGGGCGATGTATGTGCTTAAAAAAATATACCGTAAGTTTTTATCATAACATTTTATCTTGTTATCTGACGTATTTATTTTTTTCAATTCCCATAGGTGGCGAGATGGTTGAGATGTCGACGGAGAGAGGACATACTACGACATTTCCCCATTGATGAACAGATCATGGAGCATGTGTATGCTGCAGGGTTTGCAGGAGTGATGCAACTAGACTTCATCTCACTTGATTGGTACTTAATTACTGCATTGGTAGAGAGATGGCACACAAAGACTCATACCTTTCACATGCGCCATGGAGAGATGACGATCACTTTGCAGGACGTGGCTTACATTTTTGGACTGAAGATCGGTGGGCATCCTGTGATTGGGTATACACCATTGATGAATATCCATTCATCACTCTTTATTCTTTTATTTTAGCTACAAAACCTTTGCCAAACACATGTATATTCAGGTAAATACAAACAATTATCAAATTGCATGCATAGTATAAAATTGAATAAATAGCATGTTTTTGTGCATAAATAAAAGAATAAAGAGACAAAAGAAAAAGAGGGAGATATTTAGAATAAATATTGAGCGACTTAATCCCAAGGGAGGGCTCAGCATGGGCCTGACCGTATAAAAACCCAAGTAAAGAGAGATAAGGAAGCTCATATGTGTATATACCTGTAAAAAAATAAATAAAAATATTTTCCTCTAAAAATAAAAATAAAAATGGATGGTATTTACTTGTAAATATTTGTAAATATAAAATCAAAATAAAACTAGAAAAAGAAAAAAAAGAAAGAAAATCAAAATCCCTTCATCATTGTATAAAAGCCATGTACATAATCCCTTTATCTATTAATTTACCCCTATAAATAAATAAATAAATAAAAATCCAATAAAATATGTACATATTCCACATTCCATAATGTAAATAAATAAAATAAAAATTACAAAAATAAAAATAAAATAAAAAGAAATAAAATAAAAATCAAAACCTACATTGTATATATACCATGTATGTATATAAATAAAAGTATTTATTTAACCCTTGTACATGATTAATAAAAATAAAATAAAAATACCATATTATCTCAAATTTTATCCTATCAATAAATAAAATATAAAATTGGAATAATTTGTATAAAAATAAATAATTAAAAAATAAAAAATAAAAAATACATATGTATATACATGTATATAATAATAATATTTTGTAAATACCAAAATCATATATCAGAAAAATAAATAAAAATCACTAAAAAATATTTTAAAAATAAATAAACATTTTTTATGTTTTGAGTTTTTCGAAAATAAGTCATTTACTATTTTTAAATAAAATTTTAAATAATTTAAAAACAGAATAATTTTATTGGTCCACGGGGGATTGTTGACCCCGATCAACTTCCCCCGCGGACCCTCTTCCCTTGCGGATCCGAGCGATGACCCGACTTCTCCTCTTTTTCCCCGCTCGATCCGATCACCATTTCCTCGAACCCCGGGCTCCAAGGATTCCCTGTAGATCCGAGACCCTCGCCCGGGGTGGGTTTTGGGGATCCGAGTTGTGAGCTGCTCGCCCGACCTTCGTCTTCTCGGACCCCTAGCCATATTTAACCTCACCTCCGGCAGCCATTTCACGGATCTCTGGTCCTCCCCCTTGTCGCCAAGGAGCTCCTCCACCTCGCCTGAGTGACAACGGTGCGATTTGGAGTGGAAGCGAGGCTCGAGCAGCCGAGAAACCTTTGATCCGGTGGCTTCATCGCCGTGCACTGCCGCGAGCGTGCCCAGCCTCGGGAACCGACGCCCCCTTGCAGGCAATGACCCCGGAGCTCCCCGAGCTCCAGCCTAGTCGACTACATCCACCAGGTAACTTCTTTAGGCTGTAGGTTAGGCTAGATTTCGATTTTGTTGTTTTCGGTTCCTGTAGCTCCGCCGCTCTCGCCTGTCGTCTCCGTCCAACCATTCGCCCATCCGACCACACCACCACCTTCACGAGCCTTCTCTTCACCTTCTCCACCTACCCATCCCACCTGACTCTACCCGGAGCAGGAACCCGGTCCTCTTCCTCCACCGCTCGCCGGAGGACCTCCACACCGACGCATTTTCTATCCATTTCGCATTTTGACGGGCCGAGGTAGTTTGCCGTCGACCCATCTTTCTTCCTGTGCGGGTCAGATCATCAGGAGGGCCTCATCTGGAGGCCAACAGCTCAGGCACAGGCGCTCCAGTTCTTCACCGTCACCGGAGCTCTCCAGAGCTCCTCGTCATCATCGGAGCGTTGCATTAGTTGCGGGACACCTTGGCAGAGCTACTCCGCATCTCAGAAGCAGCAGAGGAGGTTCGTCGTGTGCACATCGGGCCGGCGAAGTTCGCCGGCCATCTGTTCTTCCTGGACCTCTTCCAGCCGTCCGTTCCGTCCTCCAGCTCCAGATTCACTCAGAGCCGTTGATTTGAGGAGTTACTCCACCGTCAGATTCTGTGGAGGCGCGATCAGGACCGTTCATTGTAGATGAAGAGATACAAGTGACTCCATAGCCGTCCGATCTCCACCTATCGTCTTCAATACCGTCAGATCGGCTAGGTTTTACCCGCAGCGCACCACCACTGTCAGATCAACCACGTGGGAGACCCTCAGCCGCCCGATTCGAGCAGGAGTTCTTTGTTGAGGCGTCATTATTCTCAGCCGTTAGATAAAATACGTGGCGCCACCTCAGCTGTCGATAATAAATAAAGGGTAAATTTCCTGTAGGCCCTTAACTTTTTAGGTGTTACTCTTTAGTCCTGTAAATATTTTGTCATGTTCTTTAATTTGTGTAAATATTGCATTAAGGACCCTCTAGTTTTGGATATTTGCAAATTAGTCCCTTCCTGAAGTGTTCACGTGCTTCGACACGTGCTTTAGTGGTGATTTTACATGTTATACCCTACGGTTTTGGAGTGTTAATGTTTGAATCTTTTAAAATAAGAATGACATTTTAGTCCTTCCAAACCTGGGTCACGTGTGTCGCGCATGTTTTATTGGGCTTTTTGCACATTTGGTCCTAATCTTTTCGGCCGTGTTATCAGTTGGCCCCAGAACATATTTTAATTGCATTCAGGTCCCTGTACACTGTGCCTTTGTTTTTATTTTTAATAAAATAGCAAATCCACTCCAAATTAGATGAAAATTGGATACATGGCTCCTGCCATGGTGTAAAATTTTCTCTAATTTTTGGAGACATTTCTAAGCATTTTTGATATTTTTAAAAATTAAAAAACAAGCATTTTTCTTACCGTCTAGATAGAAAATTCACAAAAAATATTAAAACACCATTAAAAATTACAAAAAAAATTAGAAAGCGTTTGTTTTGTGTTGTTTGATTTCCTGACCAATTTTGGTCATTTTTAGATTTACAAAACCTATAAAAACTACAAAATCCCTAAAACCCATAAAAATTCTAATAAATAATTGAAAAATCAAAAATTAATAATTCCAGTGCCTAGTTTTTCCTTGAATTTTCTACTTTACAGAAAAATTACACTTCAGACCTTGATAGTGCCATTTTGCATTTTAATTTGGCCCTCCAAGTCTGACTGGACAGCAACACTATTTTCTTACCTTGTTTGATTTTTATAAAATTCCCTAAAAATCAGAAAAACACCAAAAATTAACCAAAAACATAAAAAATATAAAAAAAACATAAAAAACATTTTTGTTTGAATTTTTGGATGATTTTTGAGTAGGTAAATAATTGTGTATAGTGGCTTGTTTCCTTATTTTCCGTATTTTCTTTATTATTTGAAAATCCAAAAAAATATAAAAAGATTAAAAATCCACCAAAAATACTTGTCTTTCATTTTTCACTATTTTTGACTACTTCGTAGGCCGCAAGGCCATTACGTGCTCCCTTAGTCCGACCATAGTCGCTATACCAGGCTAATCTAATCGCCAGGGCCACTATTTATTTTGATTGATTTTATTCTGCTGTTTGGTGGTCTGATCCTTATATTTTCTTGTTGATCCGATTGATTGCTCGAGCGACTGAGGTCGCAACGACCTTAGCTCTATTTTTTGTATCTACCCTTAGTTGTTTGGGCTATTTTTTGGATCATCAGAATGGCGCCGTTGCCGAGGAGCACGACCTAGTAGTCGTAGTTGATTTTTCCGCGGTTTTATTTTTCGTGGCTTTTTGTGCAGATTTTGTATATATATCATTTATTTGCGTAATTATTTAAATAATCTGGTCTGACACTCTGTTTGCTTTCTTGCGAGGTCCCGAGGATCGAGGCGGCTTCTTTGGAAGCCGACGCAACCGCGAGAGTCGGAGGCGGCTCTCTTCTCTACAGAGCCGCAGGAGGACACGAGGAGCGAGCAGAAGCGCAGGAGCCGTGGAATAGCCACAGGGATTAGCCGTAGAATAGGGTTAGATTAGATTTACATTTCCGCATTATTTGAACTGTTGTAATAATACAGGGACCAGAGACTTAGACTTTTGGGGTCTGTTTCGCCGAGCACCGGTGTGCTCGGGGGACCCTTTAGTTAGTTCGGTTTTCTTCGCGGCTTTTAAGCGATTTATTTCCTTTATTGCCTTTTCCGGTTTCACGCGGTTTTTTGAGCCCCTAGGTGTAGGATTTTCTGCTTGATCGTGACGTAATAATTAGGATCCAAATACCCTAATATATCTGCCTGCACCTATAGATTGGTAATTGGACCAAAAATAAAAAGATAATAAAATAGTTGACTCCCACCTTCGAGCCTACGCACCGCGAGCCCACCCCGTCAAGCGCTACTCCTGAACTCGACCTGTCGAGAAGAGGAGGGGTGGGTCTAGACCGGACTCTCTAGATTGGAGGCTGGTGATCAGCTAGTGGTTCTTTCGAGTAGCACTACTGTTTAGGGACTCGGTTTTTCGCCTGCACCATTTAGGTAGTTTATTTTCTGTCTTTCAATTCTACGTGGATCATCTTGCATGTAGACTGCTGGAGTCAGGTACGCATTTCTTACTCTGCATACATCATTGATTTCATCGTGCATCGGCTTTTTTGTCTTCTCCTCCCTGTTTTGGACTCAATAACCAGGAGAACCGAAAAATTCGTTAGGCGTTTGATTCTTTATTGAAAAACATCTAAAAAGAAAAACAATAAAATCGGGACTGCTAATCACACTTGACCTAAAAGACATCTCATTCAAAATCTGTCTTGGGGAGAGTAACCCCCTCCTTGTTTGGTTTGGATGAGCGAGAGAGTGACCCGCACCTTAGGATAGAGCCACATCCGAATTTTTCTCGACTGATTACCGGCTCTTCTGTACGGGACAGTCGGTTGAGAAATATTTGGATTTCTATTTAGCTCACATAATCGCTCTGATAGACTGAATAATCACCTAAAATAAAATTGACAAGATAAGTGACCGATCCCTTTCGGTCTTTAGCTCGTGTGCGTAGGTGAATCGGGGGTTTGCTTTTTCATCTTGTGTGATTTCCAGATCCCTTCTGCTTTCCCTCTTCTTCTTCTCTTCTTCTGTCTACCACACATCCTCCCTTCAGTCTTCTTCTTCTCCTTTACCCCTGGATGATGGATCCCTCTCTCCTCGAGCCGACTCTTGCGGTTTTTTTCTTCACCATCTGACCATCAGTCCAGTCCACCTTCTAGGGAGGTCGGATCTCCGACCAACCTCCCGCTCCCTCCCTCCCATCCCATTCATTACTCTGGGCATGTTGCGCTTGACGTCCGAGGATACCAAACAGAGCAGATGCGAGACCCAGACGAGGCCATTGTTGAGTTGAGCGTGCACTCCGTTCGTGACCAGAGAGAGCAGTGGAGATCATCAGATAGATCCTATTCCAGATTGATGGAGGAACACATAGCACGGGGGGCTCAGTCAGCTTCTACATTACGTCCATTCGTCTTGGATTTGGATTACATTTAGCGACTGCCGACATTTTCAGTAGAGGCGCACGAGGAGCCTTATCTTCACCTGTCCGCATTCGAGGAGTTTTGTCGAGCACAGAGATATTCAGATATCACTGCAGAGGAGCTGATGAGGAGGACCTTCCCATTTACACTTCACGAGAGAGCAATGAGATGGCACAGACGATTGGGGAGGACATTCGATACGTGGGGAGAGCTACGTCGAGAGTTCTTACATAGCTACTTTCCCCCACGTAGAACAGATTTGATGCGGTCTTTGATCATCGGATTTTCAGTTGACCCCCAGAAGCCACTGCATGAGACATGGCCGAGGTTTCTTGACCTCTTGAGGAGATTTCCCGATCACAGACTTCCAGTGACAGACTTGATAGAGATCTCCATGCGGGGGATGACCGCAGAGCAGATAGCACTGGTGATTACCACATGTGGCGGTTCACATCGCAGTTCCGGCCTTCACCTGCTGGATACCATCGCGAGCTTACTTTCACAACATTCATCTTCGCGGGATACCTTCGTCGGGACAACACATGCGGATGTTGCGGTACCAGTGCGGTGTGTCACTTCACATGAGGATTCAGTTTTTGCACACCAACCTGAGGACTTGGATGTTGTAGCACCACAGAGTACAGAGGAAATGACTGTGATAGCAGAGGTTCTGACCCAGAGTCTACTCGAGTTCCCGTTGGTCTTCCAGCTAGAGTTCGAGTCAGCCCTAGAATTCTTCGTCGACGAATCTTGGATATCAGATCTTCTGATACTCCAGGAATCGGAGGATCCCCCGCTACTACAGCCATTGAGTCAGCCACTTCAGTTCCCAGTCCCGGAGGAGTCAGCTTCTTTTCTGCAGAGATACTTCTCGAAGCCCGATAGCTACCGGGACTCAGCCCAGCAGCTACAGCTCGATGAGGGACACCACTTTGAGAGTTCAGATACAGATAGTCCCGTATTCGAGCCTTTTATCCTCCACTCCGACGAGATAGACACCTTTGCTGAGGACCAGTTGGCAACCAGCATAGCCGCAGAGCGAGGATCAGCCGCAGACACTTTGCCAGCCTCCGCGGTGTTGACTAGTACCTTCTCCTGCTTCCAGATTGCCGATAGCCAGATTTCAGATGATGACGCAGCCTGGTGCACCGAGTGGATATTTCACAGTAGCGCAGATGCCTATCTAGATCCTGATCCTCTACTATACACCTCTGATCTTGCATTTCTCCCCGAGGGTTATCTGCGGGAGGATGCCGCACACGATGTGTACTCGGTCTCACCTTCTGAGAGTGTTTCCGATCTGGCAGAACACGAAACTGAGTCTTGTGATTATTCTGATTCTGAGTATTCTCACCTCGACGACCCTCGCGAGGATGAGCCCATTCTGGAGATATTCGATGATCTGCCCGACTTACTTCTATTTCATTCATCGGATATCAGTCTTGTTAGAGAGTCTCCTGATCTTGATTATCCACACTTCTTTGAGACACTGATTGACGTGGAGGATTCCATGACTGATCCATCCTTCTCCACGTTTGACTTCTTCGGCTCCCACTTCCACTCCAGTCTGATCCCGAGCCGACGATTTCTTTTGTGCTACCAGATCCCGATCACTTACTTCCACATAATTGGCCGGTAGCAGACACACACTTGATTGCATACCTAGGTGTCTTACTTTACACTTTTGTTTTCGTCGTTGTTCTCACACCGAGACTGCGGCGACAGTACGACATTCGACTTACCGATGCCGTCCTGAACCTGGATACCGCATTATCCTAGCCTTTGCGCCCAGCTAGGGGCGTAAAATCTAGCGCTTGTTGAGAGGCACCTCAACATTGTACTCTTTTGTATATACGTGTTTTGTCTTAGTTCAATCTTTCTTTCTTCCTTTCTTGTTTTCACCCCGGGTCTCGCTTAGGATTATCTTTGCTATACTTAGGATATTTCTCATCCTAAGTATAGGGTTGCTCGTTCGTTCTGTTTCATCACTTCTGTTGTTGCCTATACTTAAGGGTCTTCACCTTAAGTATAGGGGGAGTGATTCCCCTCCTTCTTGTATATATTTGTTTTCTTCGTGTCTTTCTACCCCTATTTTGCTGCCTATACTTAGGGATATTTCACCCTAAGTATGAAGGGGTAGACCCTATACATTCGCCACTTGGTTTTCCCTTAGTGTACAGCCTGCTATACTTAGGATTATTTGATCCTAAGTATAGGGGGGAAACCACCGAGTTCTCCTCATTCTATTCTTTCATTCATCTCTGTATCTAGCCATTCCTTTTCATTTCCCTATACTAAGCACGAGTTATGTCTTCTTCATCGCTCTTGATCACTCCGAGGACATCGCTCGAGCTAAGTATGGGGGGGTGTATATATTTCATATATACTTTAGCCATAACTCGTACTTTGTGTGAGTGTGTGACTAAATAAAAATGGCTAAAAACCCATAAAATTTAAAATTTTTCTCCCTTGTATATAAAATTCATTTTGCACATACCTATTTATTAATACAAATTATTTTGTACAAATGATTGTAAAATGATTTGTGTAAAGGATTTGTAAATATGTGTATATCAAAATTATGTATATAGTATAAAATTTTTCCAAAATGTTTTGAAATTCAAAAAGTTTGCAGAAACCTTGTGTAAATGTTTGTAAATATTTTGCAAAACTTGCATTCATGCATACATTCATGGTTTCAAAACATTTTTCAAAAATTTTGCACAATTGTAAATATTTGTAAATAGCATTTTTATATATATTTGTATAGTTTTTCCTGAACCATAGTTGACATTTAAACTAGCCTGGAAGTAAATTGGGAAATGGAGCTTGATTAAGATCTTAATCCACCTAATTCTAAGAGGAACCTTATAGGGCTTAGGGTTAAGGCTTTTCAGGTCCATTGGGACTTAATTCTTTGAGTCCACTAGGCTATGGGCATATGTCATCTTAATGAGCCTAAGTAGAGCACTTAACAACACACGCATGACTCTTAGAGACAATGGCATGACTTGCACCAGCACTTTACACATAGCTCTCCACGGATGAGGTGGTGAGGAGGCAGTTTCCTTTGGCTTGGGGTAGCATATGAGGGTAGTACTTCTAGGCGAAACCTCTCTTCTTCTTCTAGTGAAGGAAGTGCACCTCAACTTGGTCTAGTGGTGATGAAGGCTAAAGACAGAAGCTGTGGGTTGCAATAAAGCTTCAAAAGAGGGATAGTCTACTGGCTCAAGAGGAAAAACTCCTTGTGTATATGTTGCACCATGTAGATATGTTGTACAGTTGCACATAAAAAAAAGTGGTGGGTCGGATTGAAAATTTAATAATCCCACCGGAGTGTATATAGTCAAATAAAGCAAAAGCTTATGGTATACATGTTACATCTCATGAAGCTTGCAGCAGGAGACTCAGCTACACTGGTTAGAGCTCCGAAGGATACATGGCTACACTGGCCCTGGTCCATTCTCTTCTTCCCCCTCTTCTTGAGCCGGTTGCACTTGAACTTAGAAGGGAATACCCCGCTTCTCGAGGAAAGAGTTGCTAGACCGAGGCATTAGAGTTACCAGGTTGGGGGAGGTTGTTTCTTTATTACTTCTGAGGTGGGGAGCTACATATCACTTACACCGCATGGAAAGATTCATGGTCATTAGAGTTTGTGTATGTAGACTTTTTCTGATTTGGTTTATTGAGGAGTCTTGTCCATAGATTGGTGGAACTTAGAGGCTGTTGAGTTTTAAAATTAAGTCCAAATAAGGTTCCGATACATTAATAATCCAAAGATCTGATCGAGCTCCATATTTCAAATTAATGAAGGCAAGTTTAATAATCAACCTTAATCCATGTATATTCTCCTCTTTTTCTTTTTCTTTCTCTTTTTCACTTCTTTTTCAAATAAGTGTTTGCCAAGGGACTAGCAAAGTTAAGTACAGGGGGCGATGAATACCCATTCATCACTCTTTATTCTTTTATTTTAGCTACAAAACCTTTGCCAAACACATGTATATTCAGGTAAATAAACAATTATCAAATTGCATGCATTGTATAAAATTGAATAAATAGCATGTTTTTGTGCATAAATAAAAGAATAAAGAGACAAAAGAAAAAGAGGGAGATATTTAGAATAAATATTGAGCGACCTAATCCCAAGGGAGGGCTCAGCATGGGCCTGGCCGCATAAAAACCCAAGTAGAGAGAGATAAGGAAGCTCATATGTGTATATACCTGTAAATAAATAAATAAAAATATTTTCCTCTAAAAATAAAAATAAAAAATGGATGGTATTTATTTGTAAATACTTGTAAACATAAAATCAAAATAAAACTAGAAAAAGAAAAAGAAAGAAAGAAAATCAAAATCCCTTCATCATTGTATAAAAGCCATGTACATAGATCCCTTTATCTATTTCTTTACCCCTATAAATAAATAAATAAATAAATAAATAAAAATCCAATAAAATATGTACATATTCCACATTCCATAATGTAAATAAATAAAATAAAAATTACAAAAATAAAAATAAAATAAAAAGAAATAAAATAAAAATCAAAACCTACATTGTATATATACCATGTATGTATATAAATAAAAGTATTTATTTAACCCTTGTACATGATTAATAAAAATAAAATAAAATTACCATATTATCTCAAATTTTATCCTATAAATAAATAAAATATAAAATTGGAATAGTTTGTATAAAAATAAATAACTAAAAAATCAAAAATAAAAAATACATATGTATATACATGTATATAATAATAATATTTTGTAAATACCTAAATTATATATCAGAAAAATAAATAAAAATCACTAAAAAATAGTTTAAAAATAAATAAACATTTTTTATGTTTTGAATTTTTAAAAACAAGTCATTTACTATTTTTAAATAAATTTTTAAATAATTTAAAAACGGAATAATTTGATTGGTCCATGGGGGATTGTTGACCCCGGTCAACTTCCCCCGCGGACCCTCTTCCCTTGCGGATCTGAGCGACGACCCGACTTCTCCTCTTTTTCTCCGCTCGATCCGATCACCATTTCCTCGAACCCCGGGCTCCATGGATTCCCTGTAGATCTGAGACCCTCGCCCGGGGTGGGTTTTGGGGATCCGAGTTGTGAGCTGCTCGCCCGACCTTCATCTTCTCGGACCCCTAGACATATTTAACCTCGCCTCCAGCAGCCATTTCACGGATCTCTGGTCCTCCCCCTCGTCGCCAAGGAGCTCCTCCACCTCGCCTGAGTGACAGCGGTGCGATTTGGAGTGGAAGCGAGGCTCGAGCAGCCGGGAAACCTTTGATCCGGTGGCTTCGCCGCCGTGCGCCGCCGCGAGCGCGCCCAGCCTCGGGAACCGACGCCCCCTTGCAGGCAATGACCCCGAAGCTCCCCGAGCTCCAGCCTAGTCGACTACATCCACTAGGTAACTTCTTTAGGCTGTAGGTTAGAGTAGATTTCGATTTTTTTGTTTTAGGTTCATGTAGCTCTGCCGCTCTCACCTGTCGTCTCCGTCCAACCATTCGTCCATCTGACCACGCCACCACCTTCACGAGCCTTCTCTTCACCTTCTCCACCTACCCATCCCCCCTGACTCGACCCGAAGCAGGAACCCGGTCCTCTTCCTCCACTTCTCGCCGGAGGACCTCCACACCGACGCATTTTCCATCCATTTCGCATTTTGACGGGTCGAGGCAGTTTGCCCTCGACCCATCTTTCTTCCTGTGCAGGTCAGATCGTCAGGAGGGCCTCATCTGGAGGCCAACATCTCAGGCACAGGTGCTCCAGGTCTTCACCGTCCCCGGAGCTCTCCAGAGCTCCTTGTCATCATCGGAGCGTTGCATTAGCTGCGAGACACCTTGGCAAAGCTACTCCGCATCTCTTAAGCAGCAGAGGAGATTTGTCACGCGCACATCGGGCCGGCGAAGTTCGCCGGCCATCTGTTCTTCCTGGACCTCTTCCAGCCGTCCATTCCGTCCTCCAGCTCCAGATTCACTTAGAGCTGTTGATTTGAGGAGTTACTCCACCGTCAGATTCTGTGGAGGCTTGATCAGGACCGTTCGTTGTAGATGAAGAGACACAAGTGACTCCGTAGCCGTCCGATCTCCACGCGTCGTCTTCACCACCGTCAGATCGGCTAGGTTTTACTCGCAGCGCACCACCACCGTCAGATCAGCCACGTGGGAGACCCTCAGTCGCCCGATTCGAGCAGGAGTTCTTTGTTGAGGCGCCATTATTCTCAGCCGTTAGATCAGAAACGTGGCGCCACCTCAGCCGTCGATAATAAATAAAGGGTAAATTTCCTGTAGGCCCTTAACTTTTTAGGTGTTACTCTTTAGTCCTGTAAATATTTTGTCATGTTCTTTAATTTGTGTAAATATTGCATTGAGGACCATCTAGTTTTGGATATTTGCAAATTAGTCCCTGCCTGAAGTGTTCACGTGCTTCGACACGTGCTTTAGTGATGATTTTACATGTTATACCCTACGGTTTTGGAGTGTTAATGTTTGAATCTTTTAAAAAAAGAATGACATTTTAGTCCTTCTAGACCTGGGTCACGTGTGTCGTGCGTGTTTTATTGGGCTTTTTGCACATTTGGTCCTAATCTTTTCGGCCGTGTTATCAGTTGGCCCCAGAACATATTTTAATTGCATTCAGGTCCCTGTGCACTGTGCCTTTGTTTTTATTTTTAATAAAATAGCAAATCTACTCCAAATTCGATGAAAATTGGACACATGGCTCCTGCCATGGTGTAAAATTTTCTCTAATTTTTGGAGACATTTCTGAGCATTTTTGATATTTTTAAAAATTCAGAAACAAGCATTTTTCTTACTGTCTAGATAGAAAATTCACAAAAAAAATATTAAAACACCATTAAAAATTACAAAAAATTAGAAAGTATTTGTTTTGTGTTGTTTGATTTCCTGACCAATTTTGGTCATTTTTAGATTTACAAAACCTATAAAAATTACAAAACCCCTAAAAACCTATAAAAATTCTAATAAATAATTGAAAAACCAAAAATTAATAATTACAGTGCCTAATTTTTCCTTGAATTTTCCACTTTACAGGAAAATTACCTTCAGACCTTGATAGTGCCATTTTGCATTTTAATTTGGCCCTCTAAGTCTAACTGGACAACAACACTATTTTCTTGCCTTGTTTGATTTTCATAAAATTCCCTAAAAATCAGAAAAACACCAAAAATTAACCAAAAACATAAAAAATAAAAAAAAAACATAAAAACATTTTTTTTTGAATTTTTGGATGATTTTTGAGTAGGTAAATAATTGTGTATAGTGGCTTGTTTCCTTATTTTCCGTATTTTCTTTATTATTTGAAAATCCAAAAAAATATAAAAAGATTAAAAATCCACCAAAAATACTTGTCTTTCATTTTTCACTATTTTTGACTACTTCGTAGGCCGCAATGCCATTACGTGCTCCCTGAGTCCGACCCTGGTCGCTATACCAGGCTAATCTAATAGCCAGGGCCACTATTTATTTTGATTGATTTTATTCTGTTGTTTGGTGGTAGTCTGATCCTTATATTTTCTTGTTGATCCGATTGATTTCTCGAGCGACTGAGGTCGCAACGACCTTAGCTCTATTTTTTGTATCTACCCTTAGTTGTTTGGGCTATTTTGCGGGTCATCAACCATCTCCTAGCTGGCCAGGACTATGCGAGAGGCTTCTTGGAGTGAGGCCTGAGAAGCCTAACATTGATGGTGCACATATCCACATGACATGGCTTGTTGAGCATTTCTCCGTACTTCCAGAGTATGCTGATGAGGTAACCATTCTGCAGCACACCCGTGCATAACTACAGCTATTGGGCGGAGTTGTCTTTTCGGACAAGTCTGACAATGAGGTTTCTCTGATTTATCTTCCTTACTCGAAGACATGGAGGCATGTGGACAGTTTTCCTGGGGATTTGCTTTCCTGGCTTTCCTTTATAGACAGTTGTGCATAGCATCCAAGGCTGAAGCAATAGAAATATGTGGGCCTTTGGTCCTACTGTAGGTCTGGGCATGGGAACATTTTCCTCACATAGCCCCCACTGTACACCGAAGGCCTGATTGGGGGGGGGGCTTAGGATGCCGTTGGTGGGCACAGTTTGATGTCACCACCGAGCCAACACATGTGGTGCATCCATATCGAGATGCATTTGACATTCAAACAATGTCACATGTATGAATTTAAACATATCATGTTGTTACAGTACGAGAGGTTACCCGGGATTCTAATAAAATTCTTTCTATTTTGGTAGGTTGTTTGGAGGCAGATGCTTCCTCTGTACTACTCGGAAGCACCGGATCTTCGTGTTGCAAGAGTACCACTGATTCATTTCTATTTAGTTGCGTTATACACTCCAGATCGTGTGTTACAACAGTTTAGAGCAGTTCAGGGGATCCCAAGTCCATGCAACACATGTCCAAAGCTCCACTCGATAGATCTGCGAGGGAAGATCAACATCGATTGGATCCAGTTCCACGCCAACTTGTTGGGGATGTGGGAGCACAGGAGAGATTATATTGTGGAGACGGTCCCCATAGTGCCAGGAGGAGATGGGGTGTCAGATGAGTACATGAGTTGGTATAACCGTATGACCCGACGGTTTATTGGTAGACACGGGTGTATGATGGACTTTGTTATGAGTAACAATTACATTAACATTTCATTTTCAACATAGATGGAATATGACTCGAGTATGTCTCATTTTGCAGGTATCTAGGTTTGGAGACATCCATCTAGCATGGGATGATCCAGAACGTATGGCATTTTTGGCGGTTGATTCTGAGCGGCGACTACTAGAAGCCATCGACAGACAGTTTAGAGATGGGGAAGATGATGATGAGGAATCTGAAGGATAAGAAGAAGGATTTTTCGAGGAACCTACTCTTGTTGACTGGGGTTGTGGGCGAGGACATGGACGAGGATGCGAAAGATCAAGAGATGGAGGTGGTCGGAGGCGACAAGTCGAAGCATCTACTGCTGATGATTTTAGACTCCGTTCCAGAACCATTGCATCCCTAGTATCCTATCCACACCAGCCGCCCCGGTGAAGGAGAGGGGTCCTTCTGACGTCGGCCCTTCACGATGCTCTCCGCTTCCAGTACTTTATATGGACGATGTGGGGGCACTCGATGGATCTATGATCTCATAGATTGATGAAGCTAGCCAGATCATGCCCTCAAGCGAACTGCAGCCTGAGGCGCTACCGCAGGAATCTGACGAAAGGCCACCTAAACTTGGAGTGTTTTGTAGAAGGAAATGTGTGTAATGTATTTGTAAATTAGTGAAGACCTTCTTATTTATATCACAATGTATATTGAATGTATATGGAAAGAAAACCTTCTTATGTTTTATGTGTCTCTTCTTTGGATCAATGTATATGTGTTATGTTTTATGTATGTGTTTGTGTATGTGCTATGTAGACAAGTCTCCAACACCATGGGTGGGGACTTGTCTGTCCTTGAAGCAGAGAAAGCTGTGACTTGAGGTCACGGCTTCCTTCAGTGGGAGCCGCGACTTCAAGTGACATCTCCCTACTATGGAAGCCGTGACCTCAAGTCACGGCTTCCTTGGGGTAGTTAAGAAAATATATATTTGCCTGGGGGTCCCGTGGAATAAGATTCCACAGGTACCACTCAGGCGAATTTTCCACCCCCTTGTTCTTTAGGAATTCTAGAATCTTGGAAAAGTTCCATTTTTTATTCTTGGCGCTGTTTCAACCCACTTAATCCCACCCTCAAAAACTTAAACGGGCAGAAGGAAAAGGAAAGTCTACCCACGTAGAGCAGTATGAAGAAGCTCTGAAGCCATGAAAGAAGTGAATGCCAATAAAAGCAAGGTTCTTTCCCTCTCTACTTCTTTGTATTTGATTTGATGATCCCATAGTTTAGTGTGGTTTCCTTGTGCATGAGCAGCTCTCCTGGTCCAAGAATTTGGTAAGGAAGTGATTCAACATCAAGAGCAAGGCTCATGACTTCCTTGTTGATGATGATGTTATGGGAAGAGGTTAGTACCTATGTAAAGGTGTTCTAGGGCTATGAAATGAAGATGGTTCTCGTTTATTAAACGGAATCATCGGAAAGCTGTGATCTTGGTCCTCTTCTTCTATGCTTTGAACCATTCTTGTTGAATGCCCTATTCTGCCCTCTATTCAGATAAATGGAATTGGGGAATGGAAATGTTGGTCAACACTCAGCGTCCTTTTTGATCTTTTGAATTCAGCTTTGGTTATTCATTCTTTTCAGGAACGAGTTGGGAATGGAGGACCAGACTCCCGGGGGTGGGAAGCATGCACTGTGAAGAAAAGCAAGACAGGTTTGCAATACCAAATCATTATTCTCTACCAGTTATTTTCTCTGTACCACTACTGCATTAGTTTGCTCTGTTCACCCACACTTGATTTCTAATGCTTTTGCAATTTTACATGGAGAGATCTTCCAGGAGGAACTGTGACCGCCTGCATCACGGGAAGATCGACTTGGAAGCCTCCCAAGTTACAGACATCCGGGATTGGAGGTAACTTCCTAACTGCAATGGCCTAATTCTAGAAAGAAGATCTTTTGTATGATGTTGACATCTTCTGCGCATAGGATCTTTGTTGCAACATGGAATGTTGGCGGAAAATCTCCACCAAGTCATTTTAATCTTGAAGATTGGCTCCACACGTCACCTCCTCGTATATATATATATGTCTTGGGGTATGCAATTTTTCAAGCTCTCTGCATTTCTCAAATTTTGAACTCAATGATCATTTATCTGTTATGTTGGGAAAAATGAATGTCTTCTATTCATGAGACCTCAGGGCTCTCTTATATAGGAGAAAGATCTTAGATAAATATCGAGAGGTATTTAAAGAAAATAAAATAAGGAATAACACCAAAGATGTACAGTAATCTCAACACTCATCCTCAAGCTGGAGCATATATGTCTATCATGCTCATCTTGGAAAATTATCTTTAGAAAGGGCCTCTAGTAAGAGCTTTAGTGAATATATCAACAATGTGATCTCTAGTAGAAACATGAGAGGTGGATATGAGACCCTTCTGGATCATGTCTCTGGTATAGTGGTAATCCTCTATATGCTTTGTACATTCATGGATGTAATATTACTTGCAATAAAAAGTGTTTCCTGATTGTCACATAGAAGCTGCATAGGAATAAGTACATCGGTTGCAAGATATGTCAAAACTGATCTTACCCACATCACCTATGTGCTTCCCTGAGCCATGGCACTATATTCGGATTCTACGCTAGATCTAACAACCATTGTCTGCTTCTTACTTTTCCATGACACGAGTGAGCTACCAACAAATATAGCATAGCCAGAAGGTGGTTTCTTGTCCCTAGGACATCTTGCATAATCTGCATCTGCACACGTTGTTACATCAAGAGAAGTGCTTCTACTGAATATAAGACCACTTCCAGGTGAAGACTTCAAATATCTCAAAATCATATAGACATCATCCATATGAACCTTCCTAGGCTGTTCAATGAACCAGATCACTTTGCTCACGTCAAAGGATATATCTGGCATGGTGATGGTAGCATATAAAAGATTCCGAACCAGTTATATGTATCTCATCTGATCTACCTCCTCAGTATCATCATCATATAGTCTCATACTTAGATCCATAGGAGTAGTAGCAGGTTTGCACCCTATCATGCATGTCTCTAGAAGAATATAAGTAACAAACTTCCTCTATGTCATCACAAGGCTATGATGGTTCCTAGCAAATTCTAATCCAAGGAAGTATCGAAGATTGCCAAGGTCCTTGGTCAGAAATTGCTGACCTAGGAACTCCCGGGCCATCTGAATCCCTGCTCATCATCACCCGTGACAATGATATCATCAACATAGACGATAATAGCAACAATACCTCTCTGTGTCCTTTGAAAAAAGTGAGTGATCCGTAGTGGATCGGGCAAATCCCTGATAATATATCAATTATGAAAGTTTTTTGTACCAAGTTCTGGGACTATTTTAGGCTGTAGATCGCCTTGTGGAGCCTACACACTTTCTAAGACTCCCCCTCAACAGTAAATCCTGGTGGTTGCTGCATATAAACTTCCTCTTGTAGATCTACATAAAGAAATGCATTCTTTACATCAAGTTGGTAAAGAGACCAATCCTGTGAAACAACTGATAGGAGAATATGCAATGTTGATTGTCTGGCCACTAGAGAGAAGTTATCGTGATAATCTATCCCATAAGTATGGGTAAATACATGTGCTATAAGCCTTGCTTTGTAGCGATCCACACTGCCATCTGCTTGCTACTTCACTGTAAATATCCATTTGCACCCCACAACAGATGCACCTGGAGGGGTAGAAAGTAACATTCCAGGTACCAAAAGACTACAAAGCATCCATCTCCTCTTCCGTGGCAAGTCACCAACTGATATCTTGTATGGCCTCCTGATATGTTCGTGGTATAGTAATATCTGAGAGGCCCATATCAAACTTGATGTATTCCTCTGAAAGATGGTCCAAGGAAACATGCATAGCTAGAGGGTACGTAGCACAGTTGCGATGGGGCTTCCTCAAGGGAATAGGTACATCGAGGTCATCAGCCTCTCTGTTCTCTACTATCAACTCCTCCTGTGCAGTATCTTGTCAATCAAGCATAACAACAGTGCCATCAATAGAAACAACATTTTCACTACATACATGTGATGTGCTGGATGATGTGGAAGGTGTAGGAGCATAAGGGTGAGTAGAGGACCTACGAATGTAAAATCAAGGTAGGAACTGAGTTAGGGTAGACGGAGGTGGAGGAGGAGGTGGTGGAGGTGACTGAGACTCTTGTTGGTAGAGATATCGGAGGTGGAGGAACAAAGATATCCTCACTAGAGTCAGCATTAGACAACCTATTAACTGTAGGAGAAACATGCACAATCCTCAAAAAATGTGACATTAGCACTCACATAATATTTTCTCCCAATAGAATACAAACATCTATATCCTTTGGGATATGAGAATAGCCAATGAACACACATTTGACAACTCTAGGAGAGAGCTTTTCACGACCAAGAGTAAAATTGTGGACAAAAAACACAGATCCAAACACTCAATGGGTAAGTGAGAATAAGTTCTTCTCGGGAAACCCAATAAAGAAAGGAACTTTTTCTCCAAGCAACGACATGCAGTTCACGACAAGTAACATGCAGTAAGAACCACTCACTCCAGAAAGAATGTAGAGCTCGACTCTGAATTAAAAGAGCCCTTGTGACATCTAAAAGATGACGGTATTTGCATTCAGTAACACCAATCTGCTATGAAGTGTAAGCACACAAAGTTTGATGAACTGTAAGGTAGAAAACTCCAAAGCATTATCAGTGTGAATAAATTTCACATTGGCTGATAAAATGTTCTTGATGTCAATAATAAAATATTTAATCACAGGACCAGCTTCAGACTTATTCTTCAATAGGAAAACCCAAAATAATCTAGAGAAATCATCTACAACAACCATATAGAACCTATGCCCCTGATTATTGGGAACACGACTAGGATCCTAGATATTAAAATGAAGCAACTCAAACAGCTGACTACTGTGACAACTCTGACGACTCAGAGATAAGGAACGATGGTGCTTCCCAAGCTGACACACTTCACACTCCAAGGAAGTACGAGTGCAGATATGTTGAAGGACATGACATGACTTATACAGAGGAAGGTGTCCAAAGCGGAGATGCCACATGAAAGGAGAAACAAAAGCCCTCCCTGCTCATGACTACAGAGGAAGGAGTCCAAAGCGGAGATGCCACTAGATGAGATAGTAGCAGAACCAACACACGAGGGCTAGACAAGTCTGTAAAGCCCTCTCTCCTCACGGCCACATCTAATCACCCTGCCCGTGAGTATGTCCTGAAACACTAGAGAAGAATGATCAAATATAGCATGACAATGTAAATCTTTTGTAATCTGGCTAATAGACAAAAGATTCATCTGAAATGTTTAAGCATGTAAGACATTCTGCAGACGCATCGAGAGAGCTAGAACAATCTCCCACTGTCCAACAATGGGTAGATGAATCCCATTAGAAATCACCACTGATCTACCTGGAAGTATAAACCTATAAGAATTAAACTATGCTCGATCACCACACATATGAGATGCTCTAGAGTATATGATCCAATCTGACAAATCTATAAATATCGTATTCATCATGCAAAAATTGATATGTTAAGTTCTGTCACTAAAATACATATGTGTTTAATAATTAATATAACATCATTAGCATTCATACATGTGTAAATAATATTTGCATTTCATCATGCATAATTGCATAATGTGTAAATTGGCCTAAAAAGATGCTGATTTCTCATATTTTTAATTGATTTATCCTAAGTCCAATTGACCTAAACCACCTTCACTATGTAGATATTACTAACACGAATAAATAAAAAACATAAAAAATACTAACTCAAAAAAGTGTCAAATAAACCCAAGTTCTAATTTCACATCTGATAGACTAAAATGTGCATATCTTCCTCACATAGTGTCTGATTTTAGTTTACTCATGTCTGATTTTAGTTTACTCATTTTAAAATACTCCTTTTTCAAATACCTTCAAAACAAGACCAATTTCATAAAATTCGGAGGTCATATGTGAAAGTTGGGGTTTGGGCCTCTTTTGCATATTTTATCTTTTTGCGATTTTTGACTTGAGTTTTTATGTACATAATTAATACTTTTAATTTTACTTCTTCTTCATTTATGTTCTTTGATGAAAGTTTTATAAAATGACATAAAAATCCAAATCTAGATCAAAACTGAAATCAAAGAAACTAACTGAGTCTGAGTGTCCTTTATGAGTCTGTACAAATTCGCGTAGTTCGTGCCTCTATTTTATTTCCATACTTTCTTATTTACTAAAAATATACAAAAATATATTAATATGTAATTAAGTGTCCTATATTTTAGCTTATTTTTTTCCAGATTTTTTCTTTTAAAACCACCAAAAAAATACAAAACCTTAAAAAGTTGGTTTCCTATACACATGTTGACCACCAAAAATATCACTTTTACAATTGACATCTTTTGCTCCTGATCCCTTAATGAAATTGTAGATCTCATCGAGACAAACAACCTTCGTGAAGGAATTTTTTTGATCTGAGTTCGTCTTCTATTTCTTTTTCATTTTTCTCGTGATTTTTTGGGGTGACATGTGGCAGCCCCCGGGGATACCACATGGCATCCCACTTGTCTCTCCTCTCTCCTCCTTGGGTCACGTGCCAAACACTTAACCCCTCTCTTCTCCCCTTCCAGTCGTTGACCCCACTCCTCTCCCCTGCAACGTTTTTGCCTCCCTCTCCCATAACCTCCAGCACTACCTGCATGTAACGCCCCCACCCGAGCCCCTCCTCCTCGACCGTTTTCCCTCGTCGTAACCGGCCTCTCCTCCTTTGCATAACGCCCTTCGTGCCTCTATATAAAGCTCTATTGCACACCACCCTTGTATCCCCATCCACCATAATCACGAGCCTAGGAACTCAGGTGGTGACAATGACCGCAACTCTTAGGTGAAGACCTCCATAGCGATGCAATACAAGGAGTCACTCTTCCTTGCTTGCAGTAGAACTAACGACTGCTTAAGCCTCCTGTACGTCGCCCACAATGGAGGCAACAACCATAAGGAGCCCCCACTCCTTCCTCCCTCTAGGCGAATCGCTTCTCCCGATGCCCTCGCAGATCACAGGAGGCCCCTAGCTCCTCCTACTTCCGATCTCTTCCCTGCTGCCGCTCATCTGCTGCAGCCAGCCACTTTGCCCAATGCTGCACCTCTGCTTCACTACCTCCAACGCTTCTAGCCTTTGCGACTGTCGCTGCACTAGCACTCCGTCGACCACCCTCAACGCCGCTGCCCCCACGTCAACAACTGCTCCGCTCCGCTCAGCTACACCTCCGTCTTGCTACGCTCATGCCTCTCCACCATCGACATGCCAATAGCTTGGCCATGTGTTGGCTAAGCTGCTGCTCCAGCATGGGCTTTGCCATCGCCTCACGCTCCTTGGTCTCACACAACCTTCACCACTTCCGTTCGCTTACTGCCCAATCAATAGCCGTTGGACCAAGGGCCATCCCTTGATCCTAAGGCCCACTCTCCGCCACACACCCTTCCTCTTCCACATAGGCTCGGGTCAATAGATCCTCTACCTCGGTCGATCAAGCCTCAATCCCGCACCTGAGCCTCCTGGTCCGGTACCCGAGCCTCTATAGCGCACGTGCCTAACACGTGCAACCTTGGAGAAATTGCAGCAAGAACCTTCGAATTTTAAGAAATTGCAAGAAGACTCCCAGCTGACGTCATTATCATGTTCCTTCACGTGACATTGGAAAATTTACTTGCAGGCCCTACAGAAGTTCTTTCATTGCAGAAACACCCTTGCTTGAGGCAATTTGCAGGGAGACCCCTCTAAATTTTTTTATTTACAGATAAGTCCCTCTAGGGACCATTTTGAAAGAAAAATTTTATTTTATTTTCATTTTGGACCTACAATTTCAATTTGGCATATCTTTTTCATCCAAATTCTGATTTTAGCATACAATATGTTAATTTGAAGCTTATTCCATGCTCTCTCATAGTCTATAATTTGTGAACAGATCATAAAATATTTATTCATGATGATTATGTGATGAGTGATTTTGAATTATGTAGGCCAATAATTGGCATGTTTGTGGCTTATTTTTATGAAGAAAACTAATGATATCTTTTGCAGGACTTTGGTTGAGGAATTTAATTTGATTAATTCCATGTGATCAATATTGACTTTTCCTAAATAATTAATCTTTTACCGGGGCTTAATTAAGGTTTATTCCTTTAAGATTATTGTTCATTATTTTAGGAATCAAATCTCAAGGCTTTTGAAGATAGATATTTGGAGATAAAAATCATCTTTGATCTCTTTAACAATAGGGGATGTAATTGATATATTGACAATTTTGCCTGCATCTTGAATTTTATTAGACAAATTATCATATGAATTTCTTTATGGTCTGTGATTAATTTTGAGGATTAATTGATAAATTTCATCGAGGATTTAAGTTATATAAAATCATAAATCATGTGCTCCATCATCTTCTCTATTTATCTTCTTCGTACTGCATCTGCATCATCTTATTTTTTGATTAATTTCTAACATAAAAATTAATCGTATGTTTAATTAATTATTTAATTTAATTTAAAACCACGCAAATAAAATCACAATTCTTTGTGTTCGACCTTCACAGAATTGCCAAGAAAAATTATCCACAACATTAAGATTGTGTTTTTCATTGAATCATTCTTCGCCTCCTATAATACAATTATCGACTATTAAAGAGGTGAATCTTGAGTTCATCAAATGACGCTGTTGCCGGGGAATGATAGATTTTTAGGATTTTAAATTATTCTCTATAATTAATTTTTGTGAAAATAATTTCTGTGTCATTTTATTATTTTCTGCATTTCATTTTGCATTTTCTCTTACTTCTAATACTAACTGCAATTTCTCTCTTCGCAGATTACTCGGAGCTATTTTTTGGATATAAATCAAGGATCTACAAAGATGAAGATTGAGTATTTAATTTTGTGTGAGAGAGAGTTAGTTTAGATTTAATTTTCTACATTATTCATAGGGTTCCTCTCTCTTTGAACCTTGTTAATTTGTAATATTCAGGACTAGACTTCTCTGTGGTGTGTCGAGTCTATTTCAACCCCTTTTTTGTGGTTGGGGCCCGACTAGAGTGGCGTAGAATTTAGGAGCTTATACACTAACTTAGATTTTTATCCTTGATTGTGATCATAATTTTTAGCACACACTTCTTCATTAACTAGACACACTACAGATTGTTCGACTTAACCAAAATTTTTAATCATTTCTTTACCGATAATAAAACTATCTACTTAGGGCAATTTCATATGTTCATATCATTTAATGTAATTTTAATTCCTTGTCTTGCATCCCGCATGAAGAATGTGAGGAATTACTGTAAGTCTTCTTCTTAAGCATGCATCATTGATTTATTCTTGCATTCGATTTTTCGATTCTCTGCCCTCAGTTTTACAACTTAGGTATTAAAGGAATTGAGACGCCTCGTTAGGCTTGAATTTCTGTGGTCATATAAAATTTCAGTGATAAACTTAATCTAAAATGGGACTGCAAATCAAGGTGACTGTAAATAAAATTAACATAAAATTAACCCTTGTGTCTGGTGGAGACTAACCCACTCATTGTTTGTGAGGACCAGTTCACACACTTAGAGTAGAGCCAAAAATCGAAAATTTTCATTCAGACTACTGTTTTTAGAAATAATTAGCTACTTCTCAGTGAGGGTTTCAGGTAGCCATTTTATGGTCCGACTTCCCTTAGTAGAGTGGTGGTTTAGAGGAATCCACGAAAGGCTCCATCCTTAAGTAACACGGGTAGCCCTCTAATGGTCCATACTTACACCCATACTGGCTGAAACTAGGTGCAACTAGTTGTATGAACTCGGGACAATCTTTGTGAAATATTTCAGCACCTAACAACTCCATTAATTTTAAAGATTGCTTTATCACAAAAATTAAAATTGAAAAGATAAGCGATCGAACCCTAAACGTGCCTTCACTAGTGTTGAGTGGATAAATCTACATGTTTGTTTTGTGTGAGCCAAAGACCTTGCAATTGCAAGAAAATCGTGGTTCATAGATCATTCCATCGCTCTCTTAAGATGATGTCAGCACAATGGTCTTCCTACCCAATCTCCATGACCATGTCTCGATATCCTTCTTCTCAAATTTTCTAGAGGAACCTGCTCTCCAAACCTAATCTCCCTCAGCTATCATTCTCTTCGTTCCCATACACCCTACCCTATGCCCACACTTCTTCTTGGAATAAACCTCTCTCAGATTATGATAATACTATGGATGCGAGAGAGAGAGTAGAATCGAGGATGGAAAATAGAGCAACCAATATTGATAGAGAAACACAATTTCTGGTTACTATGGACTCCCAACCTCTTGAACCATCCCCTACTCAGGTTGACTCTCTTCCTGAGTACGACCAATTTTCCTTCAACAATTCACAAGAAAACCAGAGTCAAGGAAATATGACTCATGACCAGACTGCAACGACAATGAATAATGAATATTCTACTCGAGGTTATATGTCAGAATCACGACATATGAAGAATTATTATTCAATCACTAGTCATGAGATGTTTGAGGATGAGATTGCTCGGATCAATCACAAATCATACACATTGACTGAGAAAATATATGATCTCATCCAATCTATGCAGAATTCAGAAGAAGTGAGGCCACCACATTATGAACCACTGAATCATCAAGTGACTCACAATCAAGCATAACTGCCACTGACCTCTGACCCCCCTATTGAACATATCACAGAAAATACCAAAAAATTGAGATAAAAAAATGGACAATTCTGAAATGGATAGGTTTTGCAAAAATCCGATCTCAGATATTCCATTGATCAAGGCGATAAAATATGTGCCCGATTTTAAGAAGTTTCTGAAGAGTCGACTAAACTAAAAAAGATGGGCAAGAAACGATCAAGGATTGAATATCATGTCATATCTACGGCCAGTTTTTTTGTAATGAATCAGAAAACCAAAAGCTGCAAGGTCAAGCGGTTGACTTAGATTATTTGTGAATTTGATGATTCTACATCCAGGTTAGACAATGCCTCCACATTAAACATCCTCCCCAAGTCCGTCTTTGACAAACTCAAACTCATACAACTAAAAAAGACTATGGGATCATTCAATTGCCTGATCGATCCACCAGAAGACCACGAGGGATTGTTTTGCTCGTCATAAACTTCCGAGGTGACAAATACAAAGTGGAGTTTATTGTCCTTTACATTGAGCACCACGTAGGATTCTCTAAGTCTCTCATCATTTTAGGAAAGCCGTTCTTAGCCTCCGTTAAGGTGATTGTCGATTAAGAGACTCAGGAAATCAAGTTCTCAAACTCTGACCACAACACACAAAGCCTCAATGACACGACTTGCTTTGAGGAAAAGCAGCTTGAAACCGACAGTTGTGATCAGGAGACAAACAATTCACATGATCAGACATTTCCTCATGGCACGCAAATATAAACCTTAGGAGAGTCACCTGAAAGACTAACTGTTAGATAAACCTCTGATTCTCACCCTATTAGAGCTCCTTTGAATATTCAATATTTGGACCTTATGATGAGTTGGACCTTATTTATGATGATATCATGATTATTTGAGTGGTATAATTTTTGAGTCGACAATAATTCATGAGATACTTGAACCATACAAGGAATCAACTCTGGAAACATCCGCTGTTAACAAAATTCACGATTATCAGGAAGTGACATCAACATCTCTAACCATAACTCACAAAATTACTAGGAACAATCTCCCTCGACTGAAGACATGTATAACCCTACAAGAATTGGTCGACTTTTATGGGGATTCAACTAACAAGGAACTCATAAATGCCACATCGGTTACTCATGATAGGGAGATGGAGACTGTCCATCTTCCTCCCAATGCTTCTCTTGAAAACAAAATGACGAAGAAAGTCACCTTTGACCTTAGACACCGGGTGATTTCTGAAGAGTCCTCGTCCGGTCCTAAAGTGGTTCATTAGGTAAGTGCAAAAAGTACAGCTCTGATCCAAGGGAACTTACCTTTGATTGATAATAGTCAGAAATCCTCTGCGTACTACTACTATTCTCCGGAGAACGACTGTGATGATGGTTGGTCTTCTTCACCCTCCACCTCTTCACTGTCCTCCACATCTCCACATTATCTCCCAACACACTCCTGCAAGAAGGTCCGTCACAAACCTCCTTGACCTTGTACATCCGTAAATCTACGTTGTTCTCCATGTGTATTTATACGATCATACTTAGGCTGACCCGAGTCTAAGTATAGGGGGACCGATATCGTTGTGTATACATCACTTATATTTTTTCCCCTCACCTTCGACTGCCTCATTTCATGCTTTTCTACTATGTTTAGTCCCTCAAAAGTCTAAGTATGGGGGCATGTTGACTTCTTTTCTTTTTCTTCATCTATACTTAGTACGAGCTATGTTTACATTTCACTTTGTGCCATGAGCACATATCATAAGCTAAGTATAGGGGTGTGTGTTGTATATATTCTATATATCCATATCTCGCACTTCAATTGTTTTCATCTAAACATCGGGGATGGGTACAAGTAGTGTATATTATGTATACAATACTAAATTCCTTCTATAAATAATACATGTTTTTTTAAAAAAAACAAAAATAAAATCTGAAACTAAAAAAACAAAAAATCTTTTTGCATAAAAATCAATGATGGTCTTGTATTTCATTAAGCATCTCATGCATCCATGCAATCCTTGGTTGGTATACTCCGGACACATTCACTATTATTCAAGGCTTGAGGATTTGAAGACACTGGATTTCTGAGATCATGAGAGAATGAGTTAGCCAACCTTAGTCACTAAGGTTTTGAACTTAATAATCCATACTTCCCTAGTTTGAAAGATTTGAGTGCTATATTGTACTCTTCATCTCTACCTTCTAAAGAATATGATCAGCATATCATTTTCACAACTGCATGATTGATGAGATGAGTTGAGTTATAACTTGAGGAACTAGAATGAGATATTTGATTTTGGACCCAATATAATGATGCTCAAGGATGGGATAAAGTTAATGAAGGCTTCAAGAAACCTGAGTGTTAGTAAACCCTAGCCAGTATGTGAACAAGTTCATATACTATCGTTTAATATTTAACAATGTGTCAGGGTGTGATGAAACATAATTAAATTTTTGATCAATGTGCGCCAACTTTTGGTGAAAGCCGTGGAGCTAGCCAAAAAGGAAAGGAAATAAAAGAAAGAATTATTCAAAGGAAAGCTCTATCCTTCAAAGTCAAATTACAAAGAGTTTCCACTTGTGGCGATCGCTCCCAACCATTTTCAAAGTGCCCACTTGGACCAAATGATATTATGACCAAGGAGTCGGGCTAGCACCATAATAGGGCTCTGCATCATATAGTGATACAAGTCTGGGTGTCGAAGGTATCTTAGATACTCAAAGAGACACAGCCCGGTGTACTCTCAGAAAAACAAGTGCATATGACTCCAAATTCTCTTGATGGACACATTGATCAACAAAAATAAAAATACATATGTTGAGTAATAAGGCACTTGAGAGGCCCCTTTTTCCAATGCGAGGGAGAGAAAAATACACAATCCTATGTCCTCCATCATTTGGCTATCCATCTACACTTTAAAGTCTGACAAACTAATGAGACTGTGGATTGAATGCAAGAGTGACTTATTCCCTAGTAGTGAGGATTAGGTCTAGAGGAGAGTCTCTTGGACTGGGACCTTGGGTGACATCTCGACTCGACTCTTATGTATTCAGTACACTAAAAGTCATATCCTTATATTATATGTACAAATAGAGACTTTGATAAATAGAGAAGTTGGATTCCATTTTATTAAAGCATGGTTGAACCCATAATTTTAGAATCACTCAAATTAAGGGTCTTCTGTGAATCGAGTCCTGAAAATTCACATGCACAATTAGGAATTTATTCAACTAAGCCATTCATTCATTATGCTCGGGGACGAGCATGGTTTAACTATAGGGGTATGATGAATATTGTATTAAGCTATGTTTCCTAAAATAAACATGCATTTAATAATTAATATAGCATCATTAGCACTCATACATATGTAAATAGTATTCGTATTTCATTATACATAATTGCATAATGTGTAAATTGTGCTAAAACTCTGCTAACTTCCCATATTTTTAATTAATTCATCATAACTCCAATTGACCAAAAATCACATCCATTGTGTAGAAACTCATTAACAAAAATAAATAAAAAATACAAAAATTACTAACTCAAAAAAGTGTCAAATAAACCCAAGTTCTAATTTCACAGCACCTTGCTAAATTCTTCTCGGACTCGGAAATGTCTGGATGACCCAAGGAGCTATTTCCCGCCTTCAAAAAGCAGGCTGACAGACTAAAACATGCATATCTTCCTTATACAGTGTCTGATTTTGGTCTACTCACTTTTAATGTACTCCATTTTCAAATACCTTCAAAACAAGGCCAAATTCATAAAATTCGGAGCTCGTATATGAAAGTTGGGTTTTGGGCCTCTTTTGCGGATTTTATCTTTTTGTGATTTTTACTTGAGTTTTTATGTACGAAATTAACCCTTTTAATTTTATTTCATCTTTATTTATGTTCTTTGATGAATGTTTTATCAAACAACATCAAAATCCAAATCTAGATCAAGATTGAAAATCAAAGAAACTAACTGAGTTCGAGTGTCCTTTATGAATCTGTACAAAATTCACGTATTTCATATCTCTATTTTATTTTCCTATTTTATTATTTACTAAAAATCCGAAAAATAGATTAGTATATAATTAAGTGTCCTGTATTTTATCATTTTTTCCCAGAATTTTATCCTCTTTTAAAACCTCCAAAAAAAGATAAAAACCTCAAAAAGCTGGTTTCCTATACACATGGGGACCACAAAAAGCACCACTTTGTATAGATGACCTCTTTTGTTCCCGGTCCCTTCATGAATGTTGTAGATCTCGTCGAGAAGAAAAAATTTTATAAAGGTAATTTTTTGATCCAAGGTCCTCTTCTATTTGTTTTTCATTTTTCTTTTGAATTTTTTGGGGTGACACGTAGCAGCCCTTGGGCATGCCACGTGGCACCCCACTCATCTCTCCTCTCTCCTCCATGGGTCATGTGTCCAACACGGGTACCCCTCTCTTCTACCCTTCGAGTCGTTGACCCAACTCCTCTCCCCTGCAATGTCTCTGCCTCCCTCTCCCATAACCTCCAGCACTACCTGCATGTAACGCCCCCACCCGAGCCCCTCCTCCTCAACGGTTCTCCCTCATCGTAATCGGCCTCTCCTCCTTCCCATAACACCATCCACACCTCCCTATAAAGCTCTATCGCACGCCACCCCTACAACCCCATCTGCCGTCATCGGGATCCCAGGAACTCGGCTGGTGACAACGACCACATCTCTTGGGCGAAGACCTCCATAGTGGCATGATCCAAGGAGTCACTCTTCCTTGTTTACAGCAGAACTAATGACTGCTTGAGCCTCCTATGAGGCCTCCCATAGTGGAGGCAACAACCAGAAGGAGCCCCCTCTTTTCCTCCCTCCATGCGACTCCCTCCGCTCGACACCCTTGCAGATCATAGGAGGCCCCTAGCTCCTTCTACTTCCCTGCTCATCCCAGCTGCCTCTCATCCACCACAACCAGCCACTTCACCCTCTGCTGCACCTCTACTTCACCACCACCAATGCCTCCAGCATTTGCGGCCGTCGCCACACTAGCGCTCCGTCGAGCACCCTTTATTCCTCCGCCACTATGTCGACTACTGCTCCGCTCCGCTTAGCCATGCCTCCATCTTGGTACGCCTACGCATCACCACTATCGACATGCCAGCAGCTTGGCTGTGTGTCGGCTAAGTTGCTGCTCCGACACGGGCTCCACCACCACCTCATGCTCCTTGGACCCATACGACCTCTGCCATCATTTCTCATCTGCCGCCCGATCAATAATCATTGGATCAAGGGCCAACCCTCGATCATACATCCATTCTCTGCCACATGCCCTCCATCTTCCACCTAGGCTTGGGTCGACCGAGCCTCTGCCTAGGGTCGACCAAGTCTCTACCCCGTACCCCGAGCCTCCTAGTCCGGTACCCGAGCCTCCATAGCACATGAGCCTAGCACGTGTGACCTTGGAAAAACTGCATCAGGAACCTTCGAGTTTTAAAAAATCAAAAGAAACCTCCCAGTTGACGTCATTGTCGCATGCCTTGCACGTGACATTGGAAAATTTACACACTAGCCCTTCAGAAGCTCTTTAATTATAGAAACACCCCTGCTTGGGGTAATTTATAGATAAGTCCCTCTAGGGACCATCTGAAGGAAAAAAATTATTTTATTTACATTTTAGTCCATGTAATTTCAATTTGGCATATCTTTTTCATCCAAACTTTGATTTTAGCATACAATATGTCGATTTGAAGCTTATTCCATGCTTTCTCATATTCTATACTTTGTGGATAGATCAGAGAACATATATTGATGATGATTATTTAATGAGTCATTTTGAATTAGGCTAATATTTGACATGTTTGTGCCTTTTTTTTTGGAGAAAATTGACATCATCTTTTGCAGGAATTTGGTCGAGGAATTTAATTTGATTGATTCCTTGTGATCATTGTTGACTTCTCCTATAAATCTTTTGTAGGGGATTAATTATGGTTTATTCATATTGTTCATTATTTTAGGAATTAAATCTCAAGGATTTTGAGGATAGATATTAGGAGATAAAAATCATCTTTGATCTCTTTAGTAGTAGGGGATATAATTGACCTATTGATAATTTCGCCTGCAGCTTGAATATGATTAGAACGATTATCATATGAATTTATTTATGATATGTGATTAATTTGGAGGATTAATTGGATTTCATTGAAGATTTAAATCATATAAAATCACAGATCCTGTGCTCCATCATCTTCTCTATTTATTTTCTTCATATTGCATCTGCATCATCTTATTTTCTGCTTAATTTCGGACACAAAAATTAATCGAACATTTAATTAATTATTTGATTTAATTTAAAACCATGCAACTAAAAACCATCGTTCCATGTGTTCGATCTTGGTAGACTTGCCAAGAAATTCCACAATATTCAAAGATTGGGTTTTTTGTTAAATCATTCTTCACATCCTATGCTACAATTATTGACAATTAAAGAGGTAAATTTAGAGTTCATCATAAATATGAACTGCTACTACTAGTAAATGCATAAGTAGTACATGACGAGCTCGAAGAGGCTCTAGCTGCATGCACGACATCCGAGGACTCTACAATCGAAGTAGTAGCAGTAGTCATCATCTCTCGTAGTCTTTAAACAATAGCATCAAAGCGTGCATCATGAACAAGAATAAAAGTAGAAGTAGTCTCGATCTGCTCAACAACTCGGGCAGACACAAGATATCCATGCTTTTGATAGCATGTATCCTCGGAATGACCAGGACGGTGGCAATGTGAACATTAAACTTGCTGGCATCCTCCTCCTCTACCACGTAGTCCTCATCCACGAAACTATGAGCTATCCCCTCTACCACGAGAGCCTGCCATAGTAGACGGAGTCTGAGCCATAGTAGTAGATGAAATAGTAATTCTGCTCAACCTCTTATAAACCTCCTCCATTGGAGGTATCGTCTCTCCAGTAAGTAGTAACTCCAAAGATGTACAGTAATCTTAACAAGATACATTCTTCAGGTTCCAGGGAATTGATCCTCTGAATGCAGGTAATGTCCTCGGTGCAGAGGATAATATTCCTACAAAGAAATTGATGGCTCTCGTACAAAAGACACTGAACAACCTTCTCGATACCATTAGCAGCTTATACACGCCCTCTCCAGTCCCCAATCTAGTTGTGGGAGTAAATGTTGATTTTGAGGGCTCTACAAGGCAGAGGACATCCTCATTCTCCCACCGCCGGTCATTCCAAGCGAGTTGTAATGCGAGGATTGATGATGATGTTATGACTCCACAATCGAGGTTGGAGCAAAAATTCAACATCTGTGATCGTGGGAGTAAACCTAGCGACTATGAATCCAGTTATAGAGTAAGATGTCCATATATATTTTTGTGGGTGGAGTTCTTATATGAACAACCAGCAAGTATATACCTTGGAGATAAATATATCTAAACTTCTGCTGAAGTGCAACAAGGTGATCCTCTAAGATCGCTCCTTTTTTTCCCCAAACTGCACCACTTATCCATTATATTAGGGATAATTGCAAGTTACTTCTTCATGCATGGTGTCTTGATAATGGTACAATAATTGAAGACACATATGAGGTGGCAAAGGTTTTGGGTATCATTCAGCAGTACAGGCTAGACTTGGGTCTAGTTTTAAACATTCATAAGACTCAACTCTTTTGACCTACATATGATGGTAGGATGCTTCAGAAAGGGGTGTTCTCTGCAGGTATTGGAAGACCTTTTATCAGGCATGAAGTTGACGGTTAGTAGGTACAAAAATTTTATTGAAGGTTTGGCTTTGTAGAGGATTGCTAAAGCTGTGAATTTGATGCATCTTCTTCCTCAGTCAGGTGACCTTCAGAGTGAACTTCTTTTACTCTGTTCATGTATGGGTATTATAAAACTTTTATTTGGCTTGAGCGATTGTCAATCTATGTACATGGAGGAGGTGGAAATATTATTTAAGACAGGCTTACGTGAGTCCATTGAGGATATTGTTGTTTTTGGATGCCCCTTTTTCTGAGACCTCCAACAGAGGGTGGCTTCATTGCCCATTCGATATCACGGTTTGGGGCTACTTTTAGCAGTTGGGGCTTCTTTGTATGCCTTTGTGTCTTCCAGGGCACAATCTTAGGCTCTCCAAGATCATATCTTGCGAGATAGTGAGATTGATAATATGGACTCTGACTTTGATTATGTTCTTCATCGACTTCATGGTTCCCTAATTCGACCTTAGTTGTTTCTCTAAAAAGGACACCTCCCCCAAGACCCGAAATGTTTTGGCAAGTGCTCTTTTTAACAAAATAATTGAGTACATGGATGTGAAATTTGACATGACCATTAGACAAAAGAAAATTGTTCGGTGTCTTCAGTACGGTCATGCTCAAGATTTTATCCTTGCTAAGCCTATTGACGAACTTGGTTTACACATTTCACTGGTGCAATATCGCAGTATACTCATATATCGTCTTATGATTCCTTTATTTCCAGCTGATGAGATATGCCAAATTTGTTGTAAAGCATGCTTAGACACTTTTGGAGATTATGCAATTCATTGCACTGAGCTTCTCGATTTGAAGTACAAACATGTTCTTGTTAGAGATATTTTATTTGATGTACATGTGTGCGCAAGTGTTGCTGCTAAGAAAGAGGTACCTGTGAACTTTTTAACCGAACCGCAGGAGGGAAGATCCATACTTAGACGTATTGATATTTTGATTTTTGGATGACCAGAGGGAAACATGCTTGTATACATCTGACGGAAGTTTCTCTGCTGGTGGAGTTGAAGAGTGGGACCTTTATGATAGGACATGATGCCTTTAAAATTGCTGCAGTAGAAGTGGTGAAGCGTGTGAAAACATGCATTGAGAATCAACACGCCTTTATCCCTTTTGATTTTGATACCTTTAGATTCTTAACACCATAAGATGTTGAGCTTTTCAAGAGGGTCCAAAAAAATCATGATCAATAATGTTATGATTCCAAGGTTTTTAGATGTAGTATTTAGAAGGATCAATTTTGCAATTCAAAAAGGATTAGCGATACAACTTGTTGCTCGCTTGTCTGCTATTTCGATATAGTTTCAATATGTAGTTTATAATAATTGATTGCTTTCATGATAATCTGTAATAGAAGTTTAAAGTTTAAGAATAAAAAAACTTAGACGTGGGGTGGTTTTCTTCTGGTGATGAGAACAATGATGATGAGTCGCCAAGTGCAGTGTATTTCTCACCAATGTCATTTGCATATGACACCCCTTCCACAATAGACGAACGACCATCGAGATGCTCAAGGTATCTATGCCATATGTATCTTCAATTCAATTATTCTTATACATGCTGTATGGATTGGTTTCTTGAGCTTAGAGGTTTCATCTTCCATAAGAGTATTATGAGCATCAGCTTATGAACAATGCATGGCTACTTTGGCAGATTATTATGGAAGTAGTTGTGAATATTTCAAATACTTTTTGTATGCTTCTGTTATTGAAGAAAAATTCTGTGTTTAGTTTATCAAGGTATTGTTTAGTTACAATCAAGCAAATGGTTGGGATTTTTCTTACAGTCTGAGTGTGAAGTGAGATCAAAGATGACGTTAGAATATCAAAGTTTCCTGTGTTTGCAGGGGATTGATGGGATATCTTGGAAATAACATATGCCCTATGAAATGCTCTATTTAGTACAAGCTCCAAAAATTTTGAATGCAGGAGGGAATGGTTCTACAAGGTCTATTTTTTGTTCATTTTTTTGTACATCTAATATGAATTTGTTTCCTAGGGTTCTATATCAATGAGCATGGCCCGACATAAAACAATCTTCTGCTTCATATTTAGCCATCTGACATGCAAAAAGAGGGAGATGAAGCGAAGAAATTATGATGTAATGGAGATATTGAGGAAAGCTAGGTTCCCAAGGGTTAATGGTTTGGGCGATGAAACATCTCTTGAGTCTATTCTTGAGCATGAATATACCCGTTATTGATAACGTGGATCCGATCTGCGGTTAATAATGATGTCGGCGTAGAAACTTGTGAAGAGAGATTTGATTTATCAAACAAAAATCAACGAAATAGGAGAGGGAGAGAAAATGAAAAAAGCAGCTTCTTCTCTCTCTCTCTCTCCTATATCGTCTACACTACATTATTTAACCAGGTAAGTGTGCCTGGATCGAACTCGAGGAGGTAGAATATTAATACTTCAGTTTTTGATGCAAGAAATTAGTCTAAAAAACTTCACTATATTCTTTGTTTACAACAAACTTCAAGAAAGACTAAACTAGCTCGATCTTACAAAAATCAAATCAATAAAACTATGTGATGAAAAGCCGTGAAAAATACCTAAAATTGTAAATAGGGTAGTGGTGTAACTACCCTAAAAATTTGGGGAGAAAATACAACAAAAACAAGGTCCAAAGTACCCCTATAACCCAGAGACAGAAGTGCAAGAAAAGAGTTTGAAGTCTGCTACAATTCGGTCCTTGCTCAAGGACTGTTTTGCAAGAAAAACTAAAATTATTGCATTTAGATCACTGCACAGGGACCTAGATGAAATTTCTTAAAAGTGTTGGAGCGGAGTTAAATTCCTGGATCTTCGATTAGACTTAAGTTGCAAGATTAACACCGGTTCACGTTGAACGGCCTTGATTAGATGGGGGCTTGATCCGGGACATCCATTGCTGACACATGTCATCAACCTATACATCCTAGAGATTCTTGATGTTCTTTAGGTCTCTGCATGACTAGCAACGATGGGCTCTTCTCCGAATTATTCCCGTCGACCGGAGAAGCTTTTGGGTCTCCGGTAGGGCCAGGAGGGAGAAACCTTCTCCCTCTGAGCTTGCCTGCAGGTTAAGAGCTCTGAAGATGGTCAAATGCGATGGGGATTCACCAGTGAAGTTGTCGGTCCTCCTGACGTGGAAGATAATGCAACAACTTTGTGATTTGTTCGATCCTTCAATTTTGGAAGCTCCAGATGAAAGATTGTTGTGCTCCAGATGAAATATTGATCTGCAAACGATAATTGTTTACTCGATTCACAATGAATTGGCCAACGAGTTTAAAGGTTTTGTAGATCAAATATGAAATTTCCAGAAAATGATAAGATCGATAATGTAACGGATAGAAATCGATTTGAAGTGATTTGGAATCAAATTCGGAAGGATGTGAAAGGATGGCGTCTAATTACGATGATTAGGGAACCTAATTACGTCATTATCTACCCTACTGCAGGAACACAGATCGAGAAAGTAAAATGAAAGTAGGTAGATGTGAATTGGAGGTGTATGATCTCCTGGTAGTAGCTTGATGGGTGGTAATCAGCAGAGCTCGACGCAGTGCACAACACCATGTAAGGTAGCGGATCGCCTTGGAACTCTCCTCCGACGTACCCTCTTCCATGCGTAGCTTTCCTCGAGCCCTATCACTATCAAAGTGAGGCAGAGCAAGATAATGAAGGTGGTTAGTCATCCATGTTATTATGGAAGTTTGAGCTCTGGAGAAGTTCAGTTCTTAGTGGAGATCTTTAGGGGGTTTTTATAGGTGAATGGAAGAAGGTGAATGGAAGAAGGAAGAAGTTAAGGAGTGGCATGTAGAAAAAGGAAAAGATTGGAGGTTGTAATAGAAAGTCGGCCATCCTTCTTGAAGAAGAAGGTCCCAAGTGCTGACATGTGTCAGCACCTATTTGGCCAGGATAAGTTAAATACCACATTTAATAGATATTAAATAGTAATTAACATTATTTTAAATAGCTATAAAAAGGAAAATTTTAAATAATTAAATTATCTAAATTATAATATATGTAGTTTCAATAAATAATAGTTATTTTACGAATATAAATATTATATCAATAAATAAGTATAAATAATACTTATTAAAGAGATTTTTAGATTAGATTTTTAATTTAAAAAATTAATAAATACTATGTTAGATTTATATTTTATTAATTATGAGGTTAATAAATAGAGTATGTATGAGTTTTATAGATTTTAATAAATACAAGTATAAGTTATACAATTCATTTATACCTATAAATTAGGGTCTTTGATTTATTTAAAATAATAAATACGTTCCAAAAATTATGAAATAAATTAGGCTTAAAATACAATATCAAGAAAATAGTTAGAAAGTATAAAATAGTTAAAATAATAAATAATGTGTCTTAAATAAAATAGATAGCCCATAAACCCAGTTGTGGTTAAGTCCCAAAGCAAATAATGTATAGATCATATGCTTTCTCAAAGCATATTTTTTACCTTTCAAATTCATGTCATACTTCCAAAGCATGACGACCATGCATGGAATTTGTTCAGTCCCAGTACCTCATGAGTGAGCTCATGTCTCCCGGTTCACAAGTGAACCTGTATGATCCCTTTGAGAGATCGTATTACTCATATGCCCTTACATGCACACCAACTTGCCTGTATATAGACCTTGGCTAGGTCATCAACCAATTGGTCTGCCAAATGTACACACTCAGACATATAGCAACACATCTGTCTTTGGTCAGAGGATGCATGCTTATGCTATGACAGTTTTCAACATAGGTCTTTGGTTATCTCGATCTCGTTAAGTCAACCCATTGACTCAACTACTCTGACATCTCCGAATCACTATTCCCATGCAGAGGACTTTCATCAAGAGGTCGGTCAGATATCAGCCATATGAGAAAGGATTTCCATCTCCTACTCAGACTGGAGATCATCACTTAACAATCATTTGATGATGCTTGATGAGTCCTCTATCTAACTCCTTAGATATTCATCCAAGCATCGACCTCTATGATTCAATCAATGAATCAACAGCTGTATGATCATCAAGTTGGCCATGGTATATAACCCTTATTGTACAGAGGGACCTTATAGTGGATTCATTCATTCAATCTCAGAAATGGAGTAAAAATAATCAATAACTTTTATTGATAAATCATTTATTACAATAACATTTATTGTAGGAATGGTTTGCCTGGGGCTCACATTGCTAAAAATCTCCCACTAGCCCTCAGAACCATTCAGGAACAATCCTTAAACACATACTCATTACATTTTGGTCAAAAACCTTCTGTGTCAGAGGTTTGGTAAGAGGATCAGCAATGTTGTCAGCAGAGATCACCTTGGTGATGATGATGCCACCGTGCTTTTGAATCTCCCGAATGATGTGGTATTTCCTTTCCACGTGCTTGCTCTTATGATGCCATATGGGTTCCTTTGCCTGGGCAATGGCTCCCATGTTATCGCAGAGTAACAGGATGGGAGTATAAGAGGAAACTACGCCAAGCTCCAGGATGAACTTGCGCAACTACACCGCCTCCTTTGCAACATCCGATGCGGCAATGTACTTGGCTTCTGTTGTTGAATCTGCAGTAGTGTCCTACTTCTTGCTTCTCCGGCTCACATCACCGCCATTCAACAAGAATACAAACCCTGATGTCTACTTTCAATCATCAATATCCGATTGGAAGTCAGAATCTGTATATCCCAAGACTTGGAGATCATCATCTCCATAGACCAAGATGTAATCTTGCGTCCCTCTTAGAAATTTGAATATGTTATTTAATGCATTCCAGTGTTGTTCTCCATAGCAAGATTGGTAACGACTTACCACTCCCACTGCATGGTAGATATCTGGCCTAGTACACATCATGGCATACATTAAGCTTCCTACAGCTGATGTATAAGGGCATCCAACCATGGCTTTCCTTTCCTCAACAATTTGAGGAGTTATCCCTTTAGACAGGTGATATCATGTCTTAAGGGTAGGAATCCTTTCTTGGAATTATCCATATGGAATCTTCTTAATGTATCCATGTTGTGACAATCCCAAAATCCTCCTTTCTTGATTTCTGAATAACTTCAGGCCTAAGATGTAAGAGGCTTCTCCAAGATATTTCATCTCAAAGGTATGGGATAACCAAATTTTCACACTAGTCATCATCCCTGTATCATTCCCAATGATAAGGATGTCATCTACGTAAAGCACTATGAACACAATGGCGCTCCCACTAAGCTTCTTGTATACACAAGGTTCATCAGGATTCCGCACAAAATCATAACTCTTTATGGTTTCGTCAAATCTTATGTTCTAGCTACGAGAAGCTTGCTTGAGCCCATAAATGGATTTCTTCAGCTTACACACTTTGCTGTCCTCAGTTATGAAACCCTGGGGCTGCTCCATGTAGACATCCTCCTCGAGGTATCAATTGAGGAAAGCCATCTTGACGTCCATCTGCCAAATGTTGTCGTCAAGATATGCAGCTATAACTAGAAATGTCCCGATGGATTTAAGCGTAGCCACAGGAGAGAATGTTTCATCGTAATCGATGCCTTCTCTCTGTGAATAGCTCTTGGCTACGAGCCGTGCCTTGAAAGTCTCTATTTTCCCATCAGGTTCCATTTTTCTCTTGAAGATCCATTTACACCCAATGGGTTTTACCCCTTTAGGTAGATCCTCTAGGGTCCATACACCATTCTTATGCATGGAGTCAATCTCTGACTTCATTTCTAGCATCCATCTATTTATGTCATGATCCGCGAGTGCTTCATCAAATGAAGTAGGATCAATATCAGTCTCACTTGAAACATGGAATCCATACCTTTCAGGTGGTGCAACCACCCTCAAACTCCTTCAACAAGGTATGGACGTTTCATCTTTATTTATCTCTTCAGTTTCCGGACTAGGAAGCTCAGAATCCTCAGGGGATTCATTGATTTCCTCTACTTCATTTTTGTCTTGATCTTTAAGGAAATCATCCTACAGAAATTTCACATCTCTTGCGATAAAAACCTTTTGGGTCTCAGGGTCATAGAGCTGGTATCCAATACCATCTTTAACATACCTAATGAAGTAACACTGACGAGTGCGAGATTCTAGCTTACTTGCGTCCACGTTCTTAGCATGTACCAAGCAACCCCAAACTCTCAAGGGATTAACACTAGGTTTGGTTCCATAACAGAGCTCATGAGGAGTCTTAGGCACATATTTGCTAGGAATCTTATTCAGGATATAAATTGCAGTCTCTACTGCATATCCCCAGAAACTAAGAGGTAAATGTGCTTTTCTCATCATTGAACGGACCATATCCATGATGGTCTTGTTGCGTCTTTCAGAAACACCTTTAAGTTGGGGAGTTCTAGGAGGAGTGAGATAGGAGACAATTCCATTCTCCTTATTATATTCCTTGAGTTCATCTGAGAGGTACTCGCCACCTTGATCAGATTGAATCCATTTAACCTTCCTATCAGTTTGGTTCTCAACCAAAGCCTTGAACTCTTTGAACTTTTCAAAGGTTTCAGATTTATGACGTAGTAGGAAGACAAACCCGTATCGCGAATGGTCATCAATAAACGTCAAATAATATCGATATCCATTTCGAGTCACTGTACTGAAGGGACCACATACATCGGTATGTATTAGGTCAATAATACCTTCGCATCTTGTAACCTTGTTACGGAAAGGCATCCTAGTCATTTTACCTCAAATACAATGTTCACAGGTAGGCAAAGATTGAACCTGTAGAAAGTCTAAAGGTCCATCCTTTATCAATCTGTTGATCCTATCAACAGATAAATGACCAAGCCTTTGATGCCAAATTATATTCGATTGATTTTTATTCTCCTTGGATCTTTTAGGGTTTTTATTAGTGGTTGTAACATTCATGACATGCTCATCAATGCACAATTCATAGAGTCCACCAGAAGTTAAAATACCATGTGCAATATATTTATCATAATAATTTATGACTAATTTATTACATAAAAGGAATGAATATCCACTTCTAACTATCTTAGATACAGATATTAAATTCCTTCTAACTTCAGGTACATAAAGACATTCTTTAAGTACTAGGACTCTACCACTAGATAATGACAGTCGACAAGTCCAACGGCAACTACTACAACACTTGCATCAGATCCCATCTGGATGACTATCTCCCATTCTTCAAGATTTCTAGTTTCCTGAAACAAATGCAACAAATTGCATACATGAACAGAAGCACCTGAATCTACAACCCAACTTCCTTCTCATCCTACGAGAAAGCTAGTTTCAATAGAAAGTAGATTTCATACCTGCCGGGGCTTTACCTTTGTCTGACGACTTCAGGTATTCCGGGCAATTACACCTCTAGTGCCCCGGCTTTTTGCAGTGATGACAAATGTCAGATTTCTTCGACGCTATCAGTGTGGATGCACTATAAGATGAGACAACACCTTGACTCTTCTTCTTTCTCTTCTGGACCGGGCCCTTCCGAGAACCTTGCTTCCGACCGCGCTTCCCTCTGACCTGTGCAACCATTGCACTGCCAGCAGGACCATATTTCTTCATTACATCTTATGCATACTTTAATGCAGCAACAAGAACAGCGTTCGACAATTCCAACTTGTTCATGTGGAATGAAACCACAAAATTATTGAAAGACTTGGGCAAAGACAACCGAATGAAGTCAGCTTGCATGTCTGCATCCATATTTGCCCCAAGAGTCTCCAGTTCAGACAAGTACCCAAACATTTTGAGTACATGCTCTCGAATAGATGTTCCTTCCTGCATCTTGCAGCGAACGCGTTCTTTCATAATATTGTAACGCTGGGTGCGGTTAATGTCAACAAACATATCTTTTAGATTCTGTATTATCTCCTGGCATGTGCTCATCTCCACATGTTGCTTCTGAAGAACATTGGAGAGAGAACCCAGGATATAGCATCTACCCAAGACATGATCTTCATCATACTTGTCATTGTATGATTTTTCTACCTTGGATTTAGGGTTTTCATGCTTGTCTTCGGAGAGCACATAACTTATGCGCTCAACAGAAAGAACAAGCTTAAAATTACGGATCCAATCCGAGTAATTTGGACCGGTCAACTGGTTGACCTTAAGAGGCCTGCTTAGTGGGTTCAAGAACTTCATTTTCTGAAATTAAGAATGCACTATATTAGAACATATTATCATATATATTCAAATTTATGATATTTGATTAAGGGATTTTAAATCAAATTGTTCTTGCTCTGTTAGCCTTGAAAGTTTATTCCCTTAATTACTTTCAAAGCAAGAGTATACTTACCATTATATCTCAAGCAGGAACTAGGATCTCCTTCTTATCTTTGTCATATCCCAATAATATGAGAACCTATGACTCCAATAAAGAGAAGCGGAAACACATTCCGCCTTTCAAGTCCAACTTGCATTTCCCAATTCGGTCTTTAATACCCAGGCCCACCACCCCTAAGGTGATGTTGACACGTCATTAATTGAACCAACCGTCAACAGGAATACAACTCGCTATGCGCAATCCAATATCACCCCAATAATATGAGGAACCGATATTGGGGTCACTACTCATACGTCCTTACTCTTTCGACAAGCGACGAGCCCGATCCAGATGCGCTTGCATACAAGAGCTGTCACTTCGGACATGCATCTCCCACATGCAATCCCTGGTGACGGAACCCTTCGCCTTAACGGGAGACCATGGATGTCACTTATGTGATCCTCAACCTCATATCATAAATCATATTCATATAATTAATTCTTCTAAGGGAAATAACAACTCTATTCATAATAGAGTATCTCAATTGGACATAATCAATTTAATCATATTAAATTAATTATCAATCCAATTCAATCAACAAACTTGATTATTTTACTTGAATATATATGGTAATATCTCAAAGTACATATTAATTCGAATTTTAATAATTAGAAAATACACCTTGATTTTCTCCGGCATTATCGAGTCCCTACCCATTGTCATGGCCAGTACCGACGAGAGTGGGACGGACCACATACGTTGCAACCTGCTACCCCAATGCTCTCCGACCAGACACCATATTCACCTCAGGAAAAGGATAATGTCAGATAGATCAATTTGTACTTGATATGATCATCGGTTCTTCAATCGAAATTATACCGTATAGTAATAATCAAAATAATTTTGATTATAAGAAAATTTGCTACACAAATTCCCATTCCTATTTAAGCATCAAGTTTGATGATTGTGTTTCCAATTATGATCTCGATCAAATCTAATCAATTAATTGGTTGAAGCCAAGTTTATTAAGGAAATAATCATATTCCAGTATTTCACAGATATTTTCCATAATTATTTCATGAAATTAACAATTAATTTCACTAACTGACAATCACATGGTTCTTGATTAGGACTGTAATTTCGGTAGTTATCCCTACTCACTAAAATTAACATATCTCAATCAATTTAAATCCAAATTAGACAAACTCAATTTTTAAAGATTGCTAACTTGATTTAGGATAGAACCCAAGAGATATTTCACGCATTTCAAGGTGTATCAAAACATTAATTAACTCATTAATCATGTTAATATTTGCAGTTCCCGCAACAGTGAATACATGTTCATTAAAACAACCACATCTCCAGCAAACATAATCCAAATTGCGTAAACTCAGATCCTATGGTTTCCTTATTTAATGAAGAACAAAATACAAGTGATAAATTCGTGTTTAAACAATTTGAATAGGGCCGAATTTATTCACTAAACAGATGTGCAAAAATCAAATGCGACAAAAACTTTCGCGACCTTAACGAACCCAAGTCATCCTAGGTTTGCGGATCGTATCCAAAACCTTCGACCTAAGGCTATGATACCACTTGAAGGATATGGTATTATCCTCAAGCGTAACACGGAAGCATGATCGTCGTATCAAATACGACGCAGAATGACTAGTCTTACTAGTCGTTTTGTGCAACGGAATTTAAAAAAATTTTCATGCGATGAAACCACATGATCTAAGAACGGTTCTCGGATCATTTCATCTAGAACCACAACATGTATAATGGAATACCTCTTGAAGCGTGGTTGATCTAGTCTCTTAGAAAAGAGACCTCCTGTCTCAAGTCCGATCGTCGGAGAGGTCGCTTACGAGCGCAGGGATGAACCGTGTGATCCTCACAATCCAACAAGTTGATCCAAGCACGGTGAACTCCTGATCTCATCATACGAGATCGAACGTCCTCTTCGTGAGCGTAACACTCCAAGAAGATGGAGAACCTAAGAACGTCGAAGCGGTGGCGCGGTGGCGAAGGCAATGATGATTCTCTCCTCTAGGGTTTGGTGGACGGCCACCAAGAAGAGGGAGAGAGAGTTGGCGTGTGAGCGGAAATGAGAGAGAGAGATGTGCTCCAATATTGCATAGCCTTAGAGAGCATGGTATGCCTCTCTATTTATAGGGTTTTGGGATCCATGAATCTCAATCCATGGGACATATAAAATCAATGGATGAGATTGATTTATGTCCAATCCAATGGTCAAAATTGTTGTTAGTAAAAACGAACAAATAATAACCTAATTTAAATCAAATATATTTGACATGTCAAATATATTTCAATCCTAAATTTGATCAAGCAACAATGAAGAGATTTGCATGGAGATCTCTCCCCATTAGGAATGGTGGGGACGACCACCACATTCCTTGAGGAATTAGTACCCGTCCACCATATCCCCATGGTGGAGGCAATCTCATGTAATCTCATGAGATTGCATATCTCCATGAATTTCTACCATAATTTCCAACAACTTTTGTTGTGATTTATTCTTCAAAAATAATTAATAATTAATTTTGAGAATATTGCAATCTTATCATTGGAAATTTGTGAATCACATTCACAACTCAAAATAAAATATAATTTACATTTTCAATTAATTACATTATGTGTATGCAATACACATTAATAATTAATTAACAAATATAAATTATAATTAGCTCTCTCTAATACATTATAAATCATATTTATAATATATTATGAATAATTAGATATTACTACCCACATTATTCTTATCCTTAATAATTAAATCACATTTAATTATATTGGATAATTTCCACACACATCAGGATGATTAAATCACATTTAATCATCAATTCTTCAATTCTTAGATTTATGGAATTATTCTTGAACCCTTTCAAGAATAATGCGATTTCTCCGCAGATACTTGGAGATAAGGACAGGGCGATTGTATTGTTTCACGTATAGTGACTTGGATGTTGAGATCATACTCAAATCCAGATCTCATGACCTCCCACAGATGCTTGATAAAATCAAGACCGTAGACCTAATCTTCTCATTGCATCTGAATCTCATTCAGATCAATGTCCAATACATGGACTAAGATTAGGTCACTTCTCTATTGAGAGGAGTCACTAAAATCCAAACTTGTTTCATCACTCCCTCGGAATGGAAGTGTCATGGTTATACAATTGTTTATGATCACATCACCTTCAGATATTCCCAATACCTGTACATCCTGCATACTGGAAGACCTATGATCATTCTGAAGATGTAGATCACTTTTATACTATCATCTTTAAGGTTTGATCATTAAGTTTCTCAATCTCGGTCATTGGGAATTGGTATAGATCATATGCTTTCTCAAAGCATATATCTTACCTTCAAATTCCTGTCATGCTTTCAAAGCATGACGACCATGCATGGTATTTGATCAGTCCCAATACCTCATGAGTGAGCTCATGTCTCTCGGTTCGCAAGTGAACCTGTATGATCCCTTTGAGAGATCGTATTACTCATATGTCCTTACATGCACACCAGCTCGCCAGTATATAGACCTTGGCTAGGTCATCAACCTATTGGTCTGCCAAATATACACACTCAGACATATAGCAACACATCTGTCTCTGGTTAGAGGATGCATGCCTATGCTGTGACAGTATTCAACATAGGTCTTTGGTTATCTCGATCTCGTTAAGTCAACCCATTGACTCAACTACTCTGACACCTCCGAATCACTATTCCCATGCAGAGGACCTGCATCAAGAGGTTGGTCAGATATAAACCATATGAGAAAGGATTGCCATCTCCTACTCTGACTGGAGATCATCACTTAATAATCATTTGATGATGCTTGATCAGTCCTCTATCTAACTCCTTAAATATTCATCCAAGCATCATCCTTTATGATTCAATCAATGAATCAACAGCTGTATGATCATCAAGTTGGCCATGGTACATAACCCTTATTGTACAGAGGGACCTTATAGTGCATTCATTCATTCAATCTCAGAAAGGGAGTGAAAATAATCAATAACTTTTATTGATAAATCATTTATTACAATAACATTTATTGTAAGAATGGTTCGCCCGTGGCTCACATTGCTAACAATAACTCATGCTAAGTAAAAGTGAGTGAAAAAGGACAAAAGAATAGAAGTCAGTCGATCCTCCTATACTTACGATCAGGTCATTCTAAGTATAATAGAAGACAAAAATGAGGTGATTGAGGAAAAGGAATATATAAACGAAGGAACAAAAGGACAAAGAAGAACAAAATCATTGAAATCACTCGGTCTCCCCTATACTTGGATAAGGAATCCTAAGTATAGAAAAGAGTATAGCCAAAATTAGGGACTGATGATTACATAAAGGATAGGATATACAAGAGAAAAGTAAAAAGATCAAAAATCGAGAATCAAAAATCAACGGGCTATTAGTCCTTTCTATACTTTGGATTTGGTATCCTAAGCATATAAGATGATCAAAAATGGGGACGATTGTGGTCTACAAAGAATATACAAGTGTATACTCTAAGAAAAACCAAAGGCTTTACAGATTTTTGTACAGGATGAAATGAAGTAAAAGAGTAGTCATACATCCTGTACAAAGTAGATCATCTCAACCTGGGTTGTACGGAATCATCTGATGTGCATGCGCATGCGGATCCCTGACTGAACAAGTAGAACTGCTTTTGTAGGTGATATCTGTGCATTGCATAGGTCTCTCTACTGAACTACGCGTCTCTGGAGTCGAACTACAGAGGGTGTCTATATATATATATAACCATCACACCATCTGACTCTCTACGCTGAATAGATTCTATGATCTATGAAATATTATCAACTGATTCTCATGCCAGAATATGTGTACTCTCAATCTGCGGCACTGAGATGTCTACTGCTACTAACTGCTCATTCGGATCAGATGTGAACTCTGTATCTATATATCAATAGTCATCTATATAACTATGTACCATGTGATCCACCCTATCTGTTAGCAATGTGAGCCCCGGGCAAACCATTTCTATAATAAATGTTATTATAATGAATAAATTATCAATGAAAGTTATTGATTATTTTTCACTCCCTTTCTGAGATTAAATGAATGAATGCACTATAAGGTCCCTCTGTACAATAAGGGCTATGTGAGTAGGAGATGACAATCCTCTCTTAGATGGCTGATATCTGTCCGACCTCTTGATGCAGGTCCTCTGCATGGGAATAGTGATTCGGAGGTGTCAGAGTAGTTGAGTCAATGGGTTGACTTAACGAGATCGAGATAACCAAAGACCTATGTTGAATACTGTCACAGCATAGGCATGCATCCTCTGACCAGAGACAGATGTGTTGCTATATGTCTGAGTGTGTACATTTGGCAGACCAATAGGTTGATGACCTCACCAAGGTCCATACACCGACGAGCTGGTGTGCATGTAAGGACACATGAGTAATAAGATCTCTCAAAGGGATCATACAGGTTCACTTGTGAACCGGGAGACATGAGCTCACTCATGAGGTACTGGGACTGAACAAATTCCATGCATGGTCGTCATGCTTTGGAAGCATGACATGAATTTGAAAGGTAAGATATATGCTTTGGGAAAGCATATGATCTATACCAATTCCCAGTGACCAAGATTGAGAAACTTAATGATCAAACCCTGAAGATGACAGTGTAAAAGTGATCTTTATCTTCAGAATGATCATAGATCTTCCAGTATGAAGGATGTACAGGTATTGCGAATACCTAAGGGTGATATGATCATAAACGATTGTATAACCATGACGCTTCCATTCCGAGGGAGTGATGAAACAGGTTTGGATTTTAGTGACTCCTCTCATTAGAGAAGTGACCTAATCTTAGTCCATGAACTGGACATTGATCTGAATGAGATTCAGATGCAATGAGAAGATTAGGTCTATGGTCTTGATTTGATCAAGCATCAATGGAAGGTCCATGGGATCTGGATTTGAGATATGATCTCAACATCCAAGTCACTATACGTGGAACAATACAATCGCCCTGTCCTTATCTCCAAGTATCTGCAGAGAGATCACATTATTCTTGAAGGGTTCGAGAATAATTCCATAAGATCTAAGCAATTGAGAAATAATGATTAAATGTGATTTAATCATCTTAGTGTGTGAAGAAATTATCCAATATAATTAAATGTGATTTAATTATTATGGATAAGAATAATGTGGATAGAAATATCCAATTATTCATAATATATTATAAATGTGATTTATAATATATTAGAGAGAGCTAATTATAATTTATATTTGTTGATTAATTATTATGTGTATTGGACACACATTGTGAAATTAATTGACAATGTAAATTATGTGTTGTTTAGGGTTGTGAATATAATTCACAATTTTTCAATGGCAAGATTGCAATATTCTCAAATATAATTGTGAATTATTTTTTAAGAATAAAACCCAACAAAAGTTGTTGGAAATAAATAAAGAGATTTCCATGGAGATATGCAATTTCATGAAATATCATGAGATTGCCGTCCATATGGAAAGGGTGGGCGGCACCCAATTCCTAATTGGAATGGGTAGCCGTCCACATGGAAGGTACATGGAGATGTAATCTCCATGTATATTCTCTCCTTATTTATTGGTATAATTTAGGATTGATTTATATTTGATTTTATCAAATATATTTTATCTAAATTTGTTGGTTTTACCAACAACAATCTTAACCATTGGATTAGACATAAATCAATCTCATCCATTGATTTTATATGTCCCATGGATTGAGATCCATGGATCCCAAAATCCTATAAATAGAGAGGCATACCATGCTCTCTAAGGCTATGCAATATTTAAGCTCTCTCTCTCTCTCATTTTCTTCTTACACGCCAACCCTCTATCCCTCTTCTTGGTGGTCGTCCACCAAACCCTAGAGGAGAGATTTGTCGATGCTCTCGCCACCATGCCGCCGCTTCGGCGTTCTTCAGTTCTCCGTCTTCTTGGAGTGCTACGCTCGTGAAGGAGACATTCGATCTCGTACGACGAGATCAGGAGAAACCGTTCTTGGATAATCTTCTTGGATTGCGAGGACTACGCGGTTCATCCCCGCGCTCGCAAGCGGTCTTGCCGACGATCGGACTTGAGACAGGAGGACCCTTTCTTTAGAGAATTGATCAACCATACTTCAAGAGGTATTCTTTTATACCTGTTGTGGTTATAGATGAAACGATCCGAGAATCGTTCTTGGATCATGTGGTTTCATCGCATGAAAATTTTTTAAATTCCGCTGCTCAGAACAACTAGTACGACTAGTCGTTCTTCGTCGTATCCGATACGACGATCACGCTTCCATGATGCGCTTGAGGATCATTCCATATCCTTCAAGTGGTATCAGAGCCTTAGGTTGACAGTTTCGAATATGATTCGCAAACCAAGGACGATTTGGGTTCGTTAAGGTCGCGAAAGTTTTTTATCGCATTTGCTTTCACAGATCTGTTTAGTAAATAATTTCGACCATGTTTAAAATGTTTAAGCATGAATTATTTACTTGAATTTTGTTCCCCATTAAATAAGAAAACCATAGGATCTGAGTTTGCATAAATCGGATTTCGTATGCTAGAGATATGATTGTTTTAATGAACATGTATGCACTGTTGCGGGAACTGTAGATCTTAACATGATTAAAGTGTTAATTATTGTTTTGATCCTAGAAATACGTGAAACATCACTTGACTTTTGTCCTAAATCAAGTTAGCAATCTTTGAAAATTGAGTTTTTCTAATTTGGATTTAAATTGATTGAGATATGTTAATTTTAGTGAGTAGGGGTCACTACTAAAATTGCAGTCCTAATCTAGAACCAAGTGATTGTCAATTAGTGAAATTAATTGTTAATTTCATGAAATAATCATGAAAAATATTTGTGAAATATTGGAAGATGATTATTTACTTAATTTACTTAGCCTTAACCAATTAATTGATTAGATTTGATCTAAATCTTAATTGGAAACACAATCATCAAACTTGATGCTTGAATATGATTGGGAATCTGTGTAGCAAATTTATTTATAATAAAAAATGTTGTGATTATTACTATATGGTATAATTTCGGTTGAAAAACCGATGATCATCTCAAGTACAGATTGATATATCTGGCATTATGCTTTCCCGAGGTGGATATGGTGACTAGTTGGAGAGCATTGGGGTTGCGGGTTGCAACGTATGTGGTTGTCCCACTCTCGTCGGTACTGGCCATGACAACGGGTAGGGACTGTATATTGCTAGAGAAAATCAAGGTGTATTTTCTCATTATTAAAATTCAAATTAACACATACTTTGAGATATTACCATATTTATATTCAAGTAAAAATAATCAAGTTTGTTGGTTGAATTGGATTGATAATTAATTTAATATGATTAAATTGATTATGTCCAATTGAGACACTATATTATGAATAGAGTTATTATTTCCCTTGGAAGAATTAATTATATGAATGTGATTCATGATAATTAATTAAAATTTGAATAAGAGATGGAGGATCACATAAGTGACATCCATGGTCTCCCGTCAAGGCGAAGGGTTCCGTCGCCAGGGATTGCATGTGGGAGACGCCTGTCCGAAGTGACAGCTCCTGTATGCTAGCGCATATGGATCGGGCTCTTTGCTTCTCGAAAGAGTAAGGTCGTATACGTAGTGACCCCAATATCGGATCCTCATATTATTGGGGCGATATTGGATTGCGCATAGCGAGTACTATTCCTGTTGACGGTTGGTTCAATTAACAACGAGTCAACATCGCCTTAGGGGTGGTGGGCCTGGATGTTAAAGACCGAATTGGGAAATGGACTTGCAAGGCGGAATGTGTTCCCGCTTTTCTTTATTGGAGTCGCAGATTCTCATATTACTGGGATGCGACAAAGATAAAGAAGAGATCCCAATTCTTTCTAGAGATATAGCGGTAAGTATATCTCTTACTTTGAAAATGATTAAGGGAATGAACTTTCAAAGTCGACAATGAAAGAATAATTTGATTTAAAATACCCTAATCAAATATCATAAATTTGAATATATGTTTATATATTCTAATATAGTGCATTCTTAATTTCAGAAAATGAAGTCCTTGAACCCACTTAGTAGGCTTCTTGAGGTCAACCAATTGACTGACCCAAATTACTCAGATTGGATCCGTAATTTGGAGCTTGTTCTCTCCGCAGAGCGCATAAGCTATGGGCTCTCCGAGGACAAGCATGAGAACCCTAAATCCAAGGAAGAAAAAGCATACAATGACAAGTATGATGAAGATCATGTCTTGGCCAGATGCTATATCATAGGTTCTCTCTCCAATGTTCTGCACAAGCAACATGTGGAGATGAGCACTTGTCAAGAGATAATGCAGAATCTGAAAGATATGTTTGGTGACATTAACCGCACCCAACGGTACAATGTTATGAAAGATCTCATTCGCTGCAAGATGGAGGAAGGGACTTTGGTCCGTGAACATGTACTCAAAATGTTTGGGTACTTGTCGGAGCTGGAGACTCTTGGGGCAACCACGGATGCAGATATGCAAGCTGACTTCATTCTACTGTCGTTGCCCAAGTCTTTCAATAACTTTGTAGTGTCATTTCACATGAACAAGCTGGAATTGACAAGCGCTGGTCTTCTTGATGCATTAAAATCTGCAGAAGATGTAATGAAGAAGTATGGTCCCGCTGGCGGTGCAATGGTTGCACAGGTCAGAGGGAAGCACGGTCGGAAGCAAGGTTCTCGGAAGGGCCCGGCCCAGAAGAGAAAGAAGAAGGGACAGTGTGTTGGCTCTTCTTCCAATGCATCCACTCTGAGGGCGTCGAAGAAAATCGACGTCTATCACCACTGCAAAAAGCCGGGGCACTGGAGGCGTAACTGTCTGGAATACCTGAAGTCGTCAGACAAAGGTAAAGCCCCAACAGGTATGAAATCTACTTTCATCATTGAAACTAGCTTTCCCGTCGGACGAGAATTAAGTTGGGTTGTAGATTCTAGTGCTTCTGTTCATGTATGTAATTTGTTGCATTTGTTTCAGAAAATTAGAAATCTTGAAGAAGGGGAGATATTCATCCAGATGGGATCTGATGCAAGTGTTGCAGCAGTAGTCGTCGGGACTTGTCGACTATCATTATATAGTGGTAGAGTCCTTATACTTAAAGAGTGTCTTTATGTACCCGAAGTCAGAAGGAACTTGATATCTGTATCTAAGCTTGCTAGAAGCGGATATTCATTCGTTTTCTGTAATAAATTAGTCATAAATCGTTATGATAAATATATTGCGGACGGTGTTTTGACTTCTGGTGGACTCTATGAGTTGTGCATTGATAAATATATCATGAATGTTACAACCACTAATAAAAATCCTAAAAGATCCAGGGAGGATAAAAACATCTCAAATGAGATTTGGCATCAAAGGCTTGGTCATTTATCTGTTGATTAGATCAATAGATTGATAAAGGATGGACCTCTAGATTTTCTACAGGTTCAACCTTTGCCCACTTGCAAACATTGCATTCAGGGTAAAATGGCTTGGATGCCTTTCCGTAACAAGGTTACGAGATGCGAAGGTATTATTGACCTAATACATACCGATGTATGTGGTCCCTTCAGTATCGCGACTCGAAATGGATATCGATATTATTTGATGTTTATTGATGACCATTCACGATACAGGTTTGTCTTCCTATTACGTCATAAGTCTAAAACCTTTGAAAAGTTCAAAGAATTCAAGGCTTTGGTTGAGAATCAAACCGATAGGAAGATTAAGCGGACTCGATCCCATCGAGGTGGCGAGTACCTCTCAGATGAATTCAAGGAATACCTTAAGGAGAATGGAATCATTTCCAAACTCGCTCTTCTTGAAACTCCCTAACTTAATGGTGTTGCTGAAAGACGCAACAGAACCATCATGGACATGGTCCGTTCAATGATGAGCAAAAGCACATTTACCTCTTAGTTTCTGGGGATATGCAGTAGAGACTGCAATTTATATCCTGAATAAGATTCCTAGCAAATCTGTACCTAAGACTCCTCATGAGCTATGGTAGGGAATCAAACCTAGTTTTAATCACTTGAGGGTTTGGGGTTGCTTGGTCCATGCGAAGAATGTGGACGCAAGTAAGCTAGAATCTCGCTCTCGTGAGTGTTACTTCATTGGGTATGTTAAAAATGGTATTGGATACCAGCTTTATGACCCTGAGGCCCAAAAGGTTTTTATTTCTAGAGATGTGAAGTTTCTGGAGAATGATTTTCTTAAAGGTCAAGACAATAATGAAGTAGAGGAATCATTGAATCCCCTGAGGATTCTGAGCTTTCTAGACCAGAAACTGAAGAGATAAATAAAGATGAAACACCCATACCTCTTCGAAGGAGTTCGAGGGTGGTTGCACCACCTGAAAGGTATCGATTCCATGTGTCAAGTGAGACTGACATTGATCCTACTTCATTTGATGAAGCACTCGCGGATCAAGACATGGATAGATGGATGCTAGCAATGAAGTTAGAGATTGACTCCATGCATAAGAATGGTGTATGGACCCTAGAGGATCCACCTAAAGGGGTAAAACCCAATGAGTGTAAATGGATCTTCAAGAGAAAGAGGGGACCTGATGGGAAAGTATAGACTTTCAAGGCACGGCTCGTAGCCAAGGGCTACACAGAGAGAAGGCATCGATTATGATGAGACATTCTCTCCTGTGGCCATGCTTAAATCCATCAGGACACTGCTAGCTATAACTGCATATCATGACTACGGCATCTGGTAGATGGACGTCAAGACGGCTTTCCTCAATGGATACCTCGAGGAAGATATCTACATGGAGCAACCCCATGGCTTCATGACCGAGGATGGTAAAGTATGCAAGCTGAAGAAATCCATCTATGGGCTCAAGCAAGCTTCTCGTAGCTGGAACATCAAATTTGATGAAACGATAAAGAGTTATGATTTTGTGCAGAATCCTGATGAACCTTGTGTATACAAGAAGACTAGTGGGAGCGCCATTGTGTTCATCGTGCTTTACGTAGATGACATCCTTATTATTGGGAATGATACATGGATGATGACCAGTGTAAAGATTTGGCTATCCCATACCTTTGAGATGAAAGATCTTGGAGAAGCCTCTTACATCTTAGGCATGAAGTTGTTCAGAAACCGAGAAAAGAGGATTTTGGGATTGTCACAACATGGATACATTAAGAAGATTCTTGAACGATTTCGTATGGATAGTTCCAAGAAAGGATTCCTACCCTTAAGACATGGTATCCACCTGTCTAAAGGAATGGCTCCTCAAACTGTTGAGGAAAAGAAGGCCATGGCTGGATGTCCTTATGCATCAGTCGTAGGAAGCTTAATGTATACCATGATGTGTACTAGGCCAAATATCTGCCATGCAGTGGGAGTGGTAAGTCGTTACCAATCCTGCTATGGAGAACAACACTGGAATGCAGTAAAGAACATATTCAAATATCTAAGACGGACGCAAGATTACATCTTGGTCTATGGAGATGGTGATCTCCAAGTCTTGAGATATACAGATTTTGACTTCCAATCGGATGTAAATGATCGAAAGTCGACATCAGGATTTGTGTTCTTGTTGAATGGTGGTGATGTGAGCTGGAGAAGCAAGAAGCATGACACTACTGCAGATTCAACAACAGAAGCCGAATACATTGCCGCATCGGATGTTGCAAAGGAGGCGGTGTGGTTGCGCAAGTTCGTCCTGGAGCTTGGCGTAATTTCCTCTGATACTCTCATCCCGTTACTTTGCAATAACACGGGAGCCATTGTCCAGGCAAAGGAACCCAGATGGCATCAGAAGAGCAAGCACGTGGAAAGGAAATACCACATCATTCGGGAGATACAAAAGCGTGGTGACATCATCATCACCAAGGTGGCCTCTGCCGACAACATTGCTGATCCTCTTACCAAATCTCTGACATAGATGGTTTTTGACCATCATGTAATGAGTATGGGTTCAAGGATTGTACCTGAATGGTTCTGAGGGCTAGTGGGAGATTGTTGGCAATGTGAGCCACGGGCGAACCATTTCTACAATAAATGTTATTATAATGAATAAATTATCAATGAAAGTTATTGATTATTTTTCACTCCCTTTCTGAGATTAAATGAATGAATGCACTATAAGGTCCCTCTATACAATAAGGGTTATGTACCATGGCCAACTTGATGATCATGCAGCTGTTGATTCATGGAATGAATCATAGAGGCTGATGCTTGGATGAATATCTAAGGAGTTAGATAGAGGACTCATCAAGCATCGTCAAATGATTATTAAGTGATGATCCTCAGCCTCAGCAGGAGATGGCAATCCTATCTCAGATGGCTAATATATGACTGACCTCTTGATGCAGGTCTCTGCATGGGAATAGTGATTCGGAGGTGTCAGGCTAGTTGAGTCAATGGGTTGACTTAACGAGATCGAGATAACCAAAGACCTATGTTGAATACTGTCACATCATAGGCATGCATCCTCTGACCAGAGACAGATGTGTTGCTATATGTCTGAGTGTGTACATTTGGCAGACCAATAGGTTGATGACCTAACCAAGGTCTATACACCAGCGAGCTGGTGTGCATGTAAGGGCATATGAGTAATACGATATCTCAAAGGGTTCATACAAGGTTCACTTGTGAACCTGGAGACATGAGCTCACTCATGAGGTACTGGGACTGAACAAATTCCATGCATGGTCGTCATGCTTCGGAAGCATGACATGAATTTGAAAGGTAAGATATATGCTTTGGGAAAGCATATGATCTATACCAATTCCCAGTGACCAAGATTGAGAAACTTAATGATCAAACCCTGAAGATGACAGTGTAAAAGTAATCTTTATCTTCAGAATGATCATCGATCTTCTAGTATGCAGGATGTACAGGTATTGGGAATACCTGAGGGTGATATGATCATAAACGATTGTAAAACCATGACGCTTCCATTCCGAGGGAGTGATGAAACAGGTTTGGATTTTAGTGACTCCTCTCATTAGAGAAGTGACCTAATCTTAGTCCATGTACTGGACATTGATCTGAATGAGATTCAGATGCAATGAGAAGATTAGGTCTATGGTCTTGATTTGATCAAGCATCAGTGGGAAGTCCATGGGATCTGGATTTGAGATATGATCTCAACATCCAAGTCTCTATACATGGAACAATACAATTGCCCTGTCCTTATCTTCAAGTATCTGCGGAGAGATCGCATTATTCTTGAAGGGTTCGGGAATAATTCCATAAGATCTAAGCAATGAAGAAATAATGATTAAATGTGATTTAATCATCTTGATGTGTGGAGAAATTATCCAATATAATTAATTGTGATTTAATTATTATGGATAAGAATAATGTGGATAGAAATATCCAATTATTCATAATATATTATAAATGTGATTTATAATATATTAGAGAGAGCTAATTATAATTTATATTTGTTGATTAATTAATATGTGTATTGGATACACATTGTGAAATTAATTGACAATGTAAATTATATGTTGTTTTGGGTTGTGAATATGATTCACAATTTTTCAATGGCAAGATTGCAATATTCTCAAATATAACTGTGAATTATTTTTGAAGAATAAAACCCAACAAAAGTTGTTGGAAATAAATAAAAAGATTTCCATGGAGATATGCAATCTCATGAAATATCATGAGATTGCCCTCCATATGGAAAGGGTGGGTGACACCCAATTCCTAATTGGAATGGGTGGCCGTCCACATGGAAGGTACATGGATATGTAATCTCTATGTATATTCTATCCTTATTTATTGGTATAATTTAGAATTGATTTATATTTTATTTTGTCAAATATATTTTAATCTAAATTTGTTGGTTTTACCAGCAACAATCTTGACCATTGGATTATACATAAATCAATCTCATCCATTGATTTTATATGTCCCATGGATTGAGATCCATGGATCCCAAAACCCTATAAATAGAGAGGCATACCATGCTCTCTAAGGCTATGCGATATTGAAGCGCTCTCTCTCTCTCATTTTCTTCTCACACGCCAATCCTCTCTCCCTCTTCTTGGTAGCCGTCCACCAAACCCTAGAGGAGAGACTCGTCGATGCTCTCGCCACTGCGCTGCCGCTTCGACGTTCTTCGGTTCTCCGTCTTCTTAGAGTGCTACGCTCGCGAAGGAGACGTTCGATCTCGTATGATGAGATCAGGAGCAACCGTACTTGGATAAACTTCTTGGATTGCGAGGACTATGCGGTTCATTCCCGCGCTCGCAAGCAGTCTTACCAACGATCGGACTTGAGACAGGAGGTCTCTTTCTTTAGAGACTTGATCAACCACGCTTCAAGAGGCATTCTTTTATACTTGTTGTGGTTATAGATGAAACGATCTGAGAATCGTTCTTGGATCATGTGGTTTCATCGCATGAAAATTTTTTAAATTCCGCTGCTCAGAACAACTAGCACGACTAGTCGTTCTTCGTCATATCCGATACGACGATCACACTTCCGTGATGCACTTGAGGATCATTCCATATCCTTCACTATCCTCATGTAGGATATCATGGGTATCGAAATAAATGCTCCCGATATCAATAGACTGTGTCTCATCTATGTTCTGGCAATCCTCTGTAAAATTGGTGTCCTCTGAAGTAAATGATAATACTGATTGGGGATTGCTACATCCTGTCGCCATCTCAATATGTATCTCTCCACTATTTGTGCGGAATGATACTCTCCCATCATCATAATCAAAGAGTGCTCTTGCTGTCTGTAAGAAAAGTCTCTCGAGATTGATTAGAGCAAGGTGTAACTGCGTAGAGCACGTCCTATCTAGGACAGTAAAGTCCATTGGAAACTGCAAGCCCCCAATAATTACTATAATGTTCCTCAACATGCCTCTAGATCTCTTCACAGATCGATCTGTAAACTGAAGTATCGCTCGTGATTTGTAAAGAGGACTTAGTTTGAGTTTATGAAGTAAAAAAGTTGGAATCAAATTAATCTATGAACCTTTATCTAAGAGAGTGCAATGGAATGTAGCATCTTCAATTTGATATGTGACATAGTGAGCTCCAGAATCTTTCTTCGCCTTTGGTACCTTGTTCTGAATAGCACACGAAGTTTCCTTGATCAATACATGTTTCTGAACTCTTGATCTCCTTTTCCTACGTGTTGTGTAGTTGTTCCTCAGCTATTCTTGGGCGTAGGAAAATGATCCAAGGCATCGTGAAGTGGAATCTTCAAGAAGATATGATCTTTTAATAGTCGTTCAGTTTTGGAGTGACCACATTATTTTTGGTTTTTTTCTTTCCTTTTCCATACAAAGCAATAGGAAAAGGAACAATTTCAAGTAAAACAAAATTCTCTTTTTTATTCAAATCGGGATGAGCTTGTACATCGAGAGTCTCAGAAGTATGTACAAAACTCTCTAATATGGGATAAGAAACATCAGCTTCAGAAGTGTGTACATGACATGGTGTGGTATCATCGTCTGATTCGCTCAAATCCATATCTATTGTTTCTGCATTGTTCCCTTCTCTCTGGTTGTCATGCTGATCCTCATCATCATGATAGTTCTCCTCCTCAACATTAATATATGTATCATGGATCGAATATTGCTCCTCATTTTGTGCCATCTCCTTCTTCTGATCAGGTGTTCGTAATGATCTACCGCTCCTGAGATAAATAAAGTTAGCTAAAAATTTGGGAAACGAGATCGTACATGTATTATTATCTGCCTGATCTGTGTGCCTCCTTTTGTTGTTCGGGTTTATCTGAGGTTGTGCTGGAAGAGTGGTTTTGTATGTAGTTGACTCATCGGACGATGGTTAACCCGCTCCATCTCTGTCTTGTATGCAGTCTAGAGCGTGCTCGCCATGTCCATGATTTGGTTCAATGCCAGGGCTTGCAAAGATATTTCTGGTTTAGCATGGTAACCCTGGCTCTCGGCTCTCTCATGCCTTTGCATCTACTACTGTGGAGCATACTATTGAGGAGATCATTGTGGTGTGTATGGAGACTACTTCTGTTGCTGGTAATAGTTAGGCCGTGATTGTGAAGCAAGATAATGAACAGAATGTGGTCTCTGGTGAGACTACTACTGCGTGTATTGTTGTCGGTGCTGACAATGCTAACGTCCATGCTACGGATAATGCCACGACTGTTGTTGTTGATGTACACTCTGAGAAAAAAACTGTGAAGCTGATTGAATCGGAGCATACCATATCCTGTTGATCTCAAGAGTGGCTTGAGGCTCAATATCAATGTCTCCCAGGCTAGTGATCTAGCTGGGATTGGAAGTCCTCATGCCAATCAATATGCAGAGTCTCCGTAGGTTGACCCGACTCGCTCTAGATGAAGTGGATTTGTCGAGTGGGAGGAGCTGGTAAAGATCTCCGAGCAAGTTGTGTGGTCGAAGAAGCTTGATACTGCTGACACTGAAGCTGTAGGTCTGCCACCTTCTTCGTTAGATCACTCAGTTGCCGAGGCAATGATGAGAGTTTCTCCAACTCTCGCAGCGGCTGCAGGTCCTGAACTTGCTTCTGAATCACATCTACCAACGTTAACTTCTCACTGATATATCCCATGTTGGTATTGGATTCCGAGTCTGAAATGTTTGCCATCTTATGATGCTCTCGGTGATGTGGTGGTTGCAGGGCTTTCTAGAATACCTGAGTGGAGTCGAAGACTCTCGAGTTCTCTGCCACCCCCTCAAAGATGGACCAGACAGACTCGTCATCCTAATTCAGATAACTGCTGCCGCATGTGGCACTCACAAGCCCCTGAATATCCGACTGGAGTCCTCCAAAGTAGTTATGTACTAGCACCATTAATGGTATCTCATGATTAGGGTATCTCTCAGTAAGATCCTTGAACCGATCCCATGTCTCGTGGAATGATTCATTTGACAATTGACTGAAGTTAGAGATCTGACTCCTCATCATGTTTTTCCATCCCAGAAGAAAGAATTTACGCAGGAATGTGGAATTCAGGTCATCTCATGTAGAGATCTCCCTCCCCAAATGACTAAGCCAGTAAAGTGCCTTATCTGCTAAGGCGAAGGGGAAGGATTTGAGGCGAATGGCCTCCTATGTAACTCCAAGGTCATTAGCCATACCACATATCATCTCGAACTGTTGTAAAAAGGTAAATAGCTCCTCTGAGGCATTCTCGTAAAACATGGGAAACAATGAAATGAAGGATAGACTTACCTCGTATGGCCCTACATTCGGTGGTAACCGAATCCAGTGATGTAAAGTTCTAGCACCAAGGTTCTACTCATCTTTGAGTGTTACGGGAACCACGACATGCAACAGTGGGTTCCTGTCTCCCGCTATGAGCGCAGCGATCTCAGCTTGTAGCTCGTTCTGGACTCTGAACTGATCTCGGATCTGTATATTCATCTGTTGTAAAGTGTCCAGAATCCCTGTCGTGATGTCTGTGGCTGGATCCGATCTTCCATCAGTGTACTGTTCCTCAACTGGTCACTCCTCTACTGGTCCCTTCCGTGAGCCATTTACTTCAAATCTTCTGGGAAGGAAAACTTTTCGTAAGAACTCAGTAAAAAATTGATAGGAGAAAGCGATGATAAATTGAGGCGAGGGTCTGCCTCAAAAGATGGGTTGGGTGGTGAGGGAGTCTGGGTATGACTCTCCTCGAGATTAGATGGGACCGATGATGACGCGCTTGGCAACTCGGGTTAAGTACGAAATAAACAAAGGTCGTTGTTAACCAAATCACCAAGCGCGGTCAATCGGAAAAATTTTCGTATTTAAACCACTTAATAAAATATCAACCAATAAAAGCAAAGGTAAGCGGCTTTCGCTATTCTTTTTACCTGGTATAGCGACCAGGGTCGAACACAAGGAGCACGATTTAAAAACTCTATAGTCAAATTTCAGAAGTCAACCCTTACTGGTTTTTGAATTTATATTTTTTTTTGTATTTTTCAAATAAGCACAAATGAATAAAACACACACACACACCACACTCTTTTTGTATTTTTCAGAATATTAAAAAATGCTCAGAAAATTACACAGAAAATATTTTTGTGTTTAATATATTTTAAAATATTTTTGATAATTTTTTCAACTTTTTCTAATGTTTTTGTAATTA